>JBBMOC010000007.1:4676126-4702895 GCA_037975185.1 Centropyge bicolor | reverse complement strand
TAGTGTGACAACTTACCTGTTGGTGGGGCAACTTGTCACATGGTGACAATCTCCATTAGATTTCTTATAACTCTGCACTGATACAAGATATGAAAACGACATGAATACAAAATATATACCTAAGACTTTGGTCTTTCATCTGGTACATGTTTTTTTTTTAAATATGATGTTTTGATTCCAAGACATATGAGTGTAAAAAGTGTGACAACTAGCCCCGGTCTCCCCTACTTGAGAAAGCGTTTACATTTATTGTTAGGCGACTGATAATGAATGTTATTTGAATGATAAAGGAGGAACATGAGTTATCCAGCAATGAGCAATGCTTTTCAGACCCTTTTGTATTATTCAGCATCAAGTGTAAAAAAAAACCTTGTACGTCCTTTTGTCATGATAATATAAGCAGTTTTCTTTACATTGAGTACTTTTAGGCTTGAGGCTTTTTATTGTCAAGGGAAGGACATTTACTGATCCAGGTCTGACATTAAAGAAAATTAGAACAACTTTCTTGATTTTGACAGTGAATGATGGTTATGTCATTATGCATTGACAGTGTTTTTTATTTTTTTTGTGTGAACATGTGGTAACAGTTTCCCCGGGCAACTAGATACAGGTGGGAGGGAAGAAAGGTTTACCACATCTAGTACACAAACTACAGCTCTGATCAGCCTTTCCAGAGGTCATTAGTACAGTTGTGATATTTTACACGCCAATAAGCACATGACCTTACAGATGTCAAGGTTGTTGTTGGTTTTCCTGCCTATGTCAACTCTCTTTTGGATGGTTCATTTTCTTAGCAAAGATGTTCCTTTCTTCATCCCACAATGGGGAAATTCAGATTCAAATTTTACTACTCCTTCAAATTCATTCGATCCAGTTAAAGACATTTTCCTTTTCAGATCTACTTTTTGCTAATTAAAAAAAAAGCAAAAACAAAGCCATAGCATTGGCTACTAATTTAAAAAGAAAAAAACAAAGCCACGGCATTGGCTGCTAATTCAAAAAATAAAAAGGACAGCGGTAGCATTGGCTACTAATGTTGTAAAAAATTGTCTTTCTTTATTTACTTGTCTCTTCTGGTTGAAATACATTTTTTTTTAATAACCCTAGCCCCCACTGTGATAAAAAATAGCCAAGTGTTGTGTGGTGGTCTGACCCAGGCCAGTGGGCTGCCTACAGTTGGCTATTACATCTGTCAGCCTCTTTCTCCCAGTCAATTACGTTTGATCCAGTCTATTGAAACTGTACCTGGGCCCCACCCTATCCCATCAGTTAGACATTTGGATAGATAGTCCCACAAGATGGACAAACAAAAAGAGAAAAAAATGTCAACGTGGTACTGGAAAGCCAAATGCCAAATGTTTTAATATCACACATTACTCATTTGGCGCTGTTTCCAGTGATCAACTGTTAGTCAAGGTTTTGCAGTTCAAGCAGAAGCGAGAGGATAATGATGATCAAACAAAAAATGATTTGGGTTTGGCCGGGTTGGCTTTTTAGCCGTATCGGGTGCCTTTTGTTGAAACACGTTCAACCTTTCAGAAAGTTGAATCAACACCTGGAGATGTGCAGCCTGAGAGAGAGAGACAATGAGACCAGGCTGGTAGTTATAGGCTTGGATGAGGTCTACACAGCTGCCACCGTGTTTCCTTAATGACTGCAAGCTCCTGCGGAAGAGGCAGGCTGAGCCACTGCAGGCGGGAGGGGTCATAACATTAAAAAAGACTGACGTGCTACGGTAAACTTTCTTAACATTGAACCCATTTTTATGTATGAATGGTTATGACAATGGAAAAGTTAGTACTTTCTATAAACAAATAAGCACCATTTTTCTGGCACAAGGATTTATTCAAGGAACAAAACAGACAGACAGAGTACTTTATTAATCCCTTTGGGAGGTTCCCTTTGGGAGGTTCCCTCCGGGAAATTGGCATATACAAAAAGTATAAATGTTGGTTGTTTATTACTTAAACTATTGCATTGTCCACCTGGAATTAATATTATATCAATGATAGGCTATATACTGTAACACAATAAAAATGATCTATTGACTTACTTTTAAGATATTAACTTGTACTTTTAGCAGCGTACAGAGGAAACAGAGGCAGCGTGAGAAAACAAAAGTTCGTCACTCACAGGGGGATCAGAGTCAGACTAAGGGCTTCGTTCCTTGGAAAATAAATTGGACTACCTGAGACTGGATTTAAAAACTGAGGGCGAGATGACAGACTGAGGCGCTCAGACTGGGTGCGGTTTTTGCCGATAAAAGTGACACCTCATAATCGCTCCACTGCAGATGTCATATCCTCTGCACTCCACCTGACCCTGGAATAGTTGGAGGAAAAGAACACCCACGTGCTAATGTTGTTACTTAATTCAGCTTTTAATGCAATCATCCTCCAGCTTTTGGTAAACAAACTGGGTCCACTCTGTAATTGGCTACTGAATTTCCTCACAGACAGCAAGTAATAGGTGAAGTACTTTGACTTTTGCAACTTCCAACTTAGCAACACTCAGTCAACTTGTATACATACATTAACAGGTAACATGGATGGGATCAGGCACAGCTGAAAGCACGTACAGTATGAAAATAAATTTATATATATATATATCAAACTGAGGTAAGCAGTTTTTAAATCAAAGAAATCCTGCTGCTTGTCCAGTAGATCCTGAATATCATTTTTTCCTCTAAAAAGTAAACCAGAACCAGACCTGGACTAGAATTTGCCCTAAAATGAACCATGTTTTAAATATGACTAACAGATCCTATAAATATTTTTGGCAACACTTTATTTGATGCCTATCTCTATAATGCATTATAAATGTATTTATAATACGTTATAATGACATTATAGCACTGTATAACTATAGTTATAAACACTCATAAATGATCATAATGCTTTACAGCAATAATCATAACACACTATAAAGCATTTTATCATCACTTATAAGGTCAGGTATTATAATACATTATAACTGTTGGCAACTCACTGACAATTCCCACATAGATAATGCATTATACATATATTTATGATATGCTTATAAACGTGTATAACTATCATTATAAACACTCATAAATCCTCATAAGGCTTTATAACAATGAGCATAACACATTATAGAGCATTTTATAATGTGTTATAAGGTCAAATATTATAATACTTGATGATTGCTGGTCCCTTACTAACTGATTTTTGTTGCAAGGATCAAAGGGTATTATAATTATCATAGTTGTCATATAATGCATTATAATCACAAATACATACATAAATAAATACATTTATAATGCGTTATAGAGATAGGCGTCAAATAAAGTGTTACCTTTTTTTTTTGTTTGTTGTTGTTGTTGCAAATGAAGCTTAAATGTCCAACATCAACATGGCCTAAAATACCTCTCTAAGCCGTCCCATGTCCTGCCATTAACCACTGCTGAAGATATTTTTATCTGTCCTTCCAGCAGTCTTGATTTTGATTATGGGCACAGATGCTGTTCACTGTGAGGTCCACAGCAGGTAGCAGACACAGTGAGTGCATCAATCACCTGCACCGTTTTATCTCCGGGTTTCTCCAAGAGCCCCTTTGAGGTTGAGTAGGCTTTTCTTTGAGGATTTCTAATCAGGTGTGAATGATCAGCCTGTAGCACTGCTGCTCTGAAAATGAAAACACTTCCTGTATGCTCTTTGAAAATAAGATGCCTGCATAGTCTTTTCCATTATTTATACAGAAGGATGTAGAACTCAGGCCACAGTCGAAGATAGGTGAGTTCTTTATTACATAATACAGTTTTTCTTCAAATCATTTAATATTAAAATAGTATTTTCTTTAGGGGTTAGGGACTTACATTATTCGCCTGACTGTCATGCTTTACAACAAAGATCCTTAATCTTTCATTCCTTACTGTGCAAATTGTTTCCTAAGTGTGCACTGAAAGCAATCCCCATATTAATAGTGGAGCGGGGAAGGAAACAACCCTGTGCTTCTATCTCTGCATGAGTTAAAAAAAAACTGTGAACGGTCATTTGCATGCATTTTTATCAGCTCTGTAAGGCACATTAAACCCTTGTAGCCAGCTGCTGTTAACAGCTGTACATGCTCAATCAAAAAGATACAATTAACTTGTCATTCCTCCTTTAACTGTGTGACGGCTTTACTGATTGTGTCTTATCAGATAATTGTTCAATTTAAAAAAATTTAGACGAGGGTTAATAATTTAAATATGAGCCTCAAAGGCCTCCATGCGGCCCTCAGTTGCACTGAACGACGTTGAAGCGTCTTTCACAGGATGAGCCATCTGGTCTTCTGGCTCTGTGATCTGCAGGTCACAGACTGAGAATGGAGTTCTTCTTTCAGGCTTCTTCTCCTCTCTTAGCGTTTGGCCTTTTGAACTTGTGTAAAAATCTTTTCCTGCCTCCACCTGAAATAGAGAAGAACACAGTGTTTTTTCTAAGTACATGTATTTTTTAAGAGAGCAGCAGCAGCAATGGGGAATGTGCAGTTTCCAGCAGTTTCTCGTAGTTGATTTTCATCTAGACTTCCCGTTAGGACTGATTTCAGACCACAGTGAAATTGCTTTAAATTAGCTCTCCCTGAGGCTGCCCGAGGTTTGCACTGGTATGAATATTCATTGTATATTTGACTATAAATGACAATTATCTCTCTGGATTGAGTGGCGACTTTAATCACCTGCTCATCAATCTCCATTTGTTCTAAAACTAAAAATTTAAAATTAAGGTGTGAGCATTTTTACATGTCTTTACAATTGAAAATATGGATGTATGAATGAATGTGTTGCCACATCATGTTTAGCAGCATGTTGTACTACACTTTTCTGTTTTGTCAGAAACACATTCTCTACTATTTCTCTTTCTAAATGGATTCATTCTTGACCATATTTGAAAGAAGAAAACCTGGGATGCATGTACAGCTTATCAACATCATTGTGATCTGATACACTGATGGGACATTTGTTCACTTAGTGAGGCCAGATGTTACTGACTCTGATTAATAAAATAAAGTCATATTAAACAATCTCCAGAATGTTAATATTTAGCTTTTTCTACAGAGACATCACTTTGAAAACCATCAGTTCTTTGCCTTAAACAAATCACTACAATCCACTGTTGGAAATGATCTTGCTGAAGTTGGATGAAAAGATCAATATCTATTTCATTTATTACATTATTTAACCAGGAGTATATTTAGTTAGTTTTTATATTCACATGTTGTATCTTGTATATTTTACACATGTGAAAAAAGAAGATACAAATGAGACAACACAAGCCTTTTGTGCCCTGAGCGACTTATTGAACGTGACTGTGAAAAGGTTCTCTCTGTACTTTTTCACATGCCCAGATTCCCACAGTTATTTCTAATTTAATCATTAAGATATGACATGAAGCAGCTTTGCTTGAAGCAGGTGTTTATCTGTGCAGTGTGTATTAACCTTGGTGATGTTTTCTAATTGTGATTTTTCCTTTTTCTACCAGTGTCACTCAGGTCATTGGCAATCTGGGCTGAAGAGGAAGGGGAGCCCACGAGTCTTTTCCTCTTTCTGTGTGACCAGACACTAGCTGTGTTTCATTAGATGTTCAACGTGCCCTTGTTGACTTCCCCTCAGGGTAATCCCCGCCACCATGACAAGTGTCATTCCATTTCTTTTGAAAACTCCAGTGAACTAGAGGGAACATGTCATCAACAAGGTCGCTGCAGATCAACCACAGTGCATTGCAGTTTCTCATCACTTCCAAATTGACGTAAACAAGCACTTGATTTACAGTATTTAAAACAGATGTTTGTGATCGGAACAAACTGTAAAAATTTCTGAGCAAACAATCTTTAAGTTAACAATCTCCATACAATCAGAGTCATCATGACGTAATTCAAATTTTGTGCCCTGGAATTAGAATCGCTTTACTAGTATATCACCATTCCCCACTGTTTGCATTTAGGACCACCCATGTCACTGAATTATGCTGTTTTTGCACACCATTAGGAGGAAAGAAAAGGAGAAGAAAATAGTAACAGATTATGTTATTAAGGTTTTCAGGGTCAGAAGAGGAGATGGAAAGGCACTGGTAGTTGTTGTGATGCACCGGCACAGCACAACACTGTTCACATTACTGGACAATGATTCATCGTTCCAAGGCCTGAGGGTAAGAGATTATTAAAACATCTAAACCAGACCAGTTTTATATTAACTTGTTTTGTTAGATAAGTTGTTTTTCAGCACTTTTGAATGTTACATGTTGTCACTGGTCTGCGGCCTTCAAAACTATAGGTTGTAACATAGGATCATATGTCCATCATAAGTAAACTATGGTTAAAGAGACAAAAAAAAAAAGACGTTGTGGCAGACACACAGCATTCAACAATTTTCACAGTGACTGTCTCATTTTACACTTGCTTACTTTGGTGTGGTTTGATTTATTCATTTTAACAGCCTGTCCTCACCAGAAAAATATCTATTTAAGTTGTCTGTGCAAACAGCTTATTACGGCCCATATATATTGTCAGGTGGCGAAATCTAGTGGCTGTAGTAATTATGCAAACTTACATCTTGTATGTAATGTTGAGTTAAGTCTAACATACTTATTTTTAGCCAAACTATAATCTTTTCTTAACCTAACCAAACCAAATCAAACTGCAACCATTTCAAAACATTAATCACATGACGATGAGGGTTCAGTACAACAAATGTGAAGGTCAAAGGTTAGAGGGTCAGGTTCACCTGTCACTGGTACTCTCCATATAAACTGTAACATATGTCATTTTGTGAGTCACTGACAATTGACCTATTCAGCCATTTAATTACAAGGACTTCTTGCATCTTAAAGCAGTGACTGAGGTTATATTGTGGTTATAATCAGGTTTGTGAACTTTTTATTTTTTATATTTTCTATTCAAAAACTCTGGTCTGGTCCATCCACTTCTAAACTAACTAAACTAGACTGTGGAGGTTCACACCTGTCAGTCTCATGTTATACTCACAAGACTCACATTTTAATGTAATTTTCACCATCTCACAGCCATGACGCCGACATCACAGGGATTGTCACGCTGTCCAACAAAAGAAAAGGTGTTTCTAATTCAGCGATAAAATGCCATTATCACCCTTCCTGGATTCAGGAGCTGTGTTTCTCACAGGGTTGTCTGCAGCAGGCAGCAGTACAGGAAGTGGCAGCAGAATGTTTTACACTGTCAAGTGAAACTGACAAAGAGTGAAAACGTGTAAATGTCAACATTAGAGCCAAAGAGGATTTGCACAAATGTGGAGGACGTGGCACATTATCACTGGACTAGTAACTTATCTCAGTTACACACAGTATTAAGATGGCAGATAAACCTGTTTTTAAGTTGAAACATCTGTGTGTCTTCACTCTTTATTAGTGTTACATTCACTGCTGCTTGGTATTTTACAGAGCAACTCAGCACTCAAGTTTAAAGGTGGATAAGGATACTGGTGTTGAATACTATCACCTTGATCAAACACAGAACAATATTTCTTGACTTTTGTTATGTTTTGCAGCTCAGTACAACAGTTCACATTTCTCCTCCGCAGGCCGGCTTCAGCCTTGGACACATCTGTGTTCAGACTCACAGACACTGGCTGTCTTTAATTCTTGTAGAAGTAGTAGTAGCTGCACATTCATGAATTTGGGGGCATAGCTTCAGAAGGTGCACTGTTTGGGTGTTGGCATCACATATCAACAATGTTCCTCCACAATGACCCACCCCACCTCTAAGGTCTTTTATTTCCTATTCAATTTCAACTTCTGGACTTCTTTCCCATATTTTCCTACTTTCACAGATAGATTGTCAAATACTCCGTTACTTTTAATTCTTTAAATCTCGCTAGAATTGAAACACATTCTCAAGAGCGACAGTGCTCAGGAATATATAGAGGGATATATTTTATTACAGCTTTTATAATTTCAGTCTGCCTATTGTGATTATGTTGTCTAAGGCTGTGACTAAAATATAGCTGAGGCTGAGCTGTAACGAGTTCAGGTAACAAATCAGGCAATCAAAAAAGATTATCTCAGCTCACTTTTTGCAACAGTTATATTCTTGTATTTCCCATTTGAGGTATGCCCAAGTTAAATCAAAGAAGGATATGCAGGCAGCATAATAAAACAGTTTCACAGGGAGAACTGAAAAAAAGAAAAAACAGAACAGGAAAGACTCTCCTGCCTCTTTTCTGTTCTGGTTTCTGTCTTAATTCAAAGTGAAAAGACACCGAGTAGTGAAATAAAATAGACTGATTTGAGAGAGAGAGAAAACATCATGTCGAGTGTCGGACTGAATGAACAGCAGAGCGAGTGTGTGGGCTGCCAGATTATGCAGATTGCACAGCCTCCCTCGAAGACTTGTTATAATATGGTTGTGATTGTAAACGTCAGCTGATCATCTCCTGGACTGCACGCCTCTGTGATGAGCGTGGAGTGAAAATCAATTTGAGCTTAAGGATTCTGGTCTGGATGTTAACACCAGAGGACTTATATAATCATTTACAGTCAACGGGTGGGAGCCTTATATCCATTGCCAAAAATACGTGTCATTTTTTTGGAATTATGTAGCAGCAGTCATATGCTCTTCACATGCATTTTACAATATGCTGCTGGGTGGTAAAGATCAAGCAGATGGCACGACCGTGCAAAGGGAATCAGTTTGAATGTTTAATTATCTATATAGCCTTATTTAGTCATGAGATTCAGACACAAAAAAACAGGCTTGAAGGGAAAAAACAAAAAAAGTTTAAAAGCTAAAAGTTGCAAGTTCAGAAAAGCAGAAGCAGCCATTTACATTCATTCGCAGTTCATGTTGATTAATTATTAATAAAATTGTGCTCACAAGCATCCAATTGCTTCGCAATACATCAGAAATAGTTATTTTCATGCTGGGCACAGTCGTCATTGCCACATCATTTTATTCCACAAAAACAGGGGAATAGCTCAGTATAATAACTCAAGTGTTTCATCTGGTGTTTTTAAAAACTTCCCAAGTCTAAAAAGCTGTCATTACTTCATGGCTTTTTGTCAAAATCTATGAAATTATCAATTTTTTCAATTTTACACTCTTAACCGCACCAATTAACCTAAGGAGACAACATGTGTTATTTTGTGAGCTTTATAGGTGTTCATAGGTGGATTTTGTTAGCTATGGACAGAGCTGGGTATGATAACTGATAACTGACTGCAGCTTCATATTTACTGTATAGACATGTGAACATATTATAAAATATTTGAACTATTCCTTGAACTATCACAATATCAGCTCACATACCCAAAGTTCAACAAGTTTCATTCATCCTCTCTGCACGCGAAGCCATGACGTGTTTGTTGGCTTCGCACAAGCCGATATATGATCCTACAGCATTTAAGAACAAAACAGCATCAGTGCATGCAAATTAAAATCAACATCATCATCCATCATCCAACCCTGCATAAACGAGACTCTGAAATTAATTAATAATTACCTAATTTAGTAATGTCAGCTGTAATGAATCAAAGCTCGGAGGTTAACCTCCTGAGTCAGAGGGTCCCCCAATTGGTCCCCTGTCAATCTCACTTTGGTGGCTGTTCCTATATTCTATTGGCTCTAACGCTTCAAAGGAGGTGTCGATCACTGGAATCAACCAATCCTTTACGGAGATTCAGCCTCGCATATCCACATACAGCTCCAAGCTAGTTTTATCGGCTTTACGGCGCATGTGCAGAATACGCGCAGCGGGGTCTTTGTTTTGAATAATACAAAGCTTTATTGTGAGCCACTTTGTTGCTAGAATAATGGGAAATAAGTAAATTCACGTAGCACAGTGAATTTGACACATGACACTAGGATAACCATGATGTCACAAACTGTGCCAAGATGTGACCTCGCCTGCACTGTCTGCACTAAAACCTCTCTAGTTTTGTTCTGCTTCACTTTATCAGAGTCAAACTTTGCAGAGAGAATGTTCACATATTGTGCTATGGTTTGGTAGAGGTTTAGAGCTGCAGCTGGATCATTTTAAAGGCATTATTATCCTAAAAGTGCTTTTTTTTTCAGACGAACCTGAAATTTTTCATTTGTGCTGTGTGTGCCATCTTCATTTAGTCTTACCCAGTAACATATATACTGATATTTACACATCTGAATAAAACTTACAAGTGATCCCTTTATTATGATACAAGAATTATTCAAACAGACCTTGTGGTTGAAGAGATATATTCTTTTTATAATACGTATGTAATTTTCGAGCAGAGGCCTGAAAAATAGCTTAGGACTGATAAGTGACGACAACAGGATAACCCATACACTGCCCAGCGTGCTAAGGTAAGGAGCTAATTGCATCACGCACTGAATATAAATGTTACAGCTGCGGTTTCCAACTCTCTGCATATTAATACGTTCCACATCACAGCAAACCAATTACAGATATAAATATTCCTCTATAAGCTACGAGTGGTCTCTGCATCAGAAACGCTGCTATTGTTTGTTCCTCTGGTGGTAAACGGCTGCCATTCAGAGGCAAAAACAGTGTTTTTAGCGTCAAACAAGTCAAGAGCATTGACGAGTTAAGAACCTCTCCATCGTGGAAGATTGCTGAACGCGTGCAATCAAGGCAATGGTTATGGTTTAAGTGTCCGCAGTCTCATCAGTTCCTCGCATATGTGAAAGTGATGTTCTTGACTGGCGATCGCTTTGACCTTGACATTTAATGAGACACATATTCAACAACCGAATGAGGCTCCGACTATAATCGTGCTCACAGCTCAGTGTTACACAAGGAACTTTAACCTTTCTTTACACTGCAGTGGCCTTCAGTAATAATTTGATAGTCGTTAATAGCACTGGAGGTGCTAATGGATTCCAATTATTTTCTGGTCTCCTGTCGCTGTATGTGAAAAAGATGACGATGGAAATATAGTAAGAAAGTTGCAGTTTCTGGTTCAAAAACATGATTCCATTTTGTGCAGTCTGAACCAAACCCCAGAGTAGTTTTCCTGCATTTTAATGTGCATATTTTACCACCTCTCGTTGTATGAAAAAAGGTTTGGCTACTAAATTCATCTATTCAACTGATATTCTGCAGACTTGTTTCCTCTCATCAGCAGAAAAAACTGGAGCTGAGATTCTCTGAGTCGGAGGAAAGAGGAGGCCGACTTTAAGTGTGGAGTCTAAAGTCTGGTGTTTTAGTGTTATTTCTTTCATTAAAGGCTTTTAAAAAGATACATCACCCAAAATGTTTTGTAAATGCACCCTTGAAAAGTGTCTGTTAAAAGTTTGTAGTTGAATCCATTTCTGAGAAAAACAAAGAAATCCTCTCTTACCACTTCATCCGTATGTACATGACTCTGCCAAACACACAGCCTCTAGGTCTTGGGAGAAGATGGAAAGCTGAGCAGAAGCAACTTTCTAAAGCTCTCCAGTTCAAGTTGTTTGACAAGAAGAGGTTTGGAAATACGCCTGAATCTCAGCAGCTTGTGAGGCAAAAGGAATCGTCCTCTCAGAGGATTTGACAAGGCCGGCTAATGAGACAGACGAGGTGGTGAATAGAATCAAACAAGAGGAGATGAGAAGCAGGCACGGCCGGCTGCAGGGACTTCACCAAAACAAGTGAAATGATGTTTGACAGCAGGGTCGACTGCATTGGATAGCTGTCAGTCACAATATAGAAGATATCTGATTTCTTTTTTTTATGATGAAAAAAACAACAGAGCGCTTTAAGATATCTTACTGACAATGTCCTAGATGAGGTGATGTCATGTGCACGGAGGCAGTCCACATCTTCCCAACCTCACATTAATCATTTCATCGAGGATAGATTTTTCCTGATAGATATTTGGAGCAAACTCAGAGACACTAAATAATAGATTTGGTTTACACCTCCAAATTGGGTCCAAACTTTGCTAAAGTTTATTGAAGGTTTGACCAAATTGAAAGATGAAAGATGCTATAATCACATAAACATTGTTCACATAAGGGCTTGAAAGTCATGATTGTTTAATAAAGCTGAAATTAAAAAAAAAAGCACTTTGATAAAGAGCTTTCTAAATCACATATTGCAGTTAAGTTAAAAAATAAACTGAACAGTCGAATTTCAACGAAATAACTTATTGCGAAAAACACAGAAAATACAAAGCAAGTAGATGTACAGTTAGTTATTAAAAAGGTTGTTCTAATATTGAAATCTTGTATCTAAACAACTCCATCTATTTGGGACTTGGGAAGTTTCAATACTGTTTCCTGAAAATTTGTTAGAGAACGAATACATTTGCTGACATTTGGATCATGGATTTTACTCGTGATCAGACTGATAATAAATATTTTTCTTGACACACACACAGAGGCAAAAAAAACACGGTGTACAAACACTCACTCACACACCTGACTGAGTGTGAGAAGTTCAGGAGCTGGATGGTGATTTGAGTGTGGGTTGCATTGGCTCTCTCTCACCACACCAAACCTTTGTCATCCATTAAGCCTGTGTTTACATACAACTCAGGAAAAATTGTATTCACCAAAAAGTGGCTATTTGGAAAAATAGTAACAAAAAAATGGGGACAGAGGAAACTGCTTTTGGTTGCTCAGATTGCCAATGAAACTCAATGTAGTTCAATTTTCCCTTTGCAGCTGAGTTCCTAAAGTTAAATTTCATCATTGAAACATGAAGGTTCAAGGTTCATTCAATATCTTTTTGACAAGTTTAGCCTTGTTCAGCAAATAGAACTTCATCATCAGCACTTCAGCTCTGGAGAAAGTTCGTATGTGAACCTTGAGTTTAGATATGTTCCCCAGTGCTCAAACTATAATTTTATTCAACCATTTTTTGTTTTTCTGAATTGTTTTTTCCTCTTTCATGTCAGTGTTTTAAATGATTTGACAAAGGTGATGAATATAAAATTGTATATTCTGTGTGTTATCTTTTCTACTACCACTGCTTATTTGAGAGGACAAGCTTGTTCACAGAAGCTAAAAAAAGCTATATATTTAGACATACTTCTCGATGTGTCACCTGTGCTATACAACAACGTGGATGGACAGCAGACAAGTGGATTCTAGTTTGAGAAGTTGCTTTACTTATTGGGAACCGTTTTTTTTCTGGCCTGAAAACTTGACAAAGTTGGAGTCAATCATAACTGTCACGAAATTCATGAGGCACTTTTAAAGAGCCACATTTTAAACCCCTGAGGAGCATGAGTGATACATAAGAGACAGATTTTGATATTTTGGTGTCATTTAAAATAAAACTACTGTGCATCACTATGTGGGTTTGAAAACATAGCAGATACAGATTCCTGCACTGTAACGTGAACTAATGACAGCAACATACCTTTCTGCTGTCAGTTAACAGTTGTTTGACAGCAAACTGCCTGAAGGGGTTTGGATGAAACTCTTCTTCATCCTCCACCGTCAGTCTTGGAATGGCTGTCATTGGGCGAATAACCCCGGGCTTCGTCTGGACAGATGGAGTTTGGCAGCAGAGAGGAATTCATCACCATACATTATCAGTGTTGAAGAAGTTGCATCACGATGAAATAATAATTGGTCGTGTACCTTTTTAGGATCCATAAAGTTTCTGTCCACACCAGTAGATGGGTGCAAGTTGGATAGAGATGCCTGAAGTAAAACATCAGCACAGTTATTAGTGTCTCTCAGTACAATGAAATACTGATTTTCAAAAAAGCACTTGAAGAACGAAATTAAGCAAAAGTATCAATGATTGAACCTCATCTCTTCAAATAATCTGGACATTTTGCTAACTATATGAGATACTTGTTATCCAAACAAATTTGTGCATGAAAAGTGTAAGAATATATGAAATGAATACAAAAAGCAGACAGCACCACTGGTTTGTTTTTAAGGGAGTTTTAATATGTGAGATGTGCATAAACAACTGGCAGCTGTTCGATGTACCCACATTTGTACTCATAGCTTCAGATCGAAATAAGCTTTTTAAATAAGCACCAAAGTGGGTTGTCATGTCGGTCCTGTGTGGGTAAAATCCTGAGAACATGATTTTTCTTTAATTCAACAGACGGAAAGTACCCGACTCATACTCACATATTTGGTTTCGCGCCCCAAGGATTTCGGAAATGATGAGTTGTTCTGCTGAAAGTAAAAGAGAACGACAGAAGTGAGGCCAAACAACAGTTGCACAAACCTCATCTGCTGGGAAAATGGAAAAAAAAAATCAACTGAGAATCTCATCCACTTTTTCAAATATGTGAATGTCAAAAAATGACTAAAGGGAAAATGAAAGGAAATCCATGGTGGACACAAGTCATGGACTCGCTGAATACATGTGAACTTTGAAGACAGGGAGTGGCGAATAAAAGCAAAATTGCACAGCGTTTCATATTTACTTATTCACTTAAGTTTAAGTGTTAGTTTCCTCTTCTCGTGTTTCTCTTTTCCTCTTCACTGATTGAAATTCACACATTTACATCGCTCTGCTCCTGACCATCTAAATTTACACTGACGTCACACACACACACACACACACACACACACACACACACACACACACACACACACAAACTTGTTTTCTCTGGAAAGCCCTTTGATGAATAATGAACAGATGTCTTTTCATTTCTTGTGCTGATGATTATACAGTCAGAATTCACTTTTATCTCACTTCCAGTTTGTGTTTCAGTAAAACACAGCACAGAGCACTTTGTGTCCGTGACCCAAAGGTCACTACAGTTTTGCATATTCTTTGTTCTCTTTGACCATATTTTAATGATTTATAATTCTTTTTACATAACTTCATGCATTTTGTTGGTGAGGGATGTTAAAATTACAAGGATGGCAAAGCATGCAGAGTCAGGCTTTGTTGATTTGTTTTTTTACTGATTCAGCAAAAATACGGTTTAAAGTAGCAAGAGATGAGGCAACTTTGCAGATAGCTCTTTTGTGTATGGACATTTTTACATTGTTAGAGTTAAGTTCAACCACATAAATGTGTTACTGTTACATGCAGCTCCACTCACAACCATGCAGATCACAAAATATTTAAGAATTAAAAATATATATGTGCTTCAGCTTTAACTTAGTTTAGTAACTTAGCTTTACTTTTTGTTTTACTGTTTAAACAGCCAGACAGGTTCCTTGTGGAACTGTGACATGTGAGTTATACGAGGTTTGCTTTTCTTTTTGATTTGTTATTTCATTTTTGTCAAATGACATTTTTGTGGTGTTAGATTTGACCACATTTGGGTTCACCTTTACAATATCTTGTTGGGTGGACAAACATCGTTCAAACATTCCAAAGTTTTTAAAAAACAAATATGTCAGGCTAGATGTCAGTCAAATGTGAAAAATGTAAGCAGGATTATAGAGATTTTTGGCTGTAAATTTAATGGAATATTTGCTAGAGATTTAGATTAAAATAGTCTCTGACATAACAGTGGTATTAATCTTCTCATCTGTCTATCAGCAAATAAGAATATTTCACAAGACTATTTTAAGAGTCTCAAGGGGAAAATCAAAAGGATAGGAGTTTGCCATGCATGTCAACACACTTTACCTGCAGACCAGAGTTGGGAGTCGATGATCTGGATGTTTTGTCCTTAAAAAGTTGCAAAAACTCATTAAATCTCTTTTAAAGCCAATATTTGTACATGTTTGATTTTTTTTATATAACAAATTGAACTCACTTCTGGAATGGAATTTGCCAAAATCTCATCAATAACTGCATAAAGCTCCTCTGACTGTTGCCGGAGCTGGGCGGGCGAGCACATCTGGAGGAAACACAACATTATTGATCGGCCTGTCGTGTGAAGCTTGCAGAAAAAAGCAGCAGCGAAGTGTGCAGTAATACCTCGCTGTGGGTGTCTGAAACGCCTCTGTCCAACGTGTCACACGGACTCTCCTGCCTCTCCACCTGCTCATCTATAGCCTGTGAATGCAGAGCAGAGTGAGCAGACTGAGCTCCCTGCCAATTCTGCTGTCTCTGAGTGATTATGGTCTTAGACAACAGTGCAACATCTCCTCCAGACCATTCATATTCATCCACTCTGTATTCTTGGCAGACAGCTCTGTCGTCGCTGTACTGTACTGCAGTAATACGCCTTGTTTTCAGGTCTCTTTGCGCATGATTTGTTTTTCACTCCGGTTTAAAGCTCTTTCAGTTGCCATATCTACGGAGTGCAAATCCTTCTGAAAAAAGTTTTCTGTCATTTGTTACCTGACGAGTTTTTTGCTCTGAAGCCTGATGAAGAGCGTGGATACATTCTTAATAGAAAGTCCTACATTGCCAACATCAAATTCACATTAGGGCTTCATATGGCTGAATATTTAACAGGATAACAAGATGAATTAGTGGGATTAGAGTCAAGTGAACTCACCTGCTGATCCAACAGAAGGGTGTTCGTGGGAATTGCAGCCAGCGATTTGTAGCTTAACTTAATCTTGTGTGTCTGGAGTTTAAAGACAGAGAATAGAGGCCATGGATATAAATGAATAATTCAAACATCTGTCTCTTAATAAAGTTATACTCTGTAGAGTATATTGTTTTTTATACAGTGTTTTTTAAGGCATGCTTGATGTCACACTGCTGCAAGCGACTGCTCATGCAAAGCATCTACATTCGAGATGCCCACTGGTAAGAACAGTGCTTAAGTGTATCAGTCTGCCTTCGCATCTTGGAATCCACGTCACCCTGTCGCCACTCAGATGACTCATTTGACTGACTGACTATCACCAAAAGGTCCAGTTACGACCAGCTTTCCCGCACTGACAGGCAAGAGAACTGACCCACGTCGCACATCAACTCATATTTCCCTTCGTGCGCTCATAAATTGGATTCCTGATGGTTAATGCTCAGAAATGTGTGCAGTGTTACTTAACTACAAGCTGCATGTCTGGCCTAGAAACCAGAGTTTTAGAAAGCTGCCGCATCGAATTTTACCATGATGGGCTCCCTCTTGCTTCAACATATGACATTTCAGTTGTGTCAATAATCAAACTCCACCAATGTTCAGTATGACCGAAATGTCTGTGAAGCCGAAATCTACACCAGCATCAATGCACGATGCAGCAAAGACACACAGATAAACAGAAATCTAAAAACATCTCACATCACTCAGAGGACAGCACATGATATCCGGCTATCAAGTGAGTGAATTCTGTTTTTAACCACATAGTGCGGGAGAACAGCATGTCACATATTTAATAATGTCCTCAGTTTAAAACAAGTCATGCATATGGCAAGCAGAGCGGCTACCTTTCTTTTTTTACCCTCCCTGTCACTGCAGTCTGATATTCCACTCCCAGGCCTTGGGGAGGGTGTGGAGCGCAGGGAGAGAGAAGGGGATGGGGTGAGGTCTCTGATTGGTGGAGCAGGAGAGGGTGTAGGCGTGGGGGAGGCGGTGGGTGACCGCCAACTGGGGAGAGCGGCGGGTGTGTAGCGGGAAGGAGACAGACAGTGAGCTTTGCGGGAAGCCTCTGATGTTGTGGCATTTTTGGAATCAGGGCAGCTCCTCCCTGACTCACACCTTCCTGTGGTGTGTTGTAGAGGAGGCAGAGGTGATGCTGGGTCTGTGCGTGTGACAGCGGGTGGGCGTGAAGGCTGATGCTGAGGAGCGCAGGGAGGGGGAGATCTCAGCTGTTGAGAAAGCAAGTGAAGCCTTGAGAGAGATGAGTTTGGCGGGTTACTCCATTTCTGGGGATGAGAGGTCTCTTGCTCATTAGTAAGTTTAGAGGATGGGGAGGCGAGTTTTTTAAGGTTTTTATCTGCATGGCCCTTGACGTGGATGTGAGTGCTGCTGGGCTTCAGCTCAGGGGATTTGGAAATGGAGATGTGTGTGTGCTGCAGATTTTTGGAAGTTTCACAGTGTGTTTCTTCATGCTTTGGTAAAGAGTTGAAGTTTGAGCAAAACAGAGGCGGCAGAGCTGGAGGTGGAGCGCTGCTCTTCACCGGCGGGGGTGAAATGACCCGCTCCCATCTAGGCGCGCTGCTCGAGCGAATCTGCTCCGAGCATCTTTTCACTTGAGTTTGAGAGCACACGCCGCTGAGCTCAGTTGACTGCGCAGGCGGAGGAGCGGTGAGGCACCTATTAGGCGGCTCCCTGTGAACATGACTCTGACTATCTATGGACGCTGTAGAGGAGAAGCGGGAGGAGAACTCCAGGGGAATGGAGGCCACACTGGAGGCTGCTGAGCAGGCGTTACAGAAGGACAGGGTCACGGGGTTGACAGGCCAGCAGGGGGTGTAAGGCCTCTGCAGAGCAGGGGACAGGACAGGGAGACGACCTTTCCTTAGGATGGCAGTGAGGAGGGAGAGTCGGGTGAGAGGAGGCCGGTGCCGGGGGGGAGGGGACTGGGGACAGACAGAGGAAGACAGGCTCTCGCAGGATGAGAAGCAGGTCTGAGGCGTGTGAATCAGGCTGGAGCCAGGCGCAAGAAAGTGTCTCTTGATCTGTACGACAGCAGGGGAGAAGATGCCGGAGAGGACAGAAGAGCAGGGAGACACAGTGTGGCTGAAAGAGACGGGAGAGGCTACAGAGGAAAGCTGAGCAGGGGGCCAGTTCCTGTCTTTGTCCGAGCCCTCTGAGAGGATGGACTCTCTGGATGAAGCCGGGGTGGGGAACAGGTCTGCAGAGTTTGTGGGGCTTGTTCTGTCTTCTGACACATACGCTCTAGTTGCAAAGAAACCTGAGCTAACCTCAGGAAGTCCAGGGGTATGGCGACAGTGCCGCTGGGAAATGCCCCCGTGTTTATCAGCAGCTGTTTCCATAGAGGCTGTCCTGGCAGCGGCGTGGTTGGGCGTATTTTCAGACTGAGCCCAGGCTGGAGGAGAGGCTCTGGTTTGAGAGAGGCTCACGTGATCCGGTGACGACTTCAACTGAAAAACAGAAAAAAATTTCAATAACTGGCAACTACTCTGTGATTGTTCTCTATCTGACTCAGTTCAACTTATTTTTAAAGCCAGAGTGACTAAATGGTTGGACTTGCAAATTGAATATGTCACAAGTGGACAAGCTCTGTCTGACTTGTGCAGAAGGAAAGGAAGAACTAAAATAAACCCATTATAAATCAGATCCTATGAATGGACTCGTTGCAAAGTTGAGTTATTATTAGGATGTAATTAAAGGGTGACTTCATGCGCTTTCTTTTGTGGGTTTTTCAAAGGGAAACTCCCAGTCAGCCGTCTGCAAAAAGCTGTGATGTATGTTACAGCTCTGATGCCATCACCTCCCTTAACCTACAGGGTTTATGGGTAGCAATGTCTCAATGCAGAAACCTACGTCAGGTCACATGGGGAAACGCTTTTAGAAGGGTTTGGGAAAATAGCATTTTGACACTAAAGCATAAATAATACGACCATTGATTGTTCAGATTTGAATAGATAAGGAAAATTAGCTGTGAAGCTACAGAACAATATAAAAACTATATAAATAAATAAATAATGGACCCACATGAAATCCAATAAATGTCATTTTTAATTCACTCCTGACAATGCTTTTATGTATGTCAACTCAATGAGTATATATTTATCCTGCATAAATACAAAGCTACACAGCATCAGTACATCACACACACACGTATATTGTAAGTATGTCAAAGGTCTTTGTCTGAAGTTCCACATGACATTAACTGTGCTGATGTTGAACTTACCTGAAGTCTTGTCCCTGGTTGGATCATGTTTCCTGTTTCTCCCTCTACACCCTCCTGGATAAAGACTTTCTCTGCTTTGAAAATCTCCTCGTCCGACATGCTCTCCCTGCTTGTGTCTTCATGGGACACGGCTAAGTTCTGACAGGACAAAATGAAGCAAAAACTTTAGAAGGAACTGAGCAAGTGAAACCTGAGAAAACCCGAGGTGAACTTCAGTGAGCCTCTGAGCTCCGGGGTGTGCTTGGTTTCACCACATGCCCCACACATATAATGTGCATGTACATGTGACAGGCACATGTCCTGCTGACGCTGGTATAGGACATGATTCATGAGCACAACTGAACAACCGAGCAGGGGTCTGTGTACACAGATTTAAAGAGTGTTAGAAATGACAAGAAGTAAATGTTGTCTAAGTCATCGTCAATACATTTATCTCTGTACTTCTTGGTCATGTATTAATATTGCTGAGTATTTCTGTCAGCCACAACAAGAGTCAGCATGTGGTTGAGCTTAAAGTTAATTTTAGGCAGCTGAAGTTTGGGAAAGTTAGCGGTTGAGCTTCAAAGAAACCAACACTGACTATTAGCATGAGACAAGAGAAAATTCAGACACTTGGTTCCACTAATCATCCACTTCGACCTCCTCCCTTCAAGGTTTCTATACACTGCTAAGATGCAGTTATTCTTCGCATGTCCACAAGAGGTCGTTTGTGAGGAAAACGTTGAAAATCGAGACAACTTTTTCTGGCGAGGACAGTGTCACTAGAGTTCTAGCTGCGTCATCTGTCATCTTTTTAATAAGGGTATCTTTTTATTATGCACTCATTTAAACTCTAAAGCCTCTTGTCCCCAAATCAATCTAATGAAAGTTAAAGTTTGAGCCTTTTATGGGTCCCAAAAAAGGGTGGGATTAAAGGGTCACCTGACATTATCGCTGTGTGAACAGTTAGCCAGCCGGCTGAATGAAATATCCTCGACTGACCAGGGAGCACCTGATTTCTTATTTGTATGCATTGCCTCTGAAGTTTAGTGAAGTAGAGGTATTGTATAAGGTGTCAAGTACCTCAGTTTTACTTAAGTGCAGTACTTGAGGAAATGAAAAAAGTTAGTTATTTTCCTTTGATAACTAGGCAATGAAATTTTATGTCAGCATGCACAAGAGTTTGACATTTTCTTTCTTGCTGAAAGTTAGATGAGAAGATTAATACCACTGTCATGTTTGTGCAATAAACATGAAGCTACAGCCAGTTAGTTCATCTCAGTGTGAGGACTGGAAACAGGTTAGAACTGACATCCACCGCACAGCAAGTCTAAAGTTCTCTAATTAATACATATCTAATTTGTTCAATCTGACTAAAATTTAAAACCATTTTTTGCTGTTTGCAGTATTTATGGCAAATTAAACTCAATGCCTGCTGGCTCTATCTTCCGGCTTAGCTACCGTGTAAATGACATGACATACTGGGGGATGGGATTACATGGATTTTGGAAGATTAACTTTATTTTGTGCTAATTTACTTTCATTCCTTGGGTATCCTCAGTACCTCACCTGCAGCTCATACCTCCTATCAGCTCTTTACTCCAGCAGCCTGGGTTTGAATACAACCAGAGCTGATTATCTTTCCCCCTCTCTCTCTCTCTCTCTCTCTCTCTCTCTCTCTCTCTCGCTCACGCTCTCACTATCAAATTAAGCAGAAATGCCAAAAACTATCTTTCAAAAAAATTACTTCCTCCAGGTGAGAACAAATTGTTTTGGCCTCCAGATAAATAATCACAAAATTTGACCGGAAACTGTTTTAAAGCAATTTCATGTTATGCAAAATATAAATTTAGTCCATTAAGCTATAGGCTATATAATAATATGTATGACATTTAATTGGAGCTAAAAGGTTAACCGCTTATGAAATGCATCATTACTGACAAGGACTCCTACATTTATGGTAATTATGATACTAAAAATATATATATGACACCACATGATAATGGCAGCCTTCAGTTTTCCAGTTCGATTAGATTATTCTCTCACTGCTGTTCTTTCACCTTAAAGTGATAAGCAGTAATCAAACAAATGAAAGGCTGCCAAAAAGACATTTATTCCTGGGACCCTATTTAACATAAATGGCAGCTTATAATCAATAATATCATCATATACTATCCGTCAAAAGCAGGTATATTTAAATCAGTTAAATGCACAGAATCGCTGTAGGTTTGCACAAATACACACACACACACGCACACACACACACACACACACGCATACATTGACTCAAATGGCTGGAATTTAAATGCGTTGCCATAAAAACTTGATTTTGCAATATTTAAACAGCACAGTCACACAAGAGAGATAAATTGCAGCTATTTTGGTAGGAATTGAATATTTTTAATTAATTTGATAACCTTTATTGTGTCTCTGGCTTCAGGCAAAGTTTTTTTTAACAAATTAAAATAAACCAATTTGCTTAATAAATTCTGCATACTAAATATTAGTTGAACTAAGTGCGGCTTCTTCCAACATGAAACTGTCTCAGGATCGTTGGACTGGATATTTCAGAAAGGAAAGGTCTGCCCGCCTGCTGTCATCTCAACTACGCCTCCTGAATTTCCCCCTCGTGGGATCAATAAAGGCTTATGTTATCTAATTTAGTCTGTTTGAAGATGATGTGTGATGCACAAAGGGCCAAGCAGAAATATGAAAGAAAGCCTCTCATTTGAAATGAGAAGATAATTAGGCGGGGAAGCTCTGAGTGTTGTGTTGTAGTGCCTCATATTTAGAATCAATGGTGGCCACCCAGAATACAAATTGATAATGACCACTTGAGGTTACACATACTAATTTGAAATACGGGAGACAGGGACACATAAGTAATTCCTCTCTTTTTGAAAAGGACATACATGCAGGCTGCTCTAAAACACAGTGGTGGATTAATGGGCTGTCAACTGTCTCACAGGTAATCATTTACATCCTGGCCTCTGGTATCTCAGTGCACAAACTGGGTCACCACAGGGAGTGTTACTAACCTGTCATGAGTAAATCTGAGCTGCAAACAACTATTAACTACATTTTGGACTACAATCTCTTTGGTCTCCAGATAAACATTTAACAGAATATGTGACGTGCGAGAGTGTCACCACTTTGCTCCTTATGAGCACATCTGAGGGGGAAAACTCAGTATGTATGAACCAAAATAAGGCTCAAAACATAGATCCTGTGCAGTGTTGTCCTGAACATCACACTGCTCTGTTTGCTCACTAGCATGTTGAACCATTACAAGTATACATACAGCAAGTACTACATGTTTAGTCATACAGCTTGAAAACAACATATAACTATGAGTACATATGAATTTTATTACTACTTTTTTTTAACTTGGCTATATTGTAAATGATGCTTCTACAACCATGTATTTCCACACTAAAATAAAGATTGATGATTATGAGTACTAGTTTTGAATTGTGGTATTGCTATTGTTGCATTAGACCTAAGTATTTCTTTTCCTCACTGCTAGTAATAAGACAGCAAAGCTTGTCACCAAAACCAAATATGGCTTTTAATAGATGGCACATGGACATAGAGTTATGGATGGATAGATGGAAGAATGGCTAATGAAGTGGAAATGAAGACATGGTAGAAATAAATGAGCACAAAGACATGCACAGCAGGGGTGGATTCAAACAGTGCAGTCCAATATTATGCATGTTTGAAGAGATAATAGTCCATATGTATGCTACAGCCCAGGGCTGTTGGGAGTTTTCCAGCTGAGTAGTCATATGCCGATGTTTAATAACATGAAGGGCGGCCACTCCTTTAGTTAACAGCAGTGGGGGGAAGTAGAGAAAGTGCTGGTGCCACCCCCAGTGAGACGACCTTTGAAGTCTCATGCAGGCGGCCAGCGAGCCGACTTCAGGCACAATCCCAGAGGCACCCAGAGCTGCGGTGATGCTGTGATGTTGATGCTGAACCAACATCCAAAAGCACATTAACCCCTTCAACAATCGGCACTGCTGGGGTCCACATCAGCCCGCAGGTTAAGCATTTGTAGTTGAAAGTAGTTTTTAAAGTTGGGCTCAAGGTCAGAAAATTTTTGAATTGGAAAGTATCTGTCAAAAGCGAAAAAACATTGTGAAGAAATATTAATGTTGTGTGTGTTTTTGTGCTGTTTATAAATTACAATTTTCTGTTTTTTATTCTTTACTCTTTCTTCAACCAAATTAAAAAATCATGGCCTCTTCTGTTTAATGCACCTTTATGTGACGCACTGAGAAATCTGATTGGCACCACATTTTCTTATTAATTTTGTGATATCCCTGACAGACCCATGCAAGAAAATGTGAATCTTTGAACATCTGTTCCAGTCCCTGAGGTTGTTCAGGAATATGTTTGATATTGATAAACATCTTGAAACGATGCATTGATGTGTGAGTCAGACGCCTGGAATACATGAAATAATTGGATGACGCAAATCAATCAGTGATGTTCATCTCCGTCAAAAAACTTGTGTATTTCATATAAGACAAAATATAGAACAAAGGTGTGTCTTTTTTTTTTCAAGCTTCTCAAGTTTTTGTGTTTTGTGTTTTTGTGTTTGTGTGCTTGTGAATCTACTGCTTATTGCTGCCTGAAATTGAGTCACACTGATTGCTGTTCCACCGTCTGAGAAGGAAGCCGTGGATGTAATTGTTAAAATCCTGCAGGTGAGCGTGACATTGAGTCTTCTCAAGAAGCAAACGTGTGTCGCTTTAATCCTTAAGCCACTGACATGATAAATCACTGCAAACGCAAGTCATTTGTGAAAAGCCTAAAAGTGGCAGAATTAGATTTTTCTTTATAGTTTTAGTTTCACTAACTATTCAAAAGAAAGACTCTCAGGTTAATCATCATAATCTTTGTTAAGACCATGCTCAAATGCAGAAGTTATTTTGTCTGTAAAGCTGCAAATGTTCAAATAAATTGAAAGTGAAATTTTAAAGAAACACTTTGCAGTTGAAGTATTGTAGTTCAGGGCTCATAAATTTGATGAAAATGATAAATGTGGTTTTGAGAGCAAATTGAGTGTGAAACAGAATCTGTCACATCAAATATAAAAAGAAAGCATTTTAGCTGGGAAACTTGAACATTTGGTAACAGGAAGCTGTCGGCTCAAAAATTAGTTTGGAAGTTGGAAGTTTTAATTAGTGAGTCAGACAAATGGATTGAAGCAGCTTCGTTTTCAATGCTGGTGATTGAGTGAATTAGTACAGGAGTACATGAGTAAGTTTGTCTCCCCAGCAAAGAGACAGTGATGTGAAACAATACAAAGACAGGTCCATTAGCATTTTGATAAAAGCCCTGTAATAAAAGCAGTTGTCATGTTACAGATATTGCCAACTGTTTTTCATTATCACGTTTTAATCTCCTGGATGTGTGCTGATGCTTTACCTGATCTGGTTTTCCTGTCAGAGTTCCAGACCTCTCTTCCTCAGTGATAATGCTTTCAATTGGTAATTTCCGCACCACTGGCACAAATGTGAATATAGAAGGCTTAGACGGCACCCCGATAGAAACCTGCAGACGAGGGGAACAAATCATCCACGTTACATGCTCTGATAATCATTTCCCAGTAATTACCCTGTTGGGCACTTGCTTGCTTACAGTAGATAATGAGTCAAGCATAATGGGACTTGTTTGCCATTAAAAACTAGTTTAAGGGATCATGTCAAGCTCATCATAAAATGTTTCATTCACTCTCATTATGCCTTCGTCTCACAATTGAATTTCACCTTTTGAACGTCGTATTTCTTTCTGCTTCACATGGTTGCATAACTAATGCCATGAACTAACTATAACCCACCACTAATGATCCACCATCACATACACACACACAGATTAGACAGTTTAGCACCCCGCAGCTCACAGCCTCGACACACAACCTGACCCACTGAGGAGCAATGAGTCGTAATTAAATCAGCTCACGTTCTCATCTGCATAAGGCTCCTCACATGTGTGTGTGAGGTGAAAAATGCTCAAGTTATGTAACTGAAAGTCTGTACAAATAGGCCAAGGATGCTCCTTTGTGTTACACATTAATGCCATGGTGACTAAAAGCTGTCTCAAAATAAAGCAAAAATTAACTACAACCTTATACCATGACAGAAGGTCATCACACAGGGAGCACCCATGCTGAAAATGTATGTAGACGTGAAGCTACGTATTGCATATATGAAAGACTCTGAAAGAGGAATTAGAGCTGCAACAATTCAAATTCCAGGGGGACTTCAATATGGGCCCAGATAATAAGCTTGCATTAAATTGCAAACACACAGCAGCTCAGTAATAGAGAAGTGTGTTGAGCCACTCCATGTGTTGTCCATGAATGCAATGCAAGGGCTTCGATTTGATACGGTGGCGACACAGTCCACATCGCAAGTTGGGTGCAATGGCATTTCATTGCCTGGATGTGTGAAAACGTTTCCTATTTATTCCCATACAGTAATCAAAGCAAACTCATCAAAAGAACTTTCACTGCTTGTTAATGACGCTGCTTCTCTCCACTGTGTTGTCAGGTCATCTGCAAAACGCAAATTCAGAGGGTGAGGGCGCTGAAATTTCCTTCACTAATCAGTGGGTGTCATTGTAGCCGATACTTGAGACTCTATTAAAAATGGATCACACATCCTCTTCTCATTGATGTAGACACAGTGAGAGAATTTGAATATTAGGCTGTCTCACCTTTCATCTCATAATTTCACTGTCGGCACAGGTCCAGCCAGAGAACCTGGGTCTGATGATAATGTGTGGCAGATTAAATGTGGGATGATGATAAAAAAAAAAAAAAGCAGCTCCAAAACAACATGATTACCAAGAATGTTTACAAATCAATTTCTCAGAACTTAATTTCTGAAGGTATCCAGGAGCCACCTGTGAGACCTGCAAACTGTCTCTATCATGAAGAAATTTTGTCATGAACAAACTATTAAATCTCATCTTGGTGATGGTGTGATGAATTCATTATTTGAAGTGCCTAATGTGACTCCTGCAGAAACTATTCTAATAAAGTTTTCAGAGCACTTTTTCATAGTGTTAGTGCTTCCTGCCAGATAATCACATGCTGCTCTTCAAGAATGACGCACTTGCAGAAAAGTTTTGTTTCAAAAGCCAAGTTACACTGGTATCGACACATAAAGAGCAGTTCATCCG
>JBBMOC010000007.1:4341707-4671405 GCA_037975185.1 Centropyge bicolor | reverse complement strand
TATATATATATATATATATACACACACATGCATATATATATATACACACACACACACACACACACACACACACACACACATATATATATATATATAAAGTATTGAAAAAAAGCTCTTGAGAAAATAACACTGTTGAGAAAAAACAATTTAAGAGTTGAGTATTTGTGTTATTTTTCTCCACTGGGGATGTTGACAGTATCCTCATTATGATTATATCAAACAGACATGAGAGCATGTTTTTAACACAGGTCTATCAAGAGCTTGCATTATGTGGCGTCACCGCTGTGATGACAATGAATAGAGAACTGAATGATGGGATTTCTATCTGAACTCGCAGTTTAATATGGTAAAGGATCCCAGCATTAGAAAACACTGATTTTAAAAGACATTTTATCCATTGCAGATTATTTTCAATACAATACTTTTAATTGTGTTTAATTGTGTGTGAATAAAACAACATGTTGATTCAGGCTCTGGATCATCTAAATCATCTCCTGCTGGCCTGCAGGCTGATGTGGCAGAGGCGTCTCAGCGTGTTTCCAATAATGAGTTATCAGGCGTCTCGAAGCAAATTCATTTACTTGCTTGTTTGCCGCTACATTGACTTCTCTGTTCCCTTATCAGTGAGTGAAAGCAGACCTCTGTGAGTGGATGCTAATCCTTTAAGTACACTACATTCTTCATTCCTGTCACAGCTGTTCTTGTCTATTTCCACCCTGCTGTCTCCCTCCCCCTGTTTCTCTGTGGCAGCTGCACACAGAAGAAAATCACAATGAGACAAAGCAAAACCATCACCTGTTCTTTTTGTTTTGTGGGCTCTCAATGATACGTGATTCTGTAAATTAAAAGGGACACAAGATAAAAAGCATCTGAGAAGTGCCTGAAATATAAATATGTGAACGCAGTTGAGCATCAACAGAGAGAAATCATAGCCTGAAGCCATTACATGATTGTCATATAATCCTGTTTCCTCTGATTAATATCTACTATCTGTGTAAAAAGAGAGAAAGCCAAATATATTTGCTTTGATTTGTGGTGTGTAACATGTGACGCTCCCTATTAGCATTTAGCCTGGAGGAAGTTCTGTCATGCTGAACCACTAAATTTAGTCTGGTATCAAACCATTCATGAGCACAAGCAGAGATACGTCTGTAATTACTGCAATCCACTCTTCTAATGAATATAACCTGATTATAATTGGTTCGGTTTGAAATGCCAGAGTCCAACTGTGTATTTATCATTATCAAATGAGATATTTGTTGCAATTTAAAAAGGAATCCCCAACAGAGAAACAAAACTAATTCAATAATGAAAAGTCACTTTAAAATGCTTTAACTTACTTCATGGGTGAGTTAGTTTAACAATGTCAAAAATAAATTCAAAACTGTTATCGCTTTTGTCCAGTCTTTGTGCTACACTAGATTAAGAAGGGAAATTAATTTTAAGCTTACAAAGCTGGTTACTGGTACCTGTCAGGCTTTACAGTTTCCAACAGCAAATACAGTTTAAATATCAAAACCATGGAGGCGTAACCTTTGAAAAAATGGGTCCTTGGTTTCTGAAATGTGAAAACTAAATAACTATGTGCAGTGTGTGACAGCCTTCGCAGAGTGATGCTGCACTCGTGGCACAGCCATCCTCCATCTGCAGAGCTCACACTGTACCCACTCATCTACCTGTGCCTCTGACCCTGGTGCAGCACCGAGGCCTTCGCTGGCTGGGTTTCTCTCTCTTTCTCCTCTCTCCTTGCAATTTTTTCCTACTCACTCGATGTTCTTTTTCCCTCCTTTTCTCCATCTCTTCTGTTTCCTGTTGTTGAGCATCGAGGTTTCGCCACCTGTTGTGGTGTCAAAAGTGGGCGTGGCGAAACTCTTGTCGAGGGAAGAATGGATGAGGCTACTTTCAACCAATTAATTTGAGTTGTCTCTTTTATAGGCAGGGCAAGTTTCTGGTGCTGCAGGGGAACTGCAGCAGATGTGGATGCTGCATCCTAGGGAGTGGAGGAAGGAGGCACAGGTCGGCACTTGTCACTAGTTTTGCAATCTGTATTCAGGTCAATTGGTTATTGCAATCCAAGTATTGAATAAAGTTTCCAGTTCACATTATAGTAATCCTGACATCATGTTGTCTGCATTGACCGCCTTTTAGTGGACATGTTTCAAAACCAATTTCAACCAATGTCCAGGTTTGTAAATAGTGGATTAAATATTCTGAGTTGGCCTTTCCCTCAAATCTGGTAGCCTCCAGGGTCACCTCCCACACAGTGGAGAACCTATAAATCACCAAACTAGTGTAGGCAGTGAATGATGTCCTGCTCATGGCCGTAATGATCTGTCCCTATTGTCAGCGCTCAGCAGCTTAGCTAACTTTTGTAGCTTTCTTTAGAGCTGACTTTTAAAAATGAAAAGTTGGGTTGCTTGTTATAACTTCTTCTAAAGTCATATAGTGTTGCTTTAACTTGTCTAAGACTTCACGTGTCGGAAATGGCCACATTAGATTTTCATCATTGCATATAAATTACAAACAGTGTATTGAATCAGCAAATATCATCAACGTGGGATTTCAGATGTTAGATAGAAATTATTGCCACATATTTTCCACATAATGAAACAGGCAGTCCAGTTGTATGATCAATGTCCTGAGAGTCCCACTTTTATTACTGAGTCATCCACAGCCATGCTCACCCTCCTCAGGTCCTCCCACTGACTTTACATGAACACCTCTTGAGACAGACGAAGACTCTGGGCTCACAGCATGACACCAACTGGCCAGTAATTGAACTGATGTGCACTGGATGTGCTTTCCAACAGGTTGCGTCCCCAGATTATTATCACCAGGCAGACAGTCATCACTGTACAACTGCTAAAACAAGCACTCATGTCAGTTTTTCTGTGGTCAGTAGAAAACATTTTGGGATGGACACAATAACAGGAAGGCTCGTGCAATATGGTGCAATCCAGTACACCACAAATTACAACCTCCAGATATGTGTCAAACCAACACCTTTGTCAGCTGATCGAGGTTAGTTCATGTTGCTGTGTTCGTCCTCTGCACACAACCAGCGTAACTATCAGCATCGATTTATCTGTCCGGCAGCAGAAAGGGGGGGAAAAATCTCTTGGAACAACATATTTGGACTTTATTTAAAAAGTGAACACAGAACAATGAACTGTTGTTACTGTGGGAATGTAAAAGCTGTGAAATAATACAAGGCAGGTATTGACATTTACAATTTGCAAATTCTAGGCCTTGGAAGCATAAAGCAGCGTGTATAATGCCACAAGTCTGAATTTAGCTTTTACAGGAAGAGTGTGAACATGTGATGAAGCATGAGTTCAGCCTGTCTCAGGACTCTGCAGGTCTCCGACTCCCTGCTGTTCTCTCTGTTCAGCCATGTGGCATTTCATCTCAGTACAGACTGTAAAAGGTTTGTGGGCTTCCCATTATCACGGCCGGAGACTCTATTTACCCGCACATCCATAATGTACAGCACAGTGGTGTGAAGTAGAGGTAGCCAGCAGCATTCATGGTTTAATTGACTGTATTTAACATTTTGACATGTTTATTTGGGCATGAGTGAGCAGTTCATGCTTTTACAGTCTATTCAATGTAGCTGCACAGGCAAAACTGCAGTTTTAGCAAAAAAATAAATTCTTAAATTTGTCCGTTCTTGCAATATCATGTAACACTATTAGCAGCAATTGAATCTGACAGACATAAAAGCTTTGCAGTGACAGTAAAAAAAAACTCACACAACTCCAGCAGTTTGTTTTAAACTAATTCTCCATAATAACATCGCTGAATCAGTACCAAAATAAATCAAAGAGCCGGGTAATAACAGTCTGTGTCCTTCATGTACAAGCCCCTCTGCTGTGGTCAGGGTGGGTAGAACGCGCTGTCGAAACACACGGAGTGCACACGTCTGTCAGGAATGTCAAAGTCATGCAGCGGCTCTCTGCTGGGGCTCTGTGTCAAGAGCTCCACATCTTCATCTGAGGTAGAGGGATGAGTGAGGATGATCCGCGGGATCTGTCAGATGATTGCCAGAGAGCAAAGCAACACGGGGGAGGAAAATACGAAAGTTGTCATGTGATCTGATGCGTTCACGCTGAAATCTCAGAAAAGTCAGGTAGTGTAATTCTCACATGTTTGGTTCCACAAGATTTTTGTATTCAGGAAAGGCTGAGATGAGGTGACTCAGTGTAAGAGAGTAGGTAGTTTGTCCTAATGAGGGATGAGGAATCTACTTACTGTCATTGTGTGTTTCCCCACTTGAAGTGAATCAGTTTTCATCAGCGCCTCCGCCTCTAGTTCAGACAAGGTCCTGCTCAGGTCGCTCTCCAAATCAGGCTGAAACACAAAAAGACAAAGTGAACAGATGTGTCAAAGACTGACTGATAACGTAGTTTTTTAAAAAATCCACATAAGTCCTGAGGCACATTGCAAAACAATGGTGAAATTTAAAAATCTTGCTTGTGCTGTGATTTAACCAAACCACCCACGATGCCATTGCCATTGCAGATGACCGCCTCAATCTTCTTGGACAAACAGTCTTCTGTGATCTCCGTCTTCGGCTGTTTGCCTCTCTGGCCTCCGAGGTCCTGGCCGCACAGCTGTCGTCCCGTCACGTCCTGAGGATCCGGAGCCTCGTCCGGGTCACGCAGCTCTTGGGGTAGCAGCCTCTCTCTGAGCACTTTCATCTTGATGCAGCTCCCGGCATTCCTCAGGGCGCTGACCGCCTCGTGGTGGGTCGCCCCCTGCATGTTGAGGCCGTTGACCTGGATGGAGCGTGGTGACGTGATACTTTTAGTGCCAGTGAAAGTGGGAGCAGGAGTCAGAGGTGAGGGAGGAACATGAGTTGTCTGGAAATAGCATTTCTGTTCCCACTAATCAGCTTGAACCCACCAATGTGTGAATCTGAAAACTGAATTTGAATTATCATCTGCCGTTTTCTGTTTATCCGCCTCATTGTGGCTTTATCACTGAAGGACGGAAGACAGCTGAGCATGCTCTCTGGTCTTATGATGCCCTCCTTTGGTCATAAGAGGAACACCAGCAGGTAATAAAGCAGTATGGGATCTATGGGATTGGGAGTGTGAGTTGACCTATTTGCTGGGTTGCATATGTAAGAATCAGTGATTAAGAAATTATGAAAAAAATTACAAACACGAGAAGAACGACTCCCCACCTACCTCCAGCAATCTATCTCCAACATGGACCCCTGCTTTTTCTGATGCCCCTCCTTTATTGACTCTGGAAATAAAAATGCCCTGAAAGGAAATAAACACATCAGCCTGAATGAAAGTTGTAATACAAAAGTGCTCAAAGCTTTTTGTTTTATTTGTTTTCCTGTTTGAATAAATGTGTTCAAGTTGAATGACCATCAGCTCAAGGCCGTTGTTTCACTTCATCGTCATTCAGAAAATCAAACAAGCAAAAATATGTTGCAAGCCATTGAACAACGCTGGCTCTTCTTCAGCACTTACCTCATCGTGGTCTTTGTAAGGCAGAGAGCCTTTGCCACCAGCAATGCTGATTCCCAAACTACCCCTCTGGCCAGACACTTTGATCTGTAACTAAGAGGAAATTGTTTCTTAAATAACAATAGAAATATCTTAGAATTGAAATGCAATTAAGGCCTGAGTGGAGCAGAGTTAACAAAAACAAGATTAGCAGTAATTTGCCTCAGTCAGTGTGGTTTCCTGCAGTGCAAAGTGCAACCCTACAGAGATAATTTGACATGTAAGAAAGATGCAACGTGCAGTTACTCTTAACGGCACTTGGGAGATGAGTGATTCCTGAGGAAGGGTCTTCTCTGGGGCCGAAGAAGATTTCAGACGCTCTGTGATGGAGGAGGTCTTTACGTTATGGACGGGGTCTCCATGCAGACCGGACCTTGCATTGACAGCTCTGCGGGGCTGACATCTCCTGCCCTCACTGGTTTCACCTCTCTGATGGCGAAACCGACTCGGTGAGGTTTCGCTCTCTGACATCTGACCTGCACCATCCTGGTGATGAGAAGTGATTGAGTGCTTCTGCTGTCTATCACTGGAGCCTGATGTTTCCCTTTGAGCTCACTCACATGATATTAGGAAAATGATTGTAAAAGGATGAAACATTCAGTTAAACTTCATCTTCTCAGTTAGGGTTTCTGTGCATATGGAACAAGATTACATGAACTAGGTAAGATGCCTAAAATTGAAAACAGACCTCCTCCAGCTGTTCAGTTTCCTGTACATCCTTCTCCTCACTGGAGCGGTGGCCACGCACACCGTCGCTGGCCGGTTGAGGTCTAGCCCGCTGACACTCTTTGTTTGCCACCCAGCCGAAGCCTGGGATGGCCCAGTTTTGGCTACTGGTCCTGAGGGATGGGTTAGTATGAGGATTTCTACACTCCTGGGGATCAGACGACACCACCCGCTGCTGAAAATTTAATGTCAATGTGAGATCTCAAAGGAAATAACTAGTGAGTGATCAGTGGTCCCTCATCTTCAAAGAACGTTTTAATTGAAATAAAGCAGGAGCGGCGCAGTATCTCTGAAATGATCCTGAGAGGAATTTCATGCTTTGTAGTAGAGAAGCTCATAATCAGTGTAGTTAAGACACACTAATGAAATCCTGCTTGGTGCTTCATAATGCATGCTTATTTTGTGCACCAGAGGGCACCAAAAACAGCCATTACTTCAGAGTGTGACTGCACAACTCTCACTGGTACAAATGTTTCAAAGGCCTAAAAAGCAGCCAAGGTAGAAGCTGGATCTTCATTAGTTTGTGTGTCGTTCTCTGCCCTCTGACAAAATTCATCTTATCTTGAGAAGAGGGCAGAGAAAGAGAAGTCTTGCAGTCTCACTGAAGTGACTTCCACTTGAAAATAGTGGAGGGTCACTTAAAGCACCACTACATTAGTGAGTACAACACCAGTAGCAGCTTTTTATTAAAAATACGAAGGCTATACTGAGAGTCGATGCTTTCTGGTGAATTGTCGGTTCCTGACTACCTCACTGGTAGAAGCTCATCTTCAAGAGCTAAATCAAAAAATGTACAATGAGATCCAAATAAAGGTGCTCTTGCATGGACATTAGCATCAGAGCTACAAACTGGCATAATGCATCATTATAATGTGTTTCTTCCAGTTGTAGGTCTAGTATCACTGTGATGAACACAGACAAAAAATACATCCATTCATTGTCTAATATATTGAAAGCATGCCAGCATCAGTACAACATACAGCACGTGCAGGGTCAGACAAGTCAAATATGGCACATGCTGACAGAGCATTACAGAAACATCATGCACTGCTGGACAGACAAAACAAGCAATGGAGGGACCAGGACATGGAATATCTGCAAGTTTAGATCAGAGTTTACTTTATCAGTATATTATTTTTGGATATAGATAATAAGAGAGACCACACCAAATGTATCTTGTTTTTGAATGGGACATTTAAAACTGAGATGACATTAGAAATAGTTTGATATCCTGTCTCAACTCAACAGGCTGACTAATAACAAAGGAATAACAAACATATTGTTTAGTGTTGCACTCATTTTATTGATCAGTGGTTAAAAAGTCATCAAAGTCTCAAGGCACAGTGCCCATTCGAGATCTTTTTTTTGTGCAGTTTGATCAGAAAATAATTAAAAACATTAAAAACCAACACTTGAACCAATTTCTCTGGTCCACTTCTTGCAATCAATTTAAAAACAAAATAATACAATTTATCATGTACCATGTAAAAGGATTTGAGAAACGCTGAGAAGTGCATTAAAGTGGAACTTCTAACAATTGCATTTTTAAAAGGATGCCATCCTTGTGGTACGAACCTCATTCTCACCAAACCTCCGATGATTATTCTATACAGTACTCTTTGTTAAAGGGAGAGAAACCTGTTTTAGAAAAATACAGCTGGTTTTGGCATCTGTTCAAAAAAGAAATTTGCAAAGCAGTGAAGCACAGCACATATAAATAAGACAGCATTGTTACTTCTGCATAATTACACTGCAGATGAGTAATTAAAGTTTGATGTGCGGTACTTAAAATCCAAACTTAATTAATCAATCATATCTATTTATTCTCCAAAAATAGGTGTTTTACAAGGTTCAAGGCCATCCACTCACCCAATGGCAATTATATGGATTGAATAAGACATTAGTGACTGTGTTTTGTTCATTGCTTTGATTTAAAAAGAAAAAAAGAAAAAAGTACCAAGAAAAAAAAAAGTTTAAAAATCTGCAACTGATTACGAAATTTGCTATACATTTTTATTTACATCTGAGCTGCCAAAAAGTATAAAAGTATCAATATTCACAAGAGACTATACAATAATCCTTAATCAGTAGGTCCAAAAACTCCTGCTTTTATGCTTGCCCAAAATGTAAAAAGAAGTATTCACCCAGTGTTTTTAGAAATAGATATAGAACATATATATATAATACATTTACGAAGGTTTGACCATATTATAAAGACTTAAAATAGTGCAACTACCTAATGTATAGTTTTAAAAAGAGGCATTTAAAAAAGTAATAAATCTTTAAAATATCTTTTTTTTTTTTAAAAGGAGCGTCTCTGTGCAGATTATTGCTGTGGACATTAATTAAAAAGAGGAAGGCACAGCGGCCCTGATAGACTGAGTCAAACACGTTTTACACAGGGCTGGAGATGGAGTAAGGTTACAGGCGTCCCAGGGTTTAATCGGAGGAGGGGTAGGCCACACCGGGGTTCGTAGGTGAAAGAAAGAAAGGGGGGCTGCAGGGTTTGTGCAGGACGACACGGCGAGACACAGGAGGTAAAAAACATTTCTGAGGTAAAAGGTCACACAGACGTGGTCACTCTGTCTGCAGCGTTATTGACCTCGTTTTTGTTGGAGTCCAGGCCTTTGGCAGCGTTCAGGTCGTTGCGGAGGTTCTCTGCCGCTTTCTTCATTGTTTTCAGCTCACCAGGGTGAGGCGTGGCCCGTCGAAGTAGTGTTCCCTACGTGAAGGAAGCAGATTCGCATTAGTGGTGCATTTGTTACATTTGCAGCACAAAGAGTAATTGTTCACATTGTTTACATTTTGCACAGACAATTACGGTCCCCAGAGGATGAATCAAATTGACTTTGATCCCCTGATATTTCCTCTAGCACCACCCGCAGGTTAATATTTGTGGCTCGGTGTAATATCGCCAACTACTGGATGTCTCACCTTCTCATCATCATCCTCCTCATCCTCGTCCAGGAAGTGAATGGCACTGATCCTGTTCACTGCTTTGTCGTCCCACGGGTTGTCAGCCATGTCATTCACCAGGCTCTCCAGGGCTCCACAGCGGGCAAGATTATCAGAGCCTGTGGAGGACAACGCAACTTGCATTACTGGAATTCATGCACACATCAAGCTGCTCCGATAGAGTTACAGAGCGCGAGCTGAATTGAATTTTTCAGCAGATTAAAATCAATATGGTTGTTATGATTGCTTCTCTGCAATCTGCCAACTCAAGAAATGAAAGCTGTCACATAACCCAGAGCCTGAAACTGCCAGATCACAGTTTCAAATCCCAGCTTAGGCACAGGCTTACAGCAACACAATCTTCCCTGCCCCCAACCTCAGCTTCAGTCTCACTCATCTGACCTCCACCAGTCTTATATCTGCATCTTTCCCACAGAGGGAGAGAGAGAGAGCACACGTCACAAAAATGAATGAATGCATGCGCCATTTCTTTTTGAGGGAGAAACCTACACCTTTTCAAATGTAAAATACAGTGTATTTCACAAATATGTTGCAGTGAATCACAAACACACCACAGCGTCAGGCGTGAGGCTGTGGATGGCAGCGAAGAAATTACAATAAACTGTTGTATCAGGCAGAGATAGCGCCGGCCCTCGGCCACATCTCAATACCCAGTGAGTGAGCTTTTAATGGCAGCAGGCCAGCCACTGCTAAGCCTCTTTAGCTGTCCAATCCACCGCATTTCTGAAAAACATAACCAAGGAGGGCCTCAAGGGACAGGAGAGGCCCTGATCTGTTATAGGCGCTGTGATCCCTTACAGGACCTCATCGTCGACAGATAGTGCAGGGAAGGATGAGAGGGCGCAGAACACAGTGTGCTTCCCCGAGCAGATCATGTGATAATGTCATCAAAAACCGCAGGGCACTAAATACTCGGACGATGCGAGAACTGATGAGGAATATTACTCAAAATGTCACAGTGTCGGCATCAAGTGATTTCACTCGAGGAGAGGCCCGACACTCTGAGAGGAACGTCTACATACAGTCAATTCTCCTCATAATACATTACCTTTATTATCTGATTCACAGGGCTGTTGAGGCAGCAGCACGCAGGTGAGCACCTTCTCGCCTGAGTCAGGATCCTCGTCAGTCTGGAAGGTGAGTAGAGGCTGCGACTGGTTTTCTGACAACCACAAGGCCTTCAGTCGTAGCGTCGTCAGCGACATCGGTAAGTGGGTGAGCCTGAAAACAAACAGGATTTGAATCAGTCACGGGCTCATTTTGCATAGGAATTAAAAGAAACCGCAAGATACCTGCAGGTAAACATTTTTGGATTAGTGCTGTCACGTTGGGATGAGAAACTTGGCAGTTGTTTTGACAATGTGGAGGAGGACAAACACTCTCCAGACACAGAGGTGAAGATGTTTGCGAGTGACTAAAGCAGCAGACATTCCCGCAGCTTCCTCAGAAGACAAAGCTTGGACTAAAACAGGTACTGGCAGAGAAACGTGGCCAAAACAACCTCTGACACACAATGAGTAATGTGGTCAAAACATAATCTAAATCTGAAGTGTCTTTCATCAAGTATGATAAGTCAGTATCATTCAAAGTCTTGAAGCACGGTGTGTTTTCACTGATAAGGTGTTCAGTCCTCTCTGCCACCAAGAGATGAGTGAAAAGAAGATAAGGGTGTGATGTTGAATGAACCTATTTCCAGAGACATCCAGCACATGCAGTTCTGTGGCTTGTGACAGCTCTGACGGTATCCTCGTCAGTCTGTTCTCTCGTACACAGAAGACATTCAGACCGCTGCAGCCGCCGATCTAGATAACAGAGGAGACGACATGATTAGGCTGCGTGTCAGTCACAGTGCAGGTGTCCTGTGGAGCATGAAAACATCGTACAGGCAGACACACACAAAAGGTTTCAATTGTACTTTTTTAACAAAGCCAGGACAAAAGAAACCAGAGTAAATATGTTGTCAGCATTTGGCCACTTTGTACCACAATTGGTGATCTCAATGGCAGAGCAGTTAAATGTCAATGGGATGTAGCAGAGGTACCTAAAATTAGGAACAATTAGGCCTAGCGAACTGCAGTAGTAATCTATTTATCTGCTCAGACACAGACCTGAGCAGGATGCTGTTACACAGATTCATCATGTTAAAAGGTTAAGCTCATCATTTACACAAATCAGTAAGACTGATTCCAAAAAAGTTGGGACGCTGTGTGCAACATAAATAAAACAATAAGATCATGTGCTAATCCTTTCTGACATATACTCCATTGTAAAAAGTACAAAGACAATATATTTCATGTTTGACCTCTTCAACTTCATTTATTTTTGCAAATACCTGCTTATTCTGAATTTGATGGTAGCAACATGTTTCAAACAGGTTGGGACAGGAGCAACAAAAGACTGACCCAAAAACACCTGTTTGGATCATTTCACAGGTAAACAGGTTCATTGGTAACAGGTGATAGTGTCATGATTGGGTATGAAAGGTTCATCCTGGAAAGACTCAGTTGTTCACAAGCAAGGATGGAGAGAGGTTCAACACTTTGTCACACACATGATTGTATAAAGGAGATTACTACATGGGCTCAGGAACACTTTGTGAAACTGTTGTCACTAAAGTTCGTTTGCAAAACAAATCAATATTTGCTGTGGTGCCACTGCAATTGTTAGAGATGTCATGCAATGCTGGTTTGAGAAATCAGTGACACCATCGCCATCAATTCATTATCTAGGCCAACTGTTATGTTCGTCCACACAGTGCAGTCTTTACATCATTAAGACACAGAGGCATTGTACGACGTCTAAAGGAGCCTTTCAGATGAAGCTTTAAAGCAGGCGTGCCTTCACTTAAACAGACAAGAGGTTAGAAAAGAATGTCACATACAGACACAATGGAGACACTCAAGCTGGAGCTGAATAAGGCAGAAGACTGAGCACGACAAGTGAGAGCGTGGAACTTTAGACAGTCTGAGCTAATGAAAACCTAAAACAACAAAGGCCTAAAACTAAATCAGTTTGGACCTGAAGCTGTAGAACGTGTTGATGTACGCCACCTACAGGCAAAGACCAATTCTGGTTTCACCTATGAATGTAGGTGTGAAATTCTATTTATCTGCTGTACGTATCCGTTGGTAGAAAAGTTGTCTTTAGAAAGGTGATTGTTTCTTCAGACAATTAACAGGATTTTAGGTCATCAGTGGCTGAAATTGTCTCTCGACACATTTGGACTTGACAACTTACCTCCTTAGGTAAAAAAGATAGCTGGTTTCTGTCACAGTTAAAGTTGGAGAGTCGCTTTAATTTCCCAATACTCCTTGGCAAACTCTGTAACAATGAATAAATCAAAAGTACAATTAGAAAAAATATCATGCGCCTGTCTCTTTTTTTAAATACACTGTAAACTTCATAACCACAAAGATGCAATAAGAGTATTTCTTTATCTTAGTAATATGTATTAAATTGTTTGTCCCAAATCCTCCATTTGTCTCCAGTATAATGCAGCGCTCTCGTGCACAGACACAAGAGGAGATGTGTTGCTCACACAGTCGGTTCATTTATTAACACAAAACAGAAAAACAGACAGATCATGTATCATCCCCTGAATGTGGCTTTCAACCTCTGTTTCACTGTGTATCAGTGTGAGGGAGTGCATCCATAATAACCTACCCTCCGCTATTTAACCTGACTCTGCCTTCAGTCTGTGCTCAAACATGGTGACCATACAGACCTGTAAGTGCTAAAATGACAGCATAGATAGACAGTGCTTTCTAAATTACTGGAGCTACACACTCCTAATTCTGACTTAAACTCTATCATAGAGAATATAACCACAATATTAGAGTTGTATCTGCAAACACACCTGTAGCTGGTTCTCTGTGAGCACGAGTTCAGTAAGGCTTTCACAGTTCCCAATGCTCTCTGGAAGATACGTTAGCCTATTCTGATCAGCTTTCAGTATAGAAAGTTTCCTTAGTTTTCCTGTCGATAAAGAAAAAAAATGCATTAGTTAGAATAAGCCTCGGATCAGCAACAGGGATCAGCAGGCTGATGAAGCAGTTACTGTGATAATGTGGAAAATGTTTTCTCCTGTCTTGTAAAAGCGAAAGAGCAGATTTTCCCATATGTGCAACACTGTACAAGAGCTGGGAGGATTCACATGCTTACCAATGGTTTCTGGAAGAGCATCGATGAGGTTCTGAGACACCAGCAGGTCAGTGAGCGACACTAGGCCGCCTAACTCCTCTGGAAGCCGCTCCATTTTGTTTTCTGATACATCCAGACACAACAGGCTTTTCATACTGCCCATCTCCTGAGATTCAGAGAGCAGACATGGATGTTATAATACAGTTAATACAGTCTAGGAAAGCAGAGCAGACTCAATGTTTTTTGAGGTCTTGGCCACATCTTTGACTCAACAAACATGACTTGAAGACTTGTCTTATCTTAATACTTTATAATTTAGATGTGTTGTTCAAATTCACGCTGAAATCAAAATAACTGAATGAAATAGCAGTGCTCTAATTAATAGAGAAGCAATAACAGAATCTCAAACACAGTAAATCAATTGCATGATTAGCTTACTGCAGGTATTTCAGACAGCTGGTTTCCATCCAGCCACAAGTCCTTTAAGCTGACAAGACAGCCTATTGATTCTGGCTACGTGGGAGGAAGAAATGTGGGAATTGAAAGAGCGAGAGCCAGGAAAATAGAAGAGAAGCAGACAACAGGAGAAAACAGAACAGAAAAATATAATGTCAGTGACTTGGTGCTTTAATTCAAATACACACAGCAAGGTACAGACCTCTGAAAGCATAAACACTAAAAGTAAACTAATGTGAATGAAAATAAGGTTGCACAACTTGCCCATATATTTTTATCTAGTTGCTTTTATTTTCCTCCAAGAGTTTGAGTCTGAGCTGCTTATTTATAACTATTGTACTGCTTTTTGGAGGAGGAAAGAAGTGGATATAAAAGAAAACACATAAAGAGCCACTTCTTGGCAGCCTGACTTTGCTTGATCTGTCAGTAAATCATTCACCATCAGAGTTGGACCGCTCATATAAGATTACAACTTAAAACCAAAGCTCAAGGCAGATGGTCATCCTCCCATCTGGGTGATAAGAGGGGAAAGCTGTTCCTGTTCTCGAGGGATGCTAATCTACTTGGACGTGACAAGAACAAGGAAATGGGAAAAGTTTTGTTCTGCTCATTTTGTGAGTAAACAAGTTCCCAAGTATCCAGAAAAAAAAACTCACCAAACTGTATAGTTCATTATTTCCTATGTCGAGCTCTTCAAGTCTATGAAGCATAGATAGTGACCTGTGGATGGCAGATGGAAGAGAAGTGAAAGGCTTGCCACATGTTCTATAACTTATTAACCTCAGTTAACATGGTACATGGCTGTACCGTTCAAGAACATACACAGGCTGTCTTTTATACTTAGGCACACCAAGCACACTTTGTAGGTATTAGATACAACAATATACTGTGTAGACAGTACACATAGACAATGCAGTCAGTTGAATACTTACTCTGGTAGGAACGTCAGCATATTTTCTCTGAGTTCTAGTGATGCCAAATTAGAAAGGCTGCAATGACAGAGAAAAAGAAACATTAGTATACATTTCTGATAATGCCATGAAAACATGGACTGTAGTTTTTATACAACTTCTACTCATATTTCCGCAACACTGATAAATATTAGACATGATACTCTGAGTGTCTCTAAAACAAAGGGTTTTTAATGAGAGCTGAAAATGGTTGAGAAATGTCCTCTTGCAATCAGATATCTGGGAACAGGAAGCACTTAGGAGGAGTGTCAGTCTTATCAAGACTATAAAATCAAGATGGCATAAACAACCGCTGCATACTTTAAAAGAGGAGAAATTTTCTCAGTGGCATCGTAGACCAAAGTACACGGTTATCTTCTTGCAGTGCTGCTTATGTACGTCTCAGCACTGTACATGGACCCATTAACGGAGGATTTTGTAACAGCCAACTAGTAGAGTACAATGTCCATCATGTTGATCAGAACCCAGACTCAATAATTTCATCTTCACATGGTATTGGAGATAGATAGAAAGGGTCAACATCTTTTTCAACATTTCCCTGATCTAAACACTAAGCCAACCAAATTCACACGTCAAATAGCCGAGCTAAGATTTCCATTCAGTCTCTTAATGGTTAAAAGATCATTACAGTAGCAAATTCTTAATACAGGCAAATAAAAGTTACCCTTGCAAACTGAGCCAAAAGGATTAACAGAATCCAGGTATGTTTGAACTGGTTCTTAATTGAGTCCATATCAAATCTCTCTTCAATGACTGGCCTTCCAACATGGAACACAACAGCTACTTTTCCTTAATCTTGTCTTTTCCTTTCACTCCAGCAGATCACTGAGCCACAGATTAAAAGACAGACAGAGTAAATAGAGAAAACAAAACCCCTAACTGCATCAAGTGGATCAGGTTTCTGTGAAAGACATTTTTTGTCAGACAGCACTCCCATCTCGGGGGGGAAAAACAACCCCACTGATAACCCCTCAAACATTTATCTTATCCACTTTTCCAACTGTGTTATGGTTTTCATTACCCTCTTGCCCTGACAGAGAGCAGGCTTCAAGTCACTGTGTTATGTAAGATAGATATGGGACATATGTGGGGCACATGCCGTACCATGAGGAAAAGGCTGTTAGGAGATCTTTTGAACTTAGGCTGACTTTGTTGGTAAGGGTATTGTGCAGGTCATGGATGTAACCCTAAGAGACTGTGTGCACTATCCAAATAATGTAAATCATATCAGTCAGTATCAGCCCTCATCTGTGTTCAGTTTGAAGCCGTCGCCATGCTAAACAACATGAACAATGCAAGAAACAGCTGTTAAAGCCAACTAGATGATCTAAAAACTGTAGATTTCTGAATGATAGTCTCTTCCAAAAGTAAATCTTCTAAAAGTGATACTAAAAGAAATGTTGCACATGAAAAACACTGTTGCTAGGAAAGACATAATTTGCAAAATTGCAGATCACAAATCAGAAGTATTATTAATGATTCATTCAGGTCAAAGAAAGCAACAATTTAAATGCTCTTTTGATGCTTGTTTTAAGGCTAACAAGGCTCAACATGTTGCAGGATATTTTACGATTAAGGAACTATGTAGAACCTGAAGATGCTCAACATACAACACAGCAACAATTGTTTTAGCCCATGCAGGAACATCTATGATCCAAGTCCAGGTTTATGCTAAATACTGAACATGTATAACATCAGATTCACATTAAGCCAATAAAGCCCATCTGTAGGTAATACTGTATTATTTCAAAGTCTACAGTTCTGACGTATGATCACTAAAGGAGGAAATAGAATCGCTTCTTGAATCACACAGTCAGGCTCTCATCAGCCATGCATCCCTCAGAGGTTCAGCAGGAATCTTTAATTTATGCACTGTGACAAGCCAAGACAAATCTCTATGTAGCTCCAACTGTTTCAGCAGTTACCTAATGGGTAAAATATGCCATCCAACCACCTGCAATAATGATTTAAAATGTTTCACTGTGGTCATCAACATCAGAAAAAATGTCTTTAAAGAGAAAAGAAATCTATTTTCATAAGTCTGTTTAAAAAACACATCCAGTTAAAATATTCTGTGTTTTAAAAAAGACAAAAAGGTCAAAGGGAGTAGCAAAGGCCATAATAACTGTCTGGAGTAATTTGATCCCTTTAAATCCATTCCTGTAAGGACTTAAATTTAGTTTCCTCGAATTCCAAACTTCTACTAAAAACATCCCTTGTGGCAATTTGACCTAAAAGCACATAGTTTTGTTATTAAATCCAATTATAAGTGAACTCAACAATAAGGGAGGCCTCATAGGAATGAGACTGTTGGCAGACATGCCTTTGCGCTACAGCAGATTATGTGCCATCTCACAACAGCCTTTTGGCTTTCATGGACAAAGACAGTGCAGCCAAGGAGAGGACACTGACTGATGAGTCTGTGAAGAGTAATGTGGTTGGTTTTCCCAAATCCACTTAGATGGAGAAGACTTCAAAAGAAATGATTATGATGAGGGGAAAGGGAGACCTTAGAAATGCAGGCCATGCAAATTTCTGTTCTAATAGCATTTACTGCATAAGATTCGGTGAGTTGTGCAGTAGGAGGTTTACAAATGATCTGGCAACATCACAGGAAGCACCGTCATACCATGTGCTGATTGGCTAGATAAGGACTCGCAAAGAAGTGTCACTCCAAAGTAATATCTACTTTTACACACTGGACTGTTGCTAGATACCTCATTATGGAGGACTGAAATTTCAGTTCAGAATTTTTGAGAGTATTTATTGATAGAATATAATTTACAGGTAAATGATTATCCTAGCTACACCACAAAGCCTGAAGCAAGGTGTGTGAGGGTGTATGTGAACCTTAAAGTCATTATATTTTATGCACCTCAGTGCATCAAGATCCAAAACAAAGGGAGTTTTAGTCTTTAGATTTATATTTCCAAAGGTTGCAGGCTCCCTAAACACCATTTGTTTAGCAGTTAATCAAACTAACGTAGATATGACTCATTTCATGGTGTGATAAACAATTTCATCTTGGCCTCTGCTATGAAACTGTGTGGAAATGTTTTACTGGCAAAGGCTAAACACACTCAATATGTCAAGATGCTTATGATGAAATATGGTGCATTTACTTACTTTCCAATGTTATCTGGAAGAACTTGCAATGAAATATCATTGATGGAAAGGCATGTTAGATTCCGGAGCTCTGGAAAGCTTTCAGGTAACCTGGAAAAATAAAGGAGAGGCCACGGTGTGAGACGCCAACTGAGAAGGAGTACACAGAGTAATGTAATTGAAAGGCTTTAAATACTTCAACAAATATTTCTGACATTAACTTGAAGGTGAATATTAGACCAGCATTTTATGGACAGCATGAGAAGAGGATTCTGCAATGTTTCTCCTGAGACTGTACTTTAACTCATGTAATGCATCACACTACACATTAGCCATAAACTCGTGCTAAGTTTATCTGTGCTTGTTGCTGTTTGTCTTAAAGCAGCTTTAAAATGTCATGTTTTAGGTTGTATATGAACATCAAAGAGAACACAGGGGTCAAGATGCTCCACCGGAATGTTAGGCTCTGATTGCATGGAATAATTTAAATGCACCTGAACATTTAGTGTAATTAAACACTAAGCGTATCTACATGAACAGTCTATGATATTAACAGTATCTAGAACAAAGCAATAAAAGTCATGTGCCCATATTCTCATTTTCTAAACGGAGACAAACAGACAACTTGCATACTTCCTTTGTCAATATTTTTACTTTAAAAACCATTATCCTCTTTTATATTGCAGGCTGACCACATGGGACTACTTAGTTGGTAGCTGTGGTCACACTTTGATGCACAGCAGCAACAAAATAATGCTTCTTGCATCTTTTCATCTCCGGTTATTTCCATATTTGGTGGTGGGCTTGTGACTTGACTTCTGTTCACATTTGTCTTCAACATTTGGAGTGAATGTAAGCCAAAGATCCTGCTGAATTACACTCATCTACAAAGCCTTAAAATGACACAGATGTTTGATTATATATATAACTATTATTATTATATACAAGTCTAAATAACTGAATAGCCATCATTTGGAACCTGCTGTTGCTATTAGCATCCAGCCACACTGGAGCTACATGTGAACAAAAACCTGCCAATAAAAATACAATTTCCACCATCGAGAAAATCAAACTGGACCCTGTCATCAATCCCAAAATGACAGGTCCTTTAATAGAAGAGCTTATACAGGCAACTAAATCATGGTTATTACCGTTTTCTGACTCTGTCAAGTTTGTTCTTAAACATGAGACAAAATTATGTATATATTCATTTATGAGTTGAAAAGAATTTCGCATGTTCATATGTAGATCTAGCTGTAATTTATATTCTTGAAAAAATACATTTGTTTTAATATTCCCATGAACTTATGATTGACAACCAAATGACATCACATTCCTGCAAACCCATTGTGGTAACTAAACTTTTGCTATCAAATGGTTAAAATAGGGCTGATGAAAGAGTGGAAAATGAGGTTACTACTGTGGAAAAAGAGTGTTGTGTGTGCACTTAAACAGTATTGAACACCAGTGCCTTTGTAATACAATTCATTGTTGCCTCCTAAACTATATAATGCAAAGCAGTGTGGGTTTGCCCCTGCTGAGGTGCAAATGAGACTCAGTGCATTCAGACACAATGAAAAGCTTACTATGCACAATATGTAGTCTGTCAAGGAGACTGTATAAATGTCTATAATGGCAGAAATAACAGGAAGGGGATCTTTAAAAAAAAACATACACACAATGCAGAAATATAAATTCCTGTTAACAAGAAATATATATTTTAATTAGTTTTCCAAGATGTGTCTGCTGCTGTCTGCTTTTGTAATCCCAACATTTTGATCCATATGTATCAAAGATCAAAATCCGTAAATGTGAAATGTATGCTTTTCGAAATGTTACAAACCTTGACGGCTGATCAGAACATTTAATGAGAGATGGGTCATTTGTTTCTGAAAGGTGAAACAGCATAATCTGAAGGACTACCTTGTTAATGGATTTCCACTGAAATCTGCCACTTGGAGGGCTTTGCAGTATGAAATGCTCTCTGGAATCTCCATAATATCTGAACAGGAAGAAAAGAAACACGTCACTTCTTAATCACATACAATACAGTCGGCAGTAGTTAAATTATACATGTCAACACAACAATAATGGTGAAGATCTGAAAGCAATACCAAGCAATTAGCAAGCTAATGTACACTGATTCCACAAACGTTGGGATGCTGTGTAAAACACAGATTATACAGAATGTGTTCATTTGATTATCCTTTCTGACATATACTGAATTGAAAACAGGATAAAGACAATATATTTCATGTCTGACCACATAAATTCACTGATTTTTAGAAATATCAAACTTATTCTGATGGCAGCAACATGTTTCAAATAAGTTGAGACAGGAGCAACAAAAGACTGTGAAAGTTGTGGACTGATCCAAAAACACCTGTTTGGATCATTCCACAGGTAAACAGGTTCATTGGTAACAGGTGATAGTATCATGATTGAGTATGAAAGGTTCATTGTGGAAAGACTCAGTTGTTCACAAGCAAGGATGGAGAGAGGTTCACCTATTTCTATTTGTCAAACACATGATTGTATAAAGGAGGTCACTACATGGGCTCAGGAACACTTTGTAAAACAGTTGTCAGGAAACAAGTGACTGCATTTTGTTTTTATTTCCAACTTCTTTGGAATCGCGGGTTGTGAGATATTCAATAGCTATGTTAACCAGGTCTCACTCATAAATACAACGCATTCAGTTTTGACCAAAACAAAAAAAGATCTACTGCTGTTTAAAACATCGTCAATTAATTATGACTCAACACAAACAGCACTGTGTGTTAAATGTCTGTTTGTTCTTTCTTTTAACTTAGCTGACCTTCTGAATTTGGTTTCGACAGCCACAACTGAGAACAGCCTGCTCTGTTGCAGGAGGAATCTCACCAGCGCTTCTAACAGAATATGTCTGTGTCTATTCAAACAGATTCAGGCTAATGCAAACCATCATTCTATACTTGTTTGTTGCATCAGTTTCACTAATGAGGAATAAATCTGTCAATGTGATTCACTGGCTGAACTTAGTGCTGTCTTGCTCAACTCAAAATATACTCTAGCAGATGTGCGGAAAACACACAGATACACAGTTATATGTAACTAATGGTTATGTGTTATAATATTCTGGATTAGCTTTGTGCTGCTCAGTGATTTCTCTTCTTACCATTTCGAGACACATCCAGTTCTACCAGCTGCATGAAGTTGGCTATTTCTGGTGGAAGTCTCTGGATCTCATTGTCACTCAGGCCAAGTTTTCTTAGTTTCACCAGCTGGAAAAATGGCTGAAAGGTGAAAAGAAATGCATATTCAGTCAAAAAAAAAAAAAAGATTTAAAGGTTTCACATTTCAGTAATGCTCCTCACTTGTGCATCTTGGACTGATTACAGAGTTAAGATTTGTTAGACCACCCTGCACAAAAAAAGAAACCATGAACAATGTCAAATATTGCTTTTCTGTTGCACCAGCTAGTCATGATTTTCTTCTTGGATCACTCCTTTGTGTTTGGTGACACAAATGACAAACTGTTACACCTCCAGCAAGGGTTGATTTTGTATCACGGCAGCGTGCGCCTTGTAAGCATTTTCAGAAATGATGACGAGTCAGTGCATTTTACTTTGTATGTCGAAGGCAGCACACAGTCACATGAGTGTTTTCAATTATTCCAGCTGATTAGACCTCTGCTCATGTTGAAGCCGGGTGGAAATGACATGGGATTGTCTCCTGCACTAACAGGACAAGAGGTCATAACCATGTGTCAGAAGGGGCTTTACTTTTATTCCTGTATCATTCTCATGCATCATCAATAAAAACATTTGGTACTCCTCCTCCTGTGCATCTTGAATAAGATAAGAAAAGATAAGATATTCCTTTATTATTGTAGGACATTATATCAGCTATGTAGCAATAACTGCATTGCTGCTCTGAACAGATGAAAAACGGCACAGACCTTTAACACAGAAGACATTTTGACAAGTCGTGGGAGTAAAAGCACAGGTGTAAATAATAAAATGAATGACGGCTGAATTCCATTTAGCTGCTTTAGTTTCAGGGTCCTGGTGTTGTGAATGCTGGCTCACCCTCACAACTTTCCAGGACACTTGAATAAAACAGAGCCATTGTTAATGCTTGCTAACTGTATGTGATGCATCAACTTAACTTGTAGTGTATTTGGATAGCAAGCAGGCTGCAGCCCTGACTAGACATTGACAAAATGACTGCAGATGATGAGACAACTGAAACCAAAAGAAAAGGGGAAAAATGAGGTTCAAGGCATTCTTCTAGTCAAAAGGTTTAGCATACGAACATGAGCACATTGATGAAAGCCAGTCCGCAGCCTCAACACGCTGCCTTTTATTTCTGTTTCATCCCAAAAAGACAAGAGGACTGTTTGGATGTCTGACAGCAGATTTTACTTTCTGTCTCCGATTTAAAAGTCTGTGTCTGAGCCCTGACCCCTCTCCTCTCAGATTGAATGCCAGGCCTCAGACACACTACGTTTGTATGGAGAGGTCACAAGTCGCTACTTAGAAGTACAGAGATCCGTCTTTGTTGTTAATGTCGGAGGGAGAAGCATCCAGTTGGCACACTTATTTAAAGGGTAGAAGCAATTATCGCAAGCACATACTTGACACCCAAAACAAGAGCAGGCACAACCTTGCCTGTGTGGTGGGAAAGTGGCTAACAACACTGCTTCAGGTTCCCTTAATGTCTTGGCATGAAGAGAAAACTCCTGAATTTCCTCTCTGGGCTTAGTATTTCCCCTGCTATTGCTTTTACAAGGCAGGTGGGTATGAGTACTCCTATGAATTGAGTTGCTAAAAACCACATGTATTCTTTTCACCTGTGTGTTCAGGATGTTGCAAACACATATTTTCACCTAAATATGGCTAAACAAACACTGTTGTTCTCTATTCTCATGCATGAGGAACGCAAACAGCGCAACACAATGGCCGTGTATTCCATCAGACAAGTGGATCATGTTGAGGGTTTCGACTTTTCTATACTTCTCTATATCTTTGTTATGCTCTGAAAAACATGTTACTATTGGAATTTATAGTAACTGAATCTGTGAATGAATCCAAGCTGCAGCAATGGTTTACAACCACCTGTTTAATGTTCAAAATGTTCTGGGTGGCATATGGATTTCATAACTGGTAGAGGAACACTTCACTTATTGAAAAAGGTAAAAAAAAAAAATAAATAAATAAATAAAAATTAGGCCAAAGGAACAACATGCCATTATTTTTAAGAGGAAACTAGACCAGTGCCCCCTCTGGTTCCCCTTTCTATTAGTTTATTATCCTGGAGCTGTATGCTTAATGTATGTTAATGTAATATTTTTTCTGGCGATTGATGGATTTCAACAAGGCTATGACAAATTGAAAGCTGATCTGAAAATATGTTAAGGTAAGCTGTCATTAAAGCTTATATCAGTATGGCTGGTGCACACAGCTCCATGCAGCTCACTGTTGTAAAATTAGCCTCACTTTTTCAGCCCTTAATGATTCTGATTAATTCTTAATGATTGTGCCATTTCCTGCAATATTTGACAGCCCTGCCCTCAAACCCTGGTGTATAATCCTTCCTAGATGTTTAATGTGGGTAAGGAAGAAAAACACATAAATGCTATAATCATAGGCAGCACATCATCCAGTCATGATGTTACTGGACTGTCAGATCATCTGCATATCCAATCATAGCCAGTGTTAGTCAGGTGTAACTGCAATCTGTGTTTGCATTTTTGAAAATAAGAACTCATGGTCCGGCTGCTCATTATCCATATCCCATATCCAGATACACCTCACTTTTTAATAATGTGTGCACAGCGAACAAGGCCCCAGAGTCCAAAAGTCAAACTCCACCCTATTACAAAATGCACATGTCAATCTGAGGTTAAATTCAAACAGTCTCTAATCCATCACTTTGTCAAGCAAACAAACCTGTACTCTTACAAGTCACGACAACCGTCTGAGCTTTTGCATCCTAACCACCTTAATTTCACTTTCACCTTGCACTTACTTGCAAACACATACTGTGGGTGCAGTCTCTCCTCTGCTAAGTCAGTCTCCCAATCACAAGTGCACAGCTCAAAGATTTGTCTCTTGATGATATCAAGGGAGTCTCGGCGAGTTAAGACTTGTTCATTTCCAGAGAGCTAACCTGAACTGTGACAGATGAGCAAAATCATGCAAATTCAGTGTAAAGGCTGATTTTCCCAATGTGTTTACCACTCTCAGACTTCCTATTTGAACTATTCCACCCCTTTGTAACACAGCAATCACAGCTGGAAGCAAACACAGGTACTCTCGAAACCGTATCAAAGGCTCAAAACCTTCAGAGAAAACACAGGCATTCATTCAATCATATGCTTTTGTCCAATTTGAATCCTCTTTATGACAATAAAAACAATTGAGGGAGTAACAAAGAGCAATACATAATTGGTTCCTCTGTATGATCAGTCTAGTTGGAAAATCGCAGTGAGCTTTGTGAGTCCTGCATTAGCCAACTGACAGCAAACCTGTTCCTCCTGTTAGTGTCAGCCAACGCCACGCCCCAAACAATCACCCATGTGTGACATTCAAAAAACAAAACAGGCTGAGTCAAGAGTACGTTAACCATTCTCTGAACTCCTGAGTAAATGTTTGAATCTTCAGTTTCACCTTCAGCACTGTTTTTGTTGGTTAACATGTTGTCAATAAAAACTCTTAATGTATTCATATCATACAAGATGTGAGATTGTAGTTTGGTCAAAAAAAATTCTAACATAATCGAAATTGAAAACATTGTTTGACGGTAGATCAGTATGATGTAGAGTCTGTTTTGGCATGTGTGCTTTTTTAGATTTAAGATAAAGGGGGGAAAAAGCACACAGTCATGTTGATTACATTTGCAAAGGCCACAAACACTTTAGTAAAAGGTAATGAATGGTGATATGCACACAGTTCCATGATTCACAGCATAGACTGGAGTTAAAACTGTCACGTCTGACACCCAACAATCGCACTACCTTTATGACATTTTCTTGTAGATCATGTGACAGATAGTAAGTCTGTTCAACCACCAGCTTCCTGCTCTGGGATTCATATCAACACTTTCTTTACCACTTCACACATGTAGTAAACCCTGCTGCTTCCTGTCTCACAAGGGATATTGCTTCTCCTCTTCATCCCATATGCATCATTTCTGAAACACCTAAATGGTGATGACAGCAGATCCTCAAAAAGCTTCTCATGCATGAACTAAAGCTGCAAATAACAATTACTTTCATATTGATTAAGACTGATTCATTATTTAGTAAGTTGTTTGATCTAGAAAATAAAGCATATTTAAATTGATTGTTTTGTCCAATTAACAGTCTAAAAGATATACAGCAGGTTATCATAAAAGAGTAAGAAAACCAGCAAAAAAATCACATCTGAGTAACTGGCACCAATTCATTTTTGTAATTTATGCTTTAGACAATGACTTGAACATTTAGCTGATTATTAAAACAAGCAATTATTTTTCTCATTGATTAATCTGCTCAGTTAATCAAATGGCTAGTCAGAAATGTCAGAAAATGTTTTTAAAAATTGCCCATATAATTCCCCACAGCCTAGAGATTTATTCAGATTGCTTGTTTCATTCAACCAACAAACTCTAGATATACTCAGTTTATGATCATATATGACAGAGAAAAGCATCACATCCTCACATTGAAGAAGCTGCAGCCAGAAAATGTTTTTTGCTCCTGAAATGACTGAAATGATTCATCATTTTTAAAATGGTGGATGAATGATGATGATGTTGTTTTCAGGATACCAGTTATTCAAAGCTGTATGACACAGCCACCAACACCTCTGTCTTACAGTTTCACCAGAGCTGGAAACAGAAACTGCTTCATTTTCAAACTGGACAAACAGGCAACAGCCAGCCAGTCTTGCATTTCTTCACATCCCGTGACGGCTGTTTAGTGAGCTAACGATGACTATTTACGAACCGGCCTGGTGGTATGTATCGTGAGGGCCAGTTGCTGAAGAGGAACTCTGAATAAACAATTTGCTGTTTGCTCATTAAGTCCACCGCCTCAACACAAATACTACATAAAACAATCCAACAAACACAAAGGTGGCCCGAGCCATGGAACATAGTCCTGCAAACTTCACATCTCCACGACTTGGTCATCGGGTTTTTCTTTGTAAAACTATTGAAACTATCTGCTCACGTTCAACTTGCCTCATCTTGTTACTGTAAAAACACACCTCAGCTGTTGAGACTGCCTCGTGCATGTCTTTATCTGCCTGGTTGAAACGATCCACTTCCAAATATGTTAACTGTGTCTAGGCTCCGTTACGGCGCTGTCAATACAGTAATAAAGTAAGTGGTCGGCGTTTACTCAATGAGCCACCTGGGAGGCCGCAGAGCGAGCACTGAGGTGGACTGATACAAAGGTTTATCCAGTTTCTTGGGTTCGCTCAGCACTCAAGCACTGATGACATTAGTTACATGCCAAAAAGCACAATAAACAGCTTCTCTCGTCGGCATGCAAATAATCCACCCCTCTACCCCCTAAACATACTTAGAATATTTCTGAAGTGAGATTACGAAATTGTCACGCAGTTATGTGTGCACTGTCACAACGAGAGAACACCTGCTAATCACGTCCTCACGGCACAGACAAACGGGAAAAGACAGCACCTCAATTGTCAGGTGTCATGTCTGATATCCGTGTTGGTCGGTGGTGTATTTTTATTGGTCTGTACCTAACAATCCGGGTCAGTGATTCATTATATCGTCATTAGAAAACACTGGCACATACAAACGCGCGAGTGAGGCTACAACAAAACACATAATGCCGGCTTTGTTTTCAGTCAGAATACCTGTTCCTGAGCTTTTCTTCGATGGACAAAGTAAGCAGTGTGACACAGCCATGGGAGGTTGCTCACATTATCTCTGTTCCATCAAATTTCTATGGACATGCCAAGTCCAAACATATTCTTTCATCTCTCTGTTCTTTCCTCCACGGACAAAAAAAATCTGTGTATTTTCTATTTAGATACAATCGAAATCATCAACGCTGCTGCTGTCATTTGTGGTCGAGGCTGAGGGATGTTTTCTCAACGCTTGTGAACGAAAGAAAGAAATGTCGCAAAGGCACAAAAGAGTCATTCAATCCAATCAGCTTTACATCTGACCTACCGTGACTTCAGCTATATGAGGTCAGGACAGTTTTTCAAGAGGACTAAACCTCAATCCATACTCTGTCCGGCCGTAAACCCAATATATTATCATATGTACTCCCTGCTTTTAAAGGTTACATTGAAAATACCTAACGCAATTTTCTCAGGCTTAAAAATACACTCTCCAGGGAGCCACTCGGCGAAAAAATAACATTTGGCTGAAAAAAATTAAAGGGAATATGCTGCAAAACCACAAAGTCAGTCATCCTTTCAGTCGCTGTAGCAGCTGTAGGCTATAATGTCACAGAGACAACACAGGTCAGACTCTGGGATCTTGAGTTTCAAGCCCAAACATGAGAAACAACATGCAAATCCTTTAACTAGTATCCCACTTAATCCAGAGCACTAAGGTCACAAGTAAGAAGGCCAGGCTTGTGTGTCCCCACCTCACCAAGCCAGTCAATCTGCCTGCAAGGTTTCTATTAAACACAAGACAATCAGGTTGTGATTAACCCGAAGTGTGACTTCATGGAATTTTTAATATGTCTGTACAGTGGACAGACAGTGTTGAATCAATTATTTCACTAAATATTAATCAAGCAAAAATGCAGATCCTTCACTGGTTACAACTTCTCAAGTGTGAGGATTATACTACTTTTCTCAGAATGTATTAAAGGCTGTTTTGGACACTTGAAAACAAGCTATTTGAAAGAAAATTAATTGCCAGCTCTTTTTAAAAATCGTTTCAGTTTTCAAGCAAAAATGTCACTCGCTGGTTTGAGCTTCTTAAATGTAACGATTTAGCGTTTTGTCACTTATGATAATAGATGAGGGGTTTGCAGCGTTGGTTGGACAAAACAAGCAATTTGACGGTGTCACTTTGGGCTCTGGGAAAATTGTGATGAGCATTTTTCACAAAATGTTGACATTATTTGAGTTTATTAGGCTCGTTATCTGTACAGTAAAAGCTTGATTGGTGCATCTATAAAATGGTCAACAGATCAACTGGAAATGAAAATTATGATCAGCAGCCCAACTTGACAATATCGTGAGATGAGACTGGAGTTGGTATTACAGATATTCACAATAATGATCTTACCTATTGTATTTTCCTGGTTTTATTACAAGCTACACTGTAGCTGTTCAGCAAAAAAATCTCTGCACTAGATCCACTTACTAGGACAATTGTGTTATTTACAACAGTGGATGCCTCCACCTGCTTGGAAATCATGTCCGCATTACTAATTCATTATTGTAATTCATATCACTCTCCTCTACCATAAAATAAATATTGCCCTTGAGTACCATTATTCACACCCATTTAATATTGATCAGAGTCCTGAATCACACAGATCATGAATTCATATTTTATCAATATTATTAAACTCTTATTCCCTGGAAGATTTTCATGTTTTCTGCACACAATCACAGAATCAGGGTCCAGAGACAAAGAGCCAGCTGCACAAACAGGTCTGACACATCAAACACACCTGAGACTGGAAACCCAGACTTCTCATGCATTGAGTGAAACTTCCACCTACACAGCTGATCTTGCATAATTATTGTCACCAGATCCAGGTCCAGGTCCAGGTCCCAGCAGACTCTGCCTGGATGCCTGATCAGCCTCTACTCCCTGAAAGAATGTTTGCTACATACAATCACAGCATCAGGGTCCAGAGACAAAAGGTCGTGGACAGTTTGGACCTCACCTGCACAAACAGGTGTACATATCAAACGCACCTGGGGACTCAAAACCCAGCTCGTGTTGAGCGAAACCTCCACCTACAAAGCTGATCTCGCATATTACTGTCCAGGTCCATGTCCCAGCAGACTCTGGCCGGTTGTCCGATCAGCTCTGTCACAAAACACTTGATACCAAAAATAACCAGCAGAGAGAGGGAGCTGGTCGGGGGCTCTTACCTTGGGCAGGTCCCGGAGCTGGTTGGCGTCCAGCAGCAGCTCCTCCAGACTGCGGCCGTAGCGGTAGATCTCATCGGGCACATAGAGCAGGGAGCAGTGGCGCTTATCGATCAGCTCCACATGACGGTTGCACCGCCACAGGGGGATACAGTGAAACATGACGGGGGCCGGTGAACACACAAACAAACGGCGGACAGGAAGGAGGGGAAGCAACAGATTGTTCCGACGGGACGGTGTCGGACTAAAAGAAGCGACCGACACGAGATAAAAAGGCGAAACTTTGAGGCGACTAAACAGCGAAACTCCGGCTCAAACGTTCAAGTTAGCGAGCTAACGATGGGACTTCTCCTCCGGCTCACTTTCTGGTTCAGGCACCTGTTTTTTCTCCGCTCGGTTCCTCGCCCCCTCTTCTAAAAAAAACTACTAAAAACTACCGGCTACATCTCCACAAACAGGGTCGGTTTTCTCTCGTTTTCTCGGCTCGTCCCGGACTTAATTTCCTCTCCCGTCCAGTTTCTGACCCGGAACCTTCACTCCCTCATTCCTATCCTGCGTCATCGTTCCAGACGGCTCCGCCCTCCGGTCCCTCCTCTGGATGGTCCCGTCCCGCGCAGGGCCGCCATGATGGGCCGCAGAGGACCGACAACAAGCCCCTGGAGGCCCCCCGGACTGAAGGAGGACACCCGGGATACAGCCTCCGGACCTGGAGGTGGAGGTTTATAAACCAGATAGTAGTTAAATCTACTGTATAATCTTTATTTTATTAGAAAAACTGTGGTGGAAAAAGTTATTTTAACTCGTGAAAGGTTTCAGTCAAGTTTTGCTTTGTAGTCTTGAATTTCAAACAGACAGTTTAACTAGAATCGACTTGATGAATCAATTTTACTATTTTGCTACTTTGTTAACAGATCATTAATTAATTAAAATTAATTGCCAGCTATTTTGATAATTGCTTAATTGTTTCAGGCATTTTTCACAATTTTCTTTTACCTTTTACAGACTAAATAATCAGCAGATCAATAATGAAATCAATAAGGAAAATGTTTATTGGTAGTAATTATGTAGCTTTTTAAAGGTTTCAGTCAAATTTTGCTCCCTGGCCTTGAATTTTAAAGATAATCAAGTTTGAGAATTTAACATGGACCCATATGTCTCCACAGTGGACAGACAGTGTTGAATCAATTGTTTCATTAAATATTTAGTCACTTTGTTAACTGATCATTAATTAATTGTAAATAAACTGCCAACTATTTTGATACTTGATTAATCATTTAAGTCATTTTCCAACCAAGAATATCAAACATTTGCTGGCGGATTTGCTTCCTTTTTTGTCTTTTATGTGAGTAAACAACCATCTGTTGGCTGGACAAAACAAGCAATTTGAAGACCTCACTCTGGATTCTTTTAAATTGTGATGACCATTTTTCACAATTTTTTTTGACATCTTAAAATCTAACCATTAATCATGAAAATAAGAGATCAGTCAATAATGAAAATAATTGTTGGTTGCAGCCCTGTTTGACAGTGAGAAATTGTGAACACAAAGGTTGATTTCATGGACCTTTAAATATATCTCTACAGTGGACAGACAATGAAATATTTATTTCATTAAATATTTAGTCACTTTGTAAACTGATCATTAATCAAGCAAAAATCATTAACTGGTTACTACTTCTTCATCTTCTCTTTCAACATCTTACAGACTAAACAATTAATTGTGAAGTTAATCGTTGGTTACAGCATCACCTTGGGCCCTGGGGAATTGTGATGGTATTTTTTCATGTAAAAGGTTACAGTCAAGATTTGCTTTGTAGTCTTAAATTTTCAAGACAATCCAGTTGTGATTAACTCGAAGGTTGACTTCATGGACCTTTAAATATGTCTCTACAGTGGACAGACACTGTTGAATCAATTACTTCATTAAATATTTAGTGACTTTGTAAACTGATAGAGTGATAGAGCACATCCACACCCAGGGGGTTTGTCACTATTACTTGGTCTGATATGAACAGTAGTTTAATGTATGCTATACTGTTAGCTAATTAATGTTAAGCAGACATAATTTGGTATGTTTCAAACATTATCCCTTATTTGTCATGTTTGCCACAGAGGCCATTGTTTAGCAGGAGTTACACTGACTTGCTCCAAGTAAAAGCACCAATACTCAGCGATTTAAATACAGTACTTGACTCACTGTGCAGAATTTTGAAGTATTAGTACTATACTTTTGTATTTCCAGTTTATGTTTCTTTGTTCCACCCATTTCAATGGAATGAATGTATGTTTTTGTCTTTGTAAGATTTCACATAATTTCATTCTAAAATGACAGCTTTTTATAGATTTAACCAACAGTACAATCCAGATTCCAAAAAAGTTGTGACACTGTAAAAAGGAAATAAAAACGGAATGTGATCATTTGCAAACAAACTGTATTACAGACAATGGTTTTACAAATCTTGCCCCATCCTTGCTTGTGAAAGAGTCTTTCCAGGATGGACCTGTCATACCCAATCATGATACTATCACCTGTTACCAATGAACCTGTTTACCTGTGGAATAATCCAAACAGGTGTTTTTGGGTCATTGCATAACTTTCAGTCTTTTGTTGCTCCTGTCCCAACTTGTTTGAAACATGTTGCTTCCATCAAATTCAGAATAAGCAGATATTTACAAAAATCAATGAAGCTGATGAGGTCAGACATTAAATGTGCTGTCTTTGTACGGTTTTCAGAATCAGAATGTGCTACTTATGTATTTTAACCCCTTCAGACCCACACGCAATTTAGGTTTTGTGTCTTTTTTAAACTTAAAGCAACTAAAATGTGTGACCAGATAAACCTGCTCGGGCACCCTAAGGCAAAAACGACTCCTGGGCCCCTGTTAACCCGGCATTTCTCCACCTCCTCTCTATGCATTTTTACAGTACTCCTATGCTGGCATATTGCATTGCCCTTGGTTTGCTGTGTGGTAATGATTAAACTCAAACTATATCTAGACTTAAAGCTAAATTTTAATGTAGGGACGTTCTTCAGGACAGTAATTAAAGATTATTTCCTTATAAAATAACAATCCTCATGTCATCCTGTAAGATCTTTGTCAGCATCTTTTCCTCACTTTGCACCGTTCCAGGTCAAAGGTCAAGGTCAGCTCAATCCCTCTGTTCCAATGACCCCTTGTGGTGAAACAGCCTCATTAACAATCAGGTATTTTTCCACCTCCTCCATTTATATTAGCACCCAATAGCTTTCTTACTCTATTAGACATTTTTTGTTTATAGAGCAATGCTTGTGCCTCTTTTTCAGGTATAACAGATTCATGAAGAAAAAGACTTACTCACTCAAAACCTTCAAATCCTTTTCTTGTCTTTGGTTGTTATCACATGAAATAAGCCTCTGAAAAGCCAAACATTTTTAAACTTATCAGCAATAACAGCAATAATAGCAGCTCACCTCAAACCAATGTAATAAACGTGAATTTGGATTAATGGTACAGTCTTAGTAGGCAGCCACAGGTGGTGCTGAAGGCTGCAGCAGTTTCAGAGCCTTCCTTTTAATATCTCAAACAGTTGTTCAAACACACCCAAAAAAAACAAAAATAGACAGGAAGGGTCCTTGAGAAGCAGCAGACAGCAGACGCCCTCCCCCATAAAAGACAACAACATCACAGGGATTACAGTGAGTCTACAAAGAGCTGCTTTCTTTTCATTTAGTGGAACAATTTGTTGACATCCTTTCAGAACTGCTCAAAACCAGGCGAATGAGAGGACAATTATACTGGAATAAACAAAAAAAAAAAACAGGATGTAAACAGATAAACATATCGATAACTGTCAATACATTTTATAGATTTCATTTTTCTAAACACATAGCTTGAACTGAAAGAACAGTTAATGATAGGTTATGATTTGTAACACTTGGAGTTTCCAATTGGTTTGATTTAGTTCAAGTTAGTGTTAGGATAGGTGACAGGAATTTTATCAGAAAATACATTTTGATTTCACAACATTGGCATTGTAAAGTGTGTTTGTTGGAGAAATCTTAAGTATAATATTAAGTATACAACTATACACCCTCTAGAGGGCACCAAACCCCATTAAATAGGCCACTGATTGACCTTGTTCAGTTCAAACAGGCTGAAGACAAAACATCAAATCACATTAATTTGCTCATTTCATTGTTGATTTAATAGTGAAGACAATTCACAGTTATAGAAAAAAAACATGGCCTTTGCCTGTATATGTAGACAAACAACACAGAGTAATCTAAGGTGAACACAAGCCTTCTATTCTATTGTCCAAAGTTAATGAATGATGGAGTGCACTTTCACCACATCCGCACATGGTAATTGGCGCCATCATATAAGAGCCTTCATCTGCGTCCCAGCTGTTTTTTAAATGCCTTTAAGGACTTTGCCATTATTGGAGCAACTCCTGAGTGAACAACAGGAAAACATGATGATGATAAAATAAATTGTATATCATTAGGATTACATAAGGACCTATATGTATATGATATCTTTCAATCTGACCTTTGAAGGAAATGACTGGATAAAAAAGAAACTGGATAATTCTGAACAGACTGATTTGGAAAGCTGTAGGAAAACACTGCACTAACAATCCTCTTTTGTCAGCTCACTTGTTTTTTTGCGAGGGTCTTGTGTATTTCCTGCCCCTGATGTGGTGATGCTGGACCTGCTGGTCTCAGTACAGCTGGGCCTCGATCTGTTGTCCTGACCCTTGACACTGATTATGGAAGAGGAAAAAAACAGAATTATTATTTATAAAACAAAAAAACCAATGCCCATTAAATGATCTACCTTCAAATGTCAGTGTTACTCTACAGTCAGTTATCATAACATCCCATATTGTGACAGTTGACAACAAAGGGCCCAAGGCCGTCTCCAACCAGAACAGAGCCAGTTTATCCAGCACATTGCTCCAATTCCTGTGTTTGGCTAAGCTCGCCCAAAAAGCATTTCACCCACTGTTATCACATGAGTCTCCTGCAGATTATGACCCCGCTAAGCTGCTGTTGTTGAGCAATTGCTTTTGTAGTTGAGGGCTTTTATGTGGAAGAGGAGCAGAGCAAGCACAAGGCTTACCAGGTGTTCATGTTTAGCCAAAGACAAATGTGCGCCAATGCCCCAGCACTGCTCTTATAATCTTTTATTTGAACTTTGTAAGTAGGAAAAAAAAACATGGCTGAAATGAATCTGTACAAGAAATGAATAAAATGCAAAACCAGGAGCTAATCACAAAACCTGTGTAGATATTTGTCCATGTTTAGGAGGCTGAAAACACACCTGCACCTGAGCTGATGAGGCTGCTGAACAGCAGTTCCATGAATTTCCTGCTGAATTCGCACATCTCTCGGTGGCTTGGCAACAGTGTGAATAAATGCCATCTTCACCTGCCGACCTAAAAAAAGGGGGTCACTGTGTACAGAACATTATAAGGACAAAACAATGTATTGTACAGTATACAATGTATGTGAAATATTCACTTCTTCATTTTCAGTCATTTGTAATTACTTCACAATGGATGTAAGTAGATTTTTTTGACAGTGATCATCACATCAAGACTGATGTACTGAAGAATTACCTTAAATTCAGAATACAGTACACACACCTTTGGGTTTGTTCGAATGTGCAGAGACAATGCTTTTTGTCAGTCTTTGGAGTTTCCTTTCCCTCTCCTCAGACAGTCTGACGTACATCTCTTTCCATGACTCATACTCCTGAAGTTTGGAATCCTTGAAGTCCCTCTGACAGTGTTTCCCCCATAAATGGTCAGTCACTCCAATGTAGATCTGTGGAAACAATTACAGGCCTAACAACAAATAAACATTTGTACACTCAAACAAAATTCTCTTCTTATGACATCCCCATATTTATTGTACAGTAATGAGAATAGCTTTGCTAAACTCTGCAACATTTAGGTTTGCTAAAACCAGGAAAACATTTTCAGAATAAATTGACTCACGCTCAGTGGCCACTGAAGATAAACCTGCTCATCAACACCATTAACAGCCTTCAAAGTTCCTTCAAGCCTGGCATATAATACATGTCAGTGGAGTCAGGACAAACTAAACATTATGCACAAGCTTGTTATCTTGTTGGCTTATTGGTGTCAGAAGTGGTGGTTCAAAGTTGCACTCTCTAGATTTTCACACGTCACAAATTAAAACAGTGAAGGAGGTCAGAGAGGTCAGAGGCCGTTCACACCACAGTGCAGTCGTGGTGTGCAGAAGGACATCAATGATCATTACAACTTTTTGAAACTTGCTTGGATTAGAAACAGCAGCAGCACAATGGCTTTCATTCCTGTCAGCTGAGAGGAAGACACTGAGCAATGCCAGACATGTGATGACATGATCTGATTTTAAATCTAGTTCAAACAGTTGTTTAATTATTAAAGTGCATGTTTACAAAAAAAAAAAATCATGACTCCGTACTAAATAAGCCGCAGCATACAAACAAAGCTTGATGAACTTGTACACCAAATTAAAGTAGCATTTGCCAAAAGGTCAACTTTGGGCACAACTTTGGGAACGACGAAGTCTGTTCCTCTGGATGAAAATATAGCTGTAAGATATAAATTCATGCCGACTCCAGGGAGCCAGGAAATCTGCATGATTTACAATCCAATGTTAGCCTCTATTGTTAGCCTGTTTGGCATCATTTGAATGCCGCTGTGTAAATAGACTTGTTGTTGGCCAGGTCTGTGCCTTCATGGTTATAGCCTAGGATAAAAGTCCATGTCATGATGGAATAATTTAAAAATGGAACAATAATTTATGGTGAGTAGGTGCACCTACTAAAGTGGCCACTAAGTGTGTGTTTGCACTAGATTTATTCATATTCCTACCGGGTTGTACTCTTCGATGCGTAGCAGCTGCTCAGGTGTACACCTCTCCAACACTGGCTCGAGGACTTCAAATGGAACTCCTCCGGTTTCATAAAGCACTAAGAAGAGATCCTGCACCTAAATATCAATCCAACAAACTGACAGATGGATCAAAGCAAGAAGCTTCTTTGGGCTTGTACTCACAGTTGATGTTATTCTGGAGCATGCGGATACACTGCTGGTGCAAGCTGATCATGGCTGGGAGGAAGACGGTCTTGGCACCGGAGTACACCTGCATCTTCCTGTTGAGTCGCTGACCAGTGAAGACTGTAGACTCCTCAGATATGTCACAGAAATCGGACTCCTTTTCAACTTTAAGACGAAAGGAGGAGAATCAAGAATGAGATAACCCACATGATAATACAGTTGGGTTTGCTAGATATATAGTACCTTTTCTGTCAAAGTATTCCGCAGTGGGTGGCCTTTCACATTCAGGAAGAACAGTGTGTAAAGGAAGGTTCATCAGGTCCATTACAGACTCCTTGAACTGCTAAAATAGGAGGGATTGTTATTTAGTATTAATCAATCCTGCTTTCTAAAAGTTATACATCTTTGCCAAATATACCTGTTTTGGAGAGGTAACATTTATGGACCTCACAGGTGAGCTGAAAGTTTTCATGCCTGGATCGTTTGCTGCGGTCTTGATTTTTTTGGCAGGTTTCTTCACTCCAGCTCTCTCTTTTCTCTTGAAAACGTTCATGTCATAGTTCAAGCATGATTCAAAAGACATGGAGGGCTCCCCACTTTCCTTGTCTTTGTGCTTTATTTTGGCCTTTTTGTTTTTGTGTTTTGAGTGTCCCTTATTTTCAGATTCTTCTTTGTATTTCAGAGTGGGGAGCTCCTTTTTTGTCTTTTTCCTTTTTCTGTTTTGGGCATCTGAGTTCATCAATATTTCTGAGGATCTGTCATCTTTGACATTGGTCAGTTTGCTGGACTCAAATGTAAAAGATTCTTTCCCTTCCTTTGACGATTCTTTGGATGTCTTTGTTTTTTTACTGGACTCTTTTTCTGCTGACCCAACTCTTCCACTATCAGAGCTGCTTTTCAGTATCTCTCTCGAATCAGACCTGGATTTCTGTAGAGTGTCATCAGGGTTTTTGTTTCCAAGCAGAGGATCACCATCTCTCAATTTTTTGTTGCTCTGATCATTTTTCTTCTCCTCGGAAACAAGTGACTTGTCCATTTTATCCTCATGGATTTCAATTTTCTTTTTCAAAATGTTATTCAGGGAGATGTTCTGCTTTTCTCGTTGACTTCTGTCTTGATTTTCAATCTTGTCCTTATGTTTCATCTGTCTTTCACATTGTTTCTCTGAATCGACTTTTGTATTCCCTGTTTTGAAGAGAGTCTCATCTGAAGAGTTCTGACTCTTATCGTGAGATGTTAAGCAATTATTGTTTAAATCCTCCAATGTCAAACTTCCATTATTTGGACAGTTTTCTTCCTCCAGATTGTCTTTAACAGATAAACTCTCTGGCGCATCTCCATCTTCTGTGTGGCTGCATCAAGGAAATATTCAAGATTAGCATGTCAATCACAGGCAGTTGTATTATACATTATATTGCTAAATAAAACTGAAAGTTAAATATGCTTCACCTTGTGGATTCCTTAGGGACCAATCTCTTCCAACCCCTAACAAGCGACTTGGCAAATTCTCCAGCCTGTTCATGTCTGCGCAGCGAGTTAACCGTTTTGCCAATTCCAGTCTCCTGTTAGACATGAGTCAGTGCACTCAAAGAATATTATCTCATCCGTGATTCATATGCAAACATATAAACACTAGATATGCCGACTTACTGCAAGAATGTCTAACGTGATATCCAGATCCTTGAGTTTCTGCAAAATCTTTAGAACCTGGAAACAGAGTTAACATTAACAATATGTGCTTGAACATGTTTTTCACTAATGTTTATGATGAAAAAGAAACTTAAATGTGAAGTAAAGTGAAGAAAAGCTGACATGCCAAATATGGAAGTCCTGGTTTTGGATCACCACAGTTGCTGATTGTGCATTCAGAGCAGAAGCTATGTATGGGAACCTCACACACCCACTTAGGCTGCTCCTTTTACTGCGAACTATAAATGGATAATGCTTCTGTTGGCTGCTATAAAGTCTCACTATATGACTTAGGTTGTTGTTTCAAACGTGTGCATCTGACATTTAATTTAATGTATTTAACTTTAATCTGACCTAAACATTGATCAATTTATAAAACCATAAGTAAAAGTAATTCACACAAGCCTGCAGAGAGGCCCAACCTCCACTGTTGATGGACAGAAGCAGCCATAAGTTGAACAACTGGAGGAGCTGCCAAATTTAGCAGCAAGACACCTCCCATTTAAACAGGCTGACCCCCGCAGTAAAGAGCTGCAGAAGCTGTGAGGCAGCAGAGCACATGTCAGCGATCAAGGATACCAGATGGGACCAAAGTAAATGGAAGCTGCTGGAATTTGTTTAGCCAATAAAACACAGGAGCTTTAGAAACATCTAAAGGAACTGGAGAGTTTATTGCAAACATTTTCTGTCCTGCAGGCAGCAGCGTTGCTCCACAGCTCGGCTCGGTTTATTGTGAGCACTGATATTAGAAACAGATAAATCAGATAAATAAACAGTGTCTCTACCGTGTCAGACTCTGCTGTGTCTGTGAGCTGAAGTTTGAAACGCAGGACTTTCTTCACCACCTCAGAGCTGCTGGCCATCATCACAGTGACTCACCTGCACACACACACACACACCTGGGAGAGCACACACCTGATGACACTGTATTAATGGGTGGAGCCGATGAAAGGATGTGAGCTGTGTCATTCAGACATTAACAATTCATATTAAGAATTTGTTCTCTTATACAGCAGAAAAAATTACACAACCTTTTTTGAATTTCAAGCAAGCCTTCTGAGTGTCTGCAGGTTGTGAAATTAATGACCACTGAAAGAGATATTTCTCATCTTTTACATCAGAAACAACAATCAGGTATCATGGCATATTGATTTTATCCTAATAAACCTTTTTTCCTTTCCAGTAATTTACCCAGAATGCACAACTCATTTGATGAATATGAGAGGGAAAAAATGAACCGATATCAAAATCTCTTTCAGATTTCATCAGTCAACACATCAGCCGAGAAAGCGATGACATGATTTGAGCTAGACATTGTTGGTAGGGTCACTCTTTGCTTTGTCAAAATGCAGAATTCACCTTTTCTATGTCACTTTAGACTTGTATATTGTGAGCTGCAGGAGTCTTGGCCGTGCTCAAGTCTTGTGAGTGTTTTCTGCGCACTGCAATTCAATTCGGCTGATTTCCATTTAGATTGTTTATAAGATCATGTCGAACCATCAATCAAGGTTATTTTGTACTTTATATAATATCTTATAAGTAAACTATCAAACAAATATTTCTTTCTGGATACTTAGACGAGCTGCTCTTCCTGAGAGATAATATTGACATTTTTGGCCAAACAATCACCAGATGAAACTCCTCATATGACATCTCATTGAGGATGTAGGTCGAGCCCACGCTGTATGTTGACATCAACTGATTGGAGGCTATTTTAGGACACTATGTTTGGAGGGGGGGGTCGCATGGTCCCTTCCACATGCATTGCACAATACTTGATTGGCACTCACTCCCCAAGAGGAGGAGTTAACTGCATGTCTCTTTCAGCAGGGGTGACTGCTGCTCTCTCTCTCCTGCTCCAGTAACTGGAGGCACAAGTTCCTTCTTCACCAGCCTCAACTTCATTTCTCAGGTAAGTGGAGCTTTGCCATGCTTGACTGTTGGTCTTTTAAGGATTGAAAAGGGAATATGGTGCAGTCCATGCTTCAGTGTTTTTAAGTCATTTTAGAATGAAAAATAGCTCTTTTCTCTCTTCCTTGGGCTTTAAAGGGCAAATAAATTGTCTGAAGCTGTTGACCTTTCTGTAAAATTAGCTTTTACTGATGTGACAGTAATCTCTCTAGGAATGTGCATAAATAATGTGAAGAGTGGCTTTTTTATAAGACTTTTCTGTCTCATAGATTGTGTTATTTGTAGACTTATTCAGGACAGGCCAAAAACAAATAAATACAATCAAGAAAAGAGACAAAACATACATAGAACAGAACATTTTCCTTACTTTGAACCTAAACAGTGAGAGGACATGAGGCCTGCTGTTCATGTCTCAAAGTCTATAAAAGGAACGTCATGGGTGAGCCGTCCAGCGTTGCTATTCCTGGACATGCTGCTGATAAATTGTGACAGATGCAGTGAGGGGCATGTTGACGCACTCACCCCGGCATCACCTGGTAGCACACATGCTGTCAAAGGTGTCACTGTCTGGTGGCATCTAAATAAATTCAACAACTCCAAAATGTATGAAACCAATTCTCCTTCCATCCAAAAAGTTAAATGTACAGGAATCTGACATTATTGATTAGTTTGGGACAAAGGAGACAGGACATAGTCATGATACAAGGGCAGGACCTCAAACGCAGTGTAAATGCACAGATCAAGACATCGTACACGTGAAATAATTTGAAAATACAATTTCAGCGATATAGGCTATTTTAAAGTAGTTCAATCTTGTGACTGTGGCATACTCTTAACTCTCAACTTTTCAGACACTTTCTGACCTTTGTTATTTATTTTCAGAAGGTTTGGGCTGTGTACTGCTGCTACAGCCATGGCACCCAAGAAGAACAAGACGAGCAAAAAGAGCAAAGGAGACATAAATGACATGACCATCATGGTTGAGGACAGCCCCATCAACAAGATCAACGGGCTAAACACTCTGTTAGAGGGAGGAAACGGCTTCAGCTGCATTTCAACTGAAGTCAATGATGCCGTGTATGCCCCAAACCTCCTGGAGGGTTTGAGCAACATGAGGCAGGACAGCTTCCTCTGTGATCTAACTGTCGCCACCAAGTCAAAGTCATTTGATGTCCACAAGGTTGTCATGGCCTCCTGCAGCGAGTACATTCGAAACATCTTGAAGAAGGATTCGTCCCTCCAGAAGATCGACCTGAACGACCTCTCACCAGTCGGCCTCGCCACCGCAATCACATATGCTTACTCTGGAAAGCTGACCCTGTCTCTTTACAGCATTGGCAGCACAATCGCTGCAGCCATGCTGCTGCAGATTGGCACCTTAGTGAAGATGTGCAGTGATTTCCTCATGCAGGAGCTCAGCGTGGAGAATTGCATGTATGTGGGCAATATTGCTGATGCCTATGACCTGAAAGAAACCAAGGAGGCAGCTCAGAAGTTCATGCGTGAGAACTTCATCGAGTTTTCAGAGATGGAGCAGTTCCTGAAGCTCACCTATGAGCAGATCAGCGATTTCCTCACAGACGATTCTCTGCAGCTTCCGTCCGAGATCACAGCCTTCCAGATCGCCATGAAATGGTTGGACTTTGATGAGAAGAGGTTGAAGTATGCGGCAGATCTCCTAACTCACATCCGCTTCGGCACTATCTCTGCCCAAGACCTGGTGAATCATGTTCAGAGCGTGCCTAGAATGATGCAAGACCCCGAGTGCCACCGTCTCCTTGTTGACGCCATGAATTACCATCTGCTGCCATACCAACAGAACATCCTCCAGTCACGCAGAACAAAGGTACGCGGCGGCCTCAAGGTGATACTGACAATCGGTGGACGCCCTGCCTTGACAGAGAAATCTCTCAGCAAAGACATTCTTTACAGAGATTCAGATAACGTGTGGAATAAGTTGACCGAGATGCCAGCAAAGAGCTTTAATCAGTGTGTGGCAGTCTTGGATGGCTTCCTGTATGTGGCCGGTGGAGAGGACCAGAATGATGCAAGGAACCAGGCTAAACATGCTGTTAGCAACTTCTGCAGGTAAGAGCTCATTGTGGCTTTTAATTTGGATTTTTTTAAATATGTATAGAATTAGAAAATGACTGTGAATCCCTCCCCTCTCTCATTCTTTAGATATGACCCCCGCTTCAACACTTGGATTCACTTGAACAACATGATCCAGAGGCGCACCCACTTCAGCCTGAACACCTTCAACGGCCTCTTGTTTGCCATCGGAGGGAGAAACGCCGATGGTGTTCAGGCCTCGATGGAGTGCTACGTGCCCTCCTCCAACCAGTGGCAGATGAAGGCTCCCATGGAGGTCCCCCGCTGCTGTCACGCCAGCACCCTCATCGATGGCAAGATCCTGGTATCCGGAGGCTACATCAACAACGCCTACTCCAGGGCCGTGTGCTCGTATGACCCCTCCACCGACACCTGGCAGGATAAGAGCAGTCTGAGCACTCCTCGAGGCTGGCACTGCGCCGCCACCGTGGGAGACCGAGCCTACGTCATCGGCGGCAGTCAGCTGGGAGGCCGTGGGGAGAGGGTGGATGTCCTCGCCGTCGAATCTTACAACCCTCACAACGGGCAGTGGAGCTACTGCGCGCCTCTTCACACAGGAGTGAGCACGGCCGGTATTTCCATTTTGAACAACAAGGCCTATCTCCTGGGAGGCTGGAACGAGGGCGAGAAGAAGTACAAGAAATGCATTCAGGTTTACAACCCTGACCTCAATGAATGGACTGAGGATGATGAATTGCCAGAAGCCACAGTCGGTATTTCATGCTGTGTCGTCACCATACCCACACGGAAAACACGAGAGTCCAGAGCCAGTTCAGTATCTTCTGCACCAGTCAGTATATAAGGGTTTAAATGATAAGAAGGATGTAGTTTACATGTCTAAAGGTCTCCAGCTTTTCTGTTGCATAAAACTTGGTTCTAAACAATACTGACAGTCTCCTTTTCATGTCATCTCCATGTCTTCTCCCTGTCATTTAAAATGGTGATGAGCTTTCTAAGATCAAAAAAAACCAACAACATTTAATTAAATGCACTGATTACAAATTTACTAACAGGTTCTTTTAAAACGCCATACTTTTGAAGCTAGTGCATTTTAAAGGAGAATTCAGAGGCTTTGAAATGTATTTTTCTCTATTTATAGTTTAATAATTAGTGTAACCGACATGATTAATGTTTATGATGGAGGCAAACTGGGCAAAGCAATAACCAGTTTTATCATTTTTAGACAGAAATATAACTTCGGGGCCAATTCAGTTGGGATAATTTCATTAACCCTTTTTCTATAGCCAATCCAATACAATGTTATTAAAAACTGAAATAAAAGGTATAAAAAGGCTGTAATTGAGGTTTCATTTGTAACATAACTGTCTTTTTTTACCCAGTGCCATGAAATGAATAATACAAACAGCACAGTAATTAATAACACAGTTAACTAATAGTGAGGGATTTTGTGACCATCTTGTTTAAGGTGACTAAAGCTACTGTGATTCTCAAATACTTGAACAGAACAATGAGCTGGAATAAGTGTAGACACCATCTACCAGGAGTAGGTGTTTGTGATGAGTGTTTTAACACACTACAGAGTAAGGCTGCAGTTTCTCTACATGTGTCTCATGTACAGTATCCATCAGTCTTGCGTCGTATGTCATGTGATCGTCATAAACACTGTCAGAATCCTGTAGAGAAAATGTTGAATCGATGAGGGTTGAATGGGTTCAGATGTGACAGAAGCAAAGTATTTTGTAAAAAACAAAAATAAAAATAAAACTTGGGAATGACGTTGTCAGCCTGAGCTTTCCTGGAGGTCAGTACACATGAATTCCCTGACTGCTCATGTTATTTAATTTTTTTGTTTGTTTTTAAATTAAAGAGATGAAGTGTAAGCTACTCTGAGCCATTGTCATTTCTTTGTTATCATTTTATTTGTTTAATTTTTTTTGTGACACACTTACTTTAAAAATGTAGTTCAGGTTTGTTTTTGGCCAATATAAATTAACACCTTAAATTAATTCTTTTTCTCTTTTCCATTTCAGTTCATATCTATTTGCCCTTTTTCGTGGGGTCTTTTGGGGAATTAATGAAAATGCCAGTGCACAGTTAATATTGGTATGGCTTGATGGGATTGAAAAGTGTCACCATGATACAGAAACAATATAATGATCTAGTTTTACCAGATTTGCTCAATGTCTGCAGTATTCATTGACCGGGAGGAACAAGTGCTGAGGCCATTTAGGAGGCTACAGTTGCTGATTGAAACATGAGATATGCACTTTTGCCTTCCTGCATTTAATCAAACATCAGTTGTGTCAGAAGGAGCCAAGAGACCCCTTAATTACGCAAAGTCTAGTATCTGCATAAATACAAGGAGAGAACAAGTTACTTGTTACACAGGTTACACCAGCACCAAATTCTGAAATCTGAAATAGTGAATATTCTAAAGATGACTGGTATCGAGTGAGTAACCCTGCAGCCACATGTAGCCTGCCTCTAATTTGTTTAACATAATGACTTTAAAACCACAAAGATTTCGGCTCATTGACGAGGCCTGGCGCCTTCTCATTTACACTGTAAACAGAGTTTATACTGTGAGAGAGAGGAAACAGAGCTTCAGACATGTAACAGGAGCCAAGTTGAAACAGAAAAGATCCATTACATGATGCACAACACATCCTTTTTGGCGCACTCTCGTCCATTAGTCCCAAAGAGTGTAGCATCTCATATTCACCACCAGTTTCATGTGCAACCTCACATGTAAAGCAGGAACAAGAGATGAAAGCAGAGATGTCATTGCAAACTTAAACAGTTATAAAAATCAACGTTAAATGAGTTTTGGGACAGTATGTGAACATTTTCTGTTTTGGTTATTTCACATGAAAGATTTCTGTATTTGCATATTTGTCTTTGCTTTTCCTCATGGATCTGAAATGGGTAGGGCTCCGGAAGACAAAGATTAAGTCACACCCAGTAGAGTGAAAGTTTGATTTCTATACAATTTTGATTTGCAAATCAACAAATTCTCTGTCACTAGTTTAATCTTCCCCACCCTGATGTGGTACCAGGTTTAGGCGTTGTATTTATAAATGGACATTAATGAACTTGACAAGATATAATTAATCTAATAAAAACCAGAAAACCTGTATGTGGGAGTGTTCGGAGTGAAGCCACATTGTTATTTTGGGGACAAGTGTCAGTTCAGTGACCGGCAAGTCTGTTTTATCCACTACTCATGTCCAATGCACCATCTAAATCATTAAATGCTGTGTCATTATTACAGTCATCTTTTTGCCCGTTTGATGTTACATTAAACTGTTCCTGATAACACTTCAATCGTAAACATGACTCATTCATTTTAATGCTGTCCTTAGCCAAAGAGGAAATAGATTGTGTGTGGGGAAGGGGAAAAAAACAACAACAACAAGGCTGCGTTGTGCTGTCATATTCTGCTGAGCAGCATTTTTTGGGCTTTCAGAAAAGGTGACAATAAATCAACTTGCCAAGAGAAAAGAAAACAAAAAGACAGAAAGACAAGGCAAGTTTTAACAAACTGAGCAATGACCAACAGAATGACCTTATGACCTCTGCTTTTTCACATACAAATTCGATTTCTCAGAATTTACAGTCTCCAGCCAGGTTTTCTCAGTGATGCATTTACTTTCCCTATCTTCAGTTCTACACCCTGTACTGAATCAGTTAGGCATGACAGATACTCAACAGTGGTTCTAATAATAGAGTAGTGGATGGAAAGGTAATTTGGACATATGGAGAGTCAAATTGTCTCTTCCAAAATGGTAAGCAGAAAATCTCTGAAATGAGAACATTTATTTTTAAGACATAACATTTAAAAAAATGGCACTCTACAGTTTATTTTTTGTCTGCAATGAGTTAAGTGTTTATTTAAAGTAACAATCCTTTGTATTTGGGGGGAAATGAAGGGAAAAAAACAAAAATATTAACACTCCAGGTTCATCACAGAAATTTCTCGCAGTTTCTGGTGATTTCTCCCTTTGCTACCGTGTGCATTCTATTTCCGACAGCGTTTGAACGAAGCATCAGTGGGAGGGCCTGCAGTATGCTGAGTCACGGTGACGTTACCGCGCTCCGCCTGACGGCATCACGTGTGCGGGGCGGCCAGGAGGGCGTTCATATGTCCAGCAGAGCCTGAGTCCGGGAGCCAGATCGGTCTGACAACGACTCTCAAACCGGATCACCTCGCTGTCAGTGCACCGCAGAGCTGCACGGTGACAGGCTCAGTCCGTGGCCGTGAACCGAGAAGAGGTTTGCGGGCTCTCAACGACCGGTCGGGGGTTTTCCGGGGGAGCAGCCGCATCAGCTCTCGGGTTGAGCTGCACAGAGCTAAGCAGACATTAGCAAGTGATGAGCAGGGCCCTGCTTCATGTGGATGTCCAGCTAAGGTTACCGACAGGACACACAGCCTAACAGCACCGAGAGACTCCCAGCTCAGCCCTCTCACTCCTCGAGGACCCTCGGTTCCGCCGTTCGTCCGGACCGAGACTTCATGCTAGCTCCGTCCGAGTTGGACAAACTAGCTAGCTAGCTAACACTCGGCGTGCAAGTTCACACAAGACCCCAGCCGTCAGCGTCCACCTGCAGCCTGTCTGTGCGATGGGTCTCCTGTCACTGGGCTCTCCACTGAACTGGGAAGAGACCAAGAAGTATGCCGACCACATCAGGAAGCACGGCATCATCCAGTTCCTCAACATCTACAACAAGGTGAAGGACCGTCAGAAAGATGTGCTCAAATGGGGCGATGAGGTAAGAGATTGGCTTTTTATTTTGAATGAAGCAACATGTGGAAAATGTTTTTAAAGATCTGTCAGTCAGGATGCATGAGACCTGCATCATTATTATCATTATAAAGTACACCTACCTGTCTATCAATCTGCCTTTTATGATGATGACTAATTGTTTTTACTTTCACTGCAGGAAAAAAATCATTTAACTCTAGTAAATCTGCAATTGTCAATATGTTTAACACCTGAAACATATTTGCATGTTCATAAGTTCCTGTCACTGACATTTTTCCAGTTACGGTTTTTATTAACTTTTTTAAAGTTGATTGACAGAATATTTGTCAAACCTGTTGTGGTTGCAAGCCTCAACACTTTTTTCTAATGAAACCTTTGACTACTTGGATTAGACTATAATTAGTGTCAGAAGAATATAGAATAATGTTTGTGTTTATGAGAATTATAATTACTCTGGGTTACTATACTTACTAATATTACAAGTAATTTTGTTTGTAGTAATTGCCTAATAATACTAGTTCAGGACGCTCCCTGTAAATTTGAGCATTAAGCCTCCTATAAAATCTGTTCAGATATGCAGGCTGAGCTGCTGCCTGTTTTTTTTTGGTTTTTTTTATTTTCATGCAGATCTTCATGCCAGTTTGCGTTTCTAGCCCACAAAACTTCAGTGTGCTACAGCTTGAACAAAGTGTTTTCATTTGGAACAATGTGGAATGCTGTTGTTATAGATTAATCCCACTTTCAGACAGGGGATTACAGGGTAGCAGAGTCAAAGTCAAGGAAACATGACTGATGAATTGGAATTGATGTGATGGCGTCCCAGTCTGATCTTGAAAAACGTGTGCTTTGTGCTGTAGCGTGGCAGCTTGAAAACCTGGTTTAGGAAGAAGAAGAGCGCATTGTGCATAAGAAGGCAGTGGCTGTAATTCAGTATTTAGACTGTGGATTGATAATGTTTCCTGTTTGTTTTTAATAATCCTCTTCTAGGTTGAGTACATGTTGGTGGAATTGGATGATAAGGATGAAAAGGTTCGACTTGTCCTGAATGGTGGAGACGTTTTGGAAACTCTCCAAGACCAGGGTGAGAAGACAAACCCCAAGTAAGTAAGCTCCCAACAGAAGAAGTCATTCAGCTAAATGTATGAATGATATGAAAAGATCAAGATGTTTTTACAGGGTGTGGTTTTAAAGGAGGAGCTCTTTAATTCACTTGAATCAGTTTAAATAAATACTTTTTATTTGGCCTCAAGTCAAATTGGCATTTACTTTGTATGCAAGGTTCAAGTAAAAGTTTTCCTTGTGGAAGTATTTGTACTCATAAATACGTTGTTGAAAATCCCCACAGAAATAGTAACACTTCAGTTCTTAATCTGAAAGACGTTGAAGTGGAAGTCACACCTCGAATGCCAGCAGTCATGGCAGTGCTGCTGTTAGTTCAATGGCTTGCTTTGGATCATGAGATATTGAGTGTCTGATAGTTATTCTGGCTGAATAAACTTTGGCCGAGTACACTATGTATCATAAAAAACAGAGGCAAGACTGGACTCTGTATAAAAGTTAAATCAACATACATCTTACACAGGTATTTTTTTTTTCTTATCACCAGAGTCATTAGACCTGTTATCAGGACTGTACTGATCCTGTTTGATTCACTATTCCCTGATACAAGAATCTAAACATGAACAGTGAAAGTTGAAGACCGAAATAAACATTAGCATTATGATTTTTTGATGCTGCTATATTTCCTCAAATAAGGCTTTTTTTTTTGTAAAATGTGCGAGCAAAGCTTCTTCAGCTGCTGCATAATCCAAATTGACCATGTGTTTTTTCCATGTATTTGGTCCAATGCTTCAGTTACTTTCGGCACTTTATTATAGCAGCTAATTCCAGGTACGACACCCATAAAAAAAATGTATTGCCCTGGCATGTTTTTGCAGAGATTCATCCAACTTCAGCTTGAAGAGACCTCTAATCAGCTGGAAAATCTTAAAACATATACGTCAGTGTGCAACAGCCATAATGAATTAATCTATTAAAAAAATGGAATGTGTCTGCTATTTCGTGAGGCAGCTGTCTCCAAACTGGAGGTCCTAAAGGGATCCAGAGATGGATTTTATGACTATGTGAGTTAGAAAAGCAATACACGTTTCTTTTACACAAAGGCATATATTTATTATTTCTGTGTTTCTCTAATATTAGCTTCTTCTTTTTTTTTGAGAATCAGTCCTTGGTTGAACTGCATACACTGAGTGGTCACAAGTAGCTCAAGTTTAAGGAGTCACAAGTCACAAATGTTGGGAGCCACTGGTGTAGCGTACAGCATAGGCAGGTCCCACTACCCCTGCAATCAGACAGCCAGGTCTCACTCAATGTTTTCCACGCACTGAATTTGCCCACAAGCCTTTATGCTGCTGACTGTCAATTTGACTTTCAAAGACATTGTTAATTCATCATTCATATGAGATGAGTGAGGTACAGATCCTGTGTGCTCATGTTCGCATACCCCAAGCACGCTACACGAACTGGTCTGATCCCTTTAACCCTTTATTGGGCAAGTGACTGTTTTTGGTGATTTCCGCACCATTTTACAAAAGTGAAAAATTGTGAAACATTTTGCGACAGAAATTGTTTTGTTATGTCCTCCAATAACACTCTAAGGTTGAATTTTTGAATTTCAAAGTATTTCAATGAGTGTCCTCTAAAGGGTTAAAGACACTGCTGAGGCGTTTAGACAAAAAAAAAATTCTTAAGTGAAGTGCATTTTCAGAAATGTGATTTATGGGAAAATGCAAACATGGTTCGGACTAGGAATGTGCACGGCTAGCCGACTAGTCAATTAGATGTTGCTACTCTTGCTCTTTGGCTCTTTTATGCAAACACACATTTTAGCTGCATTTAAAATACGATTTGGTTATTGAAGAATATGATTAACGGTTTCAAATGGTTCTTATAGACAATATTTTTTTCAGACCATGTTTAACCTTACAGATAAGTTGTGGTCAATCTTGAGGGTTTTCTGAGCATGTCTTACTTTTAGACTAGTGAGCTAGTCTAAATTTAAACTAAACACAGTCATTCAGAACATTGATGTACATATGGAGGCCCCATTTCATCACTTTGTCATCGCACCAGTAGAAGCAGCTTCAGCTCTAAGTTGTTATGAGTGTGTCTGCTTTTCCAGCCACTGTCTCATATCGGGACACTGCCATCGACCTCACTGTTGAGATGTTATTATCTGTGTGATGAGCAGTGTCCTTCCTCGTGTCAGGCTAAAAGGTTTTTTCGGTCTCAATAGACCAGAAAGTGTTTTTCCTCATTCTCGCAGTCAATCATTGGCTGCAGATATAGATCTCCTCCCTCTCTGCAGGTTCTGTTAAAGTAGTCTTTAGTTTCCTCTCTGGTTTAGTTACATTTTATATAGGCAGGTGTGTGTGTTTTAGAATTCTCTCTGAACAAGAAACATCTCACAGATAAAAGCATCCGAGCTCAGTTTGAAGAGTTGAAACGCGCAGAAGTAAGATATTACTGCACTTATACTAGAGCTGCCACAGACCAGCAAATTTCCTAGTTGACAAGTTAGACTTCCTGTTAGTTCAAGCTGTTAGTAAAATAGCCATCACACATTTATGATATTAATTTGTGGTCAAGTGAATGATAGTCTATAACAAGACAAACTGAAAAAAAGTGAATCCATTTGACTCTGTTTCAGCAAAGTTATTAAGATGCTTTAAAAAAAAAAAGTTTTATTTTAGAATAAGTTAAACCTTTTGTAAGTGAAGTGAGGATATTTTGTGTCAGGACATCTGTCAGAGATAACAATCAGAGCTTCTCCTGGGAATCCAGTTTGCATGCCTAAACTGTAGTAACTAACATTTCACTGGAGAGAGGAATTCTCTGCCGGCGATGCAAATGTGTTTGTACAAGCTCCTGAGTGTTATGCTTTGCTCGCTGTCCATGACGTCGGTCTAAATCTGTGGAGCCAACTTCACCCAGGGGAAATACCAGTGCCAGTGGGAATAGTAGAGCTGATGCATTCCTCATTACTGCCCCTCTGTCGCACACACCAGAGAGTGTGCTCTGGAGCACAAATGCGTCGTGTTGGTTTGCCTTGCCAAGATAACGGCTGACATATGACATGAAGGGGAGAGTGGTCAGTTTGTTCAATCAGGGTGTTTTCTCGATAACTTGCTTCCTTTATGAACAAAAGCTGAATGTTTTCACTTAACACTTGTTATATGTTCGCAGTCACCCCACACTGTGGAGACCAGAGTATGGCAGCTACATGATTGAAGGGACTCCAGGTCAGCCGTACGGCGGCACCATGTCAGAGTTCAACACCGTGGAAGGCAACATGGGGAAGAGACGACGAGAGGCCTCATCTGTCCTGAACCAGAACGAAACCCTCTGCACCATCACCTCATTTCCAATGTACTTTGCTTTACACTGAGCCATTCTTTAACCCTCTTTAATAGTATTCTGTGGCGATAAGAGCAAAACAAACTGGGTCAGTAGCTGATGTATGATATTCAGCCTTGCAGTCACATACAGGATGTATCATTCATCAATTTGATGGATTCTATGAGTTTACAATATGAGGTGCTTTTAAATTTGAAACAGAAACAATATTTGATTGCTCGTGACAGCGGGAACAACAAAAACGTGCAGCATTTTAATTGTGGTCATAATGTTTTAGAGCTGCTACAACTAATTGATTAGTCAATGGACATAAATTAATTGGCAACAAATTTGACCATAGATTTCCGTCACTTTGCCAAAAAGCATTTTTTGAGACAAAATGATCAATTAATTGAGAATACAATTGTCAGAATAATTGTTTACAACAGTAGTTGTAGCCTGGTAATAGCTGTGTATGTTTTGATCCTGTGTTCAGGTTAGGATGCCCAGGTTTCACCAAACCAGAGCACCGGCCAACCCCTGTTGAAAAGGGAGTGTCCAAGTCACTGTTTCTCCCAGATGAAATCATCAACAGACACCCAAGATTCAGGTGGGTTTCATGGTTTTAACCTTGTGACAGAATGCATGTATGGTTGCCTCAGTGAGACAGTTTTTAATCAGAAAACTGAATCAGCTTAGTTTTAAAGTCACATGAGCAAAAACATCTAATAAATAAACAGATAATTCGAAGAGGCCATAATTAAATGTTGAAATGTATTAATTCTGTGTAATGTTTGTGTTTATGTTTAAAAAAGGACTTACTATAGCTTACATATTAATTTTTCAAAACTCAAAATCTCAGCCTGAAAAATTCATCAGTCGAGCTATAGCATGCAGGTGTGATTTTGCCAGTAGATTTTACAGTACATGCACATTTCTTTCATTGCCCATACATGTTTTTCTATAATGAAGCGTGTGTTTGTTGGTGTGTGTACATGATGCCTGCATGTGTGGATTTGCCCTTTCAGCACCCTTACCAGAAACATACGTCACAGAAGAGGAGAGAAAGTGGTGATTAATGTACCAAGTAAGTCCGGCTGAAGTTTTTGTTTTTTTTTTTGGTTTTTTTAATACCCTGTTTTACATCTGCTCTGTAAATCATTTGTCCTGTGTTCTCCTTTGAGGGGAAAAAAAACCCTGAAACTAAATGAGAGAAATGTATATATATTTTATCAATCATGATTGCGCCTCCTCATTTCATTAATTCAACAGAAAATCGTTCTTCGTCATGAGTGTTCTTTCACAGACTGACAGTCACACTGAGCCAGACAGCAGCTACACATGACTGATTCTGAACAACAAATTCCTGCTGAAGTCTCCTTATGTAACTTATAGGTCTTATTCTGCAGCTTGGCTTGTTGAATGAGCCCCAGGCAAACATTCTCTGTGGGAACTGCTAACGACATGCAGTTATCGTATAGCTTTCTAACTGTTCAGCTGCAGCACATCAAACAGCATGTAAACCTCCTGAAAATGTCCCTTCGGCCCCGTTCGATGTTGGTGTTGTCCTAATTATTTAATTCTAACATCACACTGTCTTTACATGACATGTGAGCTACAGCACAAGATTGTTTACTTGGTTTCTTATCTCTTGGTCATTTCTTTCATTTTAATTAAAAAAAAAAAAAACTTTGATCAGTACATGTAAAAAGACGAGTTGACATTATTTTTGCCTCCAAAAAAGTTGATTTCAGTTGGACTTGTTTCGATCCCTTTCATTTCTCTCAGACTGCATGGAATAAATAACTAAATGTGGGCGTATTCCTGTTTGTGTGTCAGTCTTCAAAGACAAGTGCACTCCATCTCCATTTGTGGAGAAGTTTCCTGAGGATGATGGAGAAGCAGCGAGGGCTGCTCTGCCTGATCACATCTACTTGGACGCCATGGGCTTTGGCATGGGCAACTGCTGTCTGCAGGTACTGAACGACTGGCTCTGGTTGCCTTATACAATCTTTTTGTTTTCAAACAGTGATGTCACTGAGATAGTGTCATCTGGACTAATTTGTCTTTTGTTTGACTGTATCTTTATAACCCCAATAAGTAATTTATAAATGTACTTTAGCCTCTTTTTACAATTCTTTTACAGGTGACATTCCAAGCTTGTAGCATTGATGAGGCAAGATACCTTTACGACCAACTAGCACCATTCTGCCCTATAGTGGTGAGTAGACAAAGCAGGTGCTTATTACCTGACCTCTTCTTCAGTGAACTATTATATAACCAATTACCTATTAACTGAATCAGGTATTTTGATATTAACTATGCACAATTTGGCAGCAAGGCGCCACGTTGTTATGTGTGAAAATGTGATGCAATGTTTCTCTGAAATCTTAATAAAGATTGCTTCAAATACACAAGATTGTGACTTTTTTCTGTTCACATAATTTCATAAAACACTACTGAATATTGTTGTGGCTCTGTACAGATGGCGTTGAGTGCAGCCTCACCCTTCTACAGAGGCTTTGTGTCTGATAACGATTGTCGCTGGGGAGTTATTTCTGCCTCAGTGGATGACAGGACACAGGAGGAACGCGGGCTGAAGGTGAGTGGAGCTGAAAAACCTTAGGTTGCAAAAGCTATGTTCTAAGATAAACTCCATTATAGACCAGAAGCATGCAATCTGATTTTACTTGGCTCTTCTTAAACATTTTCTCACACAGAAAAAATGTTTGTTTTAGGTTTGTGGTTTGAGCATAATATATGAATTTTTCCCTTGCAGCCATTGAAAAACAACAAATTCAGGATCTTCAAGTCAAGATATGATTCAATTGACAGCTACCTGTCTAGCTGCAGTGACAAGTACAATGACATTGACCTGACGAAAGACGAGGAGATCTACAAGCAGCTGCTCGACGCAGGTATTCATTTGGAAAGTGGAGAAGCTGATATGTTTAAAATACAAATTTAGAAGAAATATGTGAAGGCAAAATGCACAAACAGATGCTTTTGCTAAGCGAATAATGAGCTTTATATGTGTAGGAATCGACAAGCTGTTGGCCCAACACATAGCACACCTCTTCATCCGAGATCCACTCTCCGTCTTTGAGGAGAAAATTCACCTGGATGATGAAAATGAGTCTGATCACTTTGAGGTGAGGTTTTGTATCCCTAAAGCAAGTTCTTAGAAGAAAGCCAACCATGTGTAAAAACACAATACAGGCTTGTACTTATTCAGACTTGTCTTCTTGCAGAACCTGCAGTCGACCAATTGGCAGACGATGAGGTTTAAACCTCCACCTCCAAACTCTGATATCGGCTGGAGAGTTGAATTCCGCCCCATGGAGGTAATGACCAACTGCACCGTCACTTAGACTTATTTTGTAATCTGTGTTTATATTTGATGACGTGGCCTATCAAATACAGAAATTACCCTGAGGGTGAGTTAATTTTAGTTCTGATTATATTTTTCAGGTGCAGCTGACCGACTTTGAAAACGCTGCATACGTGGTCTTTGTTGTCCTGCTCACCAGAGTGATCTTGTCCTATAAACTGGACTTTCTGATCCCTTTGTCAAAGGTAAAAAACAATCACACAGTTCTAGCGTTTTCTTAAATATTAAGAGATATTTAATAATGACAAACAATGATGTTTAGGTCCCACTGTTATACACAATGCTCTGATATGGTTGTCTTTCATTAGGTTGATGAAAACATGAAGGCTGCACAGAAGAGAAACGCAGTCCAGGAAGGCATGTTTTACTTCCGAAAGGACATGTTCAAAGGTGGGTTAAACACAAAGTGCAACTTTAGCAGGATGTGTGTGACGAATGCCTCAGATAGGAGTAGCTGATATATTTGCATTGTCCACCAATAGGCTGCAACCCGGTCCTTGATGGCACTGCTTCTGCTCAGAACGGCTTGGAGACTGATGCTGCCGGTGAGGAGTACATGCTGATGAGCATTGACACCATCATCAATGGAAAGGTGATTATTGTCGTACAGTTGATGACTTCGGATCCCCACCGCTTTGGTCCTAACTGTTTTTAGTGTAACTAATATGGTGAACATGGTAAATATTGTACCAACATCAGCATATGGCATTTTCATTGCTATTATTATCCTTTAGACCATATTGACATGTAACCAACTGGGGGAAAACTCTTCAGATCAGTTTATAATTCAGTTAGAACAATCAGGAACTTCTTACAATAATAATATGTCCAGTTGGTTAAAAGAACAGTGTCAACAAGCTGTTGGCAAAATGGCTGCAAAGCAACTATTGCTGGCAGTTACATCAAAGTAAAATCCAATATTAACACTGATACAATCGTTTCAGTGTTACCATCTTTGAATAAGCTTGATCATTCCCAATGGAATAATGGGAGGTTGTCCTGTTCTTCCCATTCTGCTGACATTGTATGTATGCCTTTATAAGTATTGAGCTCGTTTCAAGCCATCTAACGCCTGCTGCTGTTTTCTTTTATCACCAGGAGGGAGTTTTCCAAGGGCTTATCCCGATCCTTAACTGCTATCTGGAAAACATGGAAGTTGATGTTGACACCAGATGCACCATTCTGAATTATCTGAAGCTCATTAAGAAACGTGCCTCAGGTAAATTTGTATTAAAAGACCAAACCTATTGTTCTCAGCAGATTTTCTCTCTCTGCAACCCTGAGCATTACTTTTAATTTTGCTGATTTGAAACAGGCGAGCTGATGACCATGGCCAAGTGGATGAGGGAGTTTGTTGCAAAGCACCCGGAGTATAAGCAGGACAGCGTCATAACTGACAAGATCAACTACGACCTGTTCAGAAAGTGCGACAGGATTGCGAAAGGGGAGGAGCAGTGCCCAGAGCTCATTGGAAACCCAGTCAACAGGTTCAAATGAGAAACGCCGTAGGAATGCATCGTCGTTAGGCAAACTCGCATGTAAAGAAAGACCAAATGTGTGGCTCAGAATGAAAGCGGTCCAATTTTAAGAGAATGCAAAACAGCATGTGTGTTAACCAAACACAGCTGCATCAAATGTATGTGTATATACTGTATCAGATTTTTATGATTACAAAATTATTTTAATAGGGTTAAGACATGCAAAAGGCTGTGTAATAGAAATCAGATGTGTATTTATTTTTCTCTGGAAATTAAGCCTATCTGTGTGAGAATGTAAATGTAGCAAAGAGTTGTACAGTAGTCTGCTTTTAATCTCGTGTTCTGTAAATACTGTACTTCTGCTCTTTAAAACATTAACATCATTGGGTTTTATTGGGTTGTTTTTTTTTTTTGCTGGATATGAGCTTTCTTTGCATTTAGTAGAGATCCTTTTCTTTACTTTTCTTCTTTTTTTTGTTCTTGAAGAGAAATGTTTGTTTTGCTCTGCTGACTTTGTAGTGGGACCCTGAAGGTAGTGTTGCTTTCAATTGGAAATGGTGAACCATTGTTTGCAATGTAATGCTGCTTCAAAATAAATCTGTACAACAGTAAGTCAGTCAGTTTTCTTACAACTATTTCAGATGTTTTTATGGAATTTAATTTACATACTAAGTGCATTGTTTGATACAACAGGCCATGACATCTTAATCAACTTGAAAAGCTGATTGCTCTTAAGTTAAATGAGGACAAAAATCCTGTCTGCACTAAAACAACACAGGAAATACTGCCAGGAATAAATCTGAGGTAACAAATCCTGGTGTTATTCTTGATTCTGATCTAAGCTACAAGTCCCACAAAAACAAGGTGATGAAATAATCTTTCCACCTTAGAAACATAGCTAAAATATCACCATTTATAATTAGAAAAGATACTGATTGTGCCTTTATTTCATGCCAAATTAATAACTATAACACACTTTTTACTGATCTCCCGACAAAATAAAAGCCTGGAATCAAGAGGAGAGAGCCCAGTTTTAGCTGCTCTGCACTGACTTCCTGTAACATTTAAAATTGATTTTCAGGCTCTTGCTCTGCTAATTTCCCCACTGAGGAACAAATAAAGGTTATCTTATCTTTTATACAAAGCCCTTAATGGGTTTGGACCAAGCTCCAATGCTAAATCTATTGTTCTTTGTTTGCCCTGAAAAAACCTTGCAATCATCTGCTGCTGGTTTATTAGTGGTTCCCATCAAGAGCTGAAAGAAAATTGGACATGCAGCCTGTGTCAATTACACCCTAAAGTTATAGAACACAATAGCTGTAGATATTAGGGAAGTTATCCAGCTATTTTTTAAAAGAAAGCTACTAACTTAGCTCTTCACTTCAGCCTTAGACTTTCATGATATAGGCCTGAAACTCTTGTGCACAGCTGCACTTGTTTTAAGATGTTGCGTTTTACTTGATTTTATTCATTCTATAGTCTCTTTTTACTTTACCTTGATTATTTTTTTCAGTGGGTTTTTATTTTCCATCTTATGCATTCTCTGTATTCTATTTTCATCCTTATTTTTGTATTATTTTATTATCAAGTGGGTTTTATTTTCCATGTTGTTTTACATTAGTTATTGTATTCTTTCCCTGTTTTTATGAGTGTTTATCTCAGTTTTACTATTATCATGGAGTGGGTTTCATTCAACATCTTATTCTACATTAATTATAGTTTTCTAGCCCTATTTTTATTTTCATTATGTCTTTTTGTTCTCTGTGAAGCTTAATGCATATCATTTCTCTGTTGTAAAGCACTTTGAGATGCATTTCTTGTATGAAAGGTGCTGTGCAAATAAAGTATGTTATTATGATATCATTATTGCATGAGCCATAGAAAATAGATTTAATTTGATCAAATCTGTTTTTTGAGACTCCACAAAATCAGTATCATCAAGCTTGATCTTGATTAGCTGTCATAAACATGTCTTGAAATCCTTCCAACCATCCATAGTAGAATTTTGATTGACACGCCTACAGGAACACCTGCAGTCCGCACATTTACAGCATTTCAATGTTGGATAGCTCATAATCATGACTGTTCTGCCTCTCATTACCTCCCCCAGAGGTCAAAGGTCAAGCCGTTTGAACTGGGCTCTTCTGCAGTCTTACCACAATGTTACCCTTGTATACCTAAAATAGTTTCACTCCTACCACCAAACCCATTAACTATCTCAGTAAATTCCTGACAGCATCTTTTAAATATTTCTGTAACACAGAGCAAACCACTAACTAACAAACTGCAGCCACACAACCAGCTCGGTGACATGGCACTGGTGCTTTGAGGTAAACGCTAACCTTTGCCAATAAGCAGTACACACAAACTATAACTGAGACTTTGTCATTAGTTTTGCTTGTATTTGGTCATAAACAAAAAAAAATTAAAAATTTGTCCTGAAGATGGTGCTACATGAAAAGTCAAGGGAATAGTGTTAAGATTCATCCACTGGGGACCGTGAAAGTCTGTACAAAATTTCATGGCAATTCATCCAGTAGCTGTTTTTTTGTTTATTTGGTTGCCTGTTTGTTTTTTGCCTGAATTTGTTATACGTCTGAATCAAATGGACTGACTGACAGACCGGTGGACGCTGCCCTCCCAAGAGCCAAGCTGTTAACATGGACAAAACAGTGGTACAAGAAACACCCACTGGTACTCTAGGAGGAAATGAAGTCATTTTTAAACTTAAAAAAATCATTCATTGGAAGGGTGTGGTATAAAAAATCCAATTCCAAGCATACAAGTAGAAAGATAGGAAACAAAAGCAATGATCAACTAATATGAGCTAATTACAAAACTTTACTAATGCATTTCAACACACTTTTTATTGTCTGTATGAAAAAATAAAAAGAATAATTTAAATGTCCAACAGCTCGTACCTGAATAATTTCATCCACAAGATGGTGGTATTGAACCACAGCTTTACATAAGACTGAGCCACAGTGACAAATGGAGCATTGCCTCAGTTTGACCTCTTGGACTAGATAATGATTATGGCTGGTACAGGCCCATCCTGTGGTGAGATGAGGAACATAGTTTTATGCTGCAAAAGAAATTCAAGCACAAATCCCTGGGACTCACAACAGGAATATTTTGAGAATGAAGTGGCGTGAAAACACCAACATTACCCAAAATAGTTCAATGTAAAGTTTTTTTTAAAAAAAAGGGCACCTTATTGATGTTGGCTCAGTCTGAAATAATAAAAATAAAGTTATTAGAAAACTACTTAAACACTTAATGAGAAAACGTTTTTTCGAGCAGTAAATGTGTAGTAGGTCAGTGAATTTGAGTACAGCCATCTGTCTCCACTAATCCCAGGGAGAAACAGGCCTTTTTCCACAGCAGATATTTTGACTTGTGATAGAATGAACAGGTGTTATACTAATAAAATTAATGGCTCTGTTCTATTCAAGTGTCCCAGTAAGCCGTGACAGTGAGCAAGCATGTACGAGATCAGCACCCTGAAACTGAAGCAGCTGAATGAATTCAGCCATCGTTCATTCTGATATTTACAAATGTGCTTATCCTAATATGTGAAAAGGTCAATATGATGGGTGTCAGTGATCAGAGCTTATGCATTATAGACATTACCAGTAACAAGAGGAGAGCAGGTTCAGAAAACCTTAAAAGCAAGCGCCACCAATTTTACATCAAAGCTGAAGACTATTAAAGTCTGTTATAATTTTAACTTTACTGTTTGAATTCAGTTGATCGCTGCTCTGATCAGCATCATTTCCAAACAGCTGTTTTGAAAGAAATAGCTTTGATAAATCCACTCTTTGCTACCTGCCCAGCAACAAACGGCAGATAGAGAAAGTTAACAAGTAGCTGGTGAACACAGTGGAACATTTAGCAGCTGTAAAGACTGTCAGTTCCCTCAGGAGTTGGTGGAGACCAGAGACAGAGTTTAAGGCAGAGTCAGTGTGAGTCATACATTTGTTGGGTGTTGCTGCAACTGTTTCCTGATATGTTCACCATATTGGCTAAAAGGTGATGATATGTCACTGTTGTGTTGGCAGTTTCTTTCTGATCAAATAAAAATGAGAACCTGACATTTGTTTTCATCTGTGCAACTTTGTGTGGTGGATGACGGGCAGACATTTGGATGGGGGTCAAGTGGATCTCCCTCATTACAGCATTACCTTCGGTGAAAGCGCTCAGTGGCCTAAAGACCAGACTGTGGTTGTTCTGGGAGCTTCCAGGTGTCTAACTGTGTCAGTGCAAACAGGGTGTTCCTGAAAAATAGAGCACATCTCAGTGTTAGGATCCCCTGGATAAATAAAGGTTTTATAAAAAACTTTGAAAGTGAAAGCATTCAAGTTATGACCTGAGACACAGTGTAACACTAACAATCTCTGTCTAATCTAACACAGCACATACAGTCCATGGTGGTGTCTGATAAACTTGGCGTGTTTAATCATTAGATCGTCCTCTCGCCCACAGTCACAGTTAACTTTGTGTTATAATGCTGACGAAGCTCATGTGTTTGTTTTGGCTAACACCATATCTGTATTTGGCACTGAAAAATGAATGTGATAGGCAAATGTCTCCACCACCTCAGACCATCCTCCTGTGTACTGTAAGTCAGTGAGCCACATCTTTTGCTCTCATGTTCACTTGAGGAAGCTGAATATGTGGTAGCATCATAAATATTTTCAAAGCCTACAGATATTTTAGCAACTCAGTGAGGATGGAGACTTAACATGCTTCAGTATAATGTTTACCACAATCACCATCTTAGTTTATTGTGCTAACATTTGCTTAGTTGCACTAAGTACAGCTGAGGCTGATGGGAATGTTTATTGTGTCATATAAACCTAAATGGACAAATTAAATTTTTTTACCAGAGGATGGTCAGAGGAAAGAAGGAGAAATGTCAGGGGGTCACAGATGTTTGTGCACTTCAACCTCTGGGGACCATGAATGTATAATATCATATCAATCAAGTCTTTGTTGAGATATTTTAGTCTGGACCAAAGTCTAAACAGAATCACTTTCAACATTATACTCAAACTTAATCATCTCAAGACTTATTTTAAACCATCTAAATCCAAACTTCAGCTTTAGCAGGCTGATCACAAAGTTCCTGTACAGACTCAAGACCTCAATTCAATTTAGACTTCATACAAATATCAGACCCAGAAAGTCAGAGTTAATATAACATTTGTCCTGTAGCACTGGATAAACCCTTAACGAGGGACGATCTTATCTTATCTTATCTTGTCACTTTACACTTTATACCCCTGCCATATATACCTGCACTGGCTCCACCTGCTTACTGCGTATATAAACCAAATTGGACCAAATAAATTTTACTTTTATTTAACCAGAACATGGTCAGCATCTCAGCATATATATTCATTACTATTTTTTAATTTTTTATATTGAATGCACTAATTTATATCTTAGATCCTAATCTATATTTTATTGGACTTACCAGATTTTTTCTCATACAGATTTTTACACATATTATATAATAAAGATTTGAAACTAAATTCAACTTTTTATCTCATATTTGTTTATTTTCACTTGCAGGATATTTACTTGCAATGAAGTAAATTTACACTGTAAAATCGCTACTTTTACAGTAATTCAGAATGAGTGTGTTTGCATGCAGAGGGAAGCTTTCATTCCTCTCTCATACAAACTCTGATGTGTCCTCCTCGCTCTCCTCACATGACTCTGGTTAACAGTTAACCATCCTCCCAGCCTGTTAAACCGCAGTTGCACACTCAGGCTTGATGTCATCCCTGTGTCTGTGTGGTTGCAACACACCGGGTCACCTCCTGGCTGCAGCCCTCCTGCAGGGCAATGGGCCAGGCTGCCTGTTCCTCCCACTATTTTCCACTGAGCCACAAGGCTGCACATTGTGCTCAGCCAAGGTTACACAGCCGCGTTCTGTCTGAGAGGTGGGCGCACAGCTGCATCTCTCCCTCCACGTTTCGGCCCCGGCTTGACTTTATGGTGAGTCTCTCTGTCGTTTCGGGATGATAGATGTTACATGTCCGTCTCTATTATCGGTGTGTGTGTGAGAGAGAGATGCTGAAGCGGTGACCTCTACTGTTACTGTGCAGCCTGGATGCGATCGACAGGCAGGATGCGATAAGTTTTTATTCTCTGCTCTATTTGACGGGTTCCTCTCTGTGAAGTTGGAGGGTTAGAGGGACGGTGTGTTCAGATCAGAACTGCACGTTTCGGTTTGCACACACCGGACGCCTTCAGTGCGGAAAGTGCGCTTTATGTTAACACGTGCGACCTCGATGGAAAATTACTTTTGTGCAGTAATCTGGTGCAAAGGACGCAGATGTGGTGCGGTGTTCCAGTGCATCCGCAAACCTGCATCATATTAAGGCTACAATGTTATTAGTTTAAAGGGCAGAGTCAGATGAAGGCTGCAGCATGTTTAGGTATTTAATTCCTAGTGTGACTGATAGTTGTCAGGACTGAGACAAACTTCTTGCACTTCCTCTTCCTGGAGAAAACTTTTTATGTTTCTTTGCTGCTGTCTCAGGATTGACTGTGATTTTTAGACTATCTTAATGATGATATGCACAACATGTCATTGAAGGATATATCTATAGACTATGCTCTGCAATACTATGATATTTATTCTTTAATTTGTCTTAGTATTGATCTCAGCAGGGTACTTCCATGACTGGGTGTATAGATTCACTGTATAGTTATTATCAGTACCCACCCATGCAATGCCAATGTAAGACGAGACAGATGTGGTTTAACCATTTACAGAATATTGCCTGGCACCACTGGTAGAATGTAACTAACTACATTTACTCAAGTACTGCACTTAAGTACACATTTGAGGTGTCTGTACTTCATTCAAGTCAGTCTTTTTTCGTGCCACTTTATACTTTTACTCCACTCCACTTCAGGGGAAACTCTTACTACCTTTTTTGAATACAAAATAAATGAAGAGCTTCTAAATATGTTTTGTTATGAATGAAACTGCCCAACAATGTATGGGCTTCAAGTACAGCTGAAAATATTAGTTGCTTAGTTGCTGCTTTTCCTTTTAATTTTTTTTTTTCCAAAATTACTTATTTTTAGTAATATTGGAGTTTGCATGAAACAAGCATTGTGAAGGTGTCACTCTGGGCTCCAATGACATTTCTTCCGATTTTCAAAACTTTTACAAAGCAACCAATCAAAACTGAGGAAATATTTATTCGTTGCAGTCCTATGCAAAATAGTTAAAACATATATCCTTATCTAAACCAACTACAACAGTTCATTTTCCTGATTATACATCTATACTTTTACTTCAACATTTACTTGCAGCAGAGTATTTTTACAGTGTGGCATTAATATATTTTTACTGCAGTAAAGGATCTGAATACTTCTTACGCCACCACACAGCACTGTTGTTGTTTATACTTTCATATTGTCCAACCCTAACTTGCATATGAGGTTGTCTGAATGAATCATTATCAGCTGCATTGATGAAACCGCTGTGTGAGTCCAGATGATGCGTCAGTGTTTTGGGTGTATCCAGTCCCTCTTTTGATTGTTTAGATGTGTTTTGCAGCTTCTAGCCAGCAAAGACTCAGTGACTGGCTGCTAACGTGCTCTCCTGTTGTGGCTCATCATGCTCTGATTAAGGCCTTGCAGATTATCATGTTTTGGTGCAGCCTAATGCATCTCTGATAATCAGAGCACGGGTATTACTGTACGGGGGTTGATCAGAATAAGCCATATTTTGACCAGTGAACAAATGCAGCTATCACTAATATTGTGTTTGTTGCTGAGGCAGCAGTTCACCAAAACATGCAGAGTTTGTTAAAAATGGACGATGTATTGCCCAACATTTACAAGAACTCTTATTACATAATCCATGTGTTCCTTGTCAACTATTGCACAACCCAGATGATTGGAATAATATTTAAGTAAATGCCTCTTTACATAGATTTAAAGAAATGTATTTAAAGCATGTAAACAAAGTCACTGGTGTGTCCCCTCAGTTCTATTAGTCATATTTCAATATCAGATGACTGTATGTAAGAGCAGCATGCAGATTGAATTGAGATGCTTCAGCTAAATTTGATAGATCTACTCACATTTCTATCTGTCCAATTTATCCAAGCCCAAGGTTATTAGTCAAAATCAGATTTCGTTCATTCGTTCATCATATTAAATTTAAAAATCTTTTCAGGAATGCATGTTCACGTGGCCATCGGTCATATATAGTACCAGAGGCACAATATTCCACAACTGAAGGAAGCATTGTGGAGGGAGGATGTGTAGTACAAAGAGCAGACCAGAGTCCATATTTTGTCTTGTGCTATGTCTCCAGCTGTAGACGCAGGTGTGGAGACCGTCCAGGGGTGCAGCAGTCTGTGACGTAATCGGACTGAATTAAATGTATAGCTAGCAAACACGTCAGTGGAAACAAAGAACGCAGCCATACTGTGATTTCTGTGGCTGCTTGGAAGTATTTTGTGCAAAGTCTGACATGATAGAGCACGATCTTGCAAGCGGTATAAAGGCCTGCAGGATTGTGCAAACACCTCTGGGGTGATAATGAATGAAGAGTGTCTGCCTGAGAGTTATCAGTTTTATGGTAAGAAAATCAGCCGCAGGGATTTCTGCAGCTATTGCTCTGCAGTGTGATTCTTGTCACAACTTTAAATGAGATTTAACAAAAAAACAGGCTGCGGTCAGGCTGTGTGAGAAAGCTGCATATGTGCTATCACAAAATATGATTGAAAGGTTCTGGAAAATGTCATCTCATGTAAAAACATGACTGTACAACTTAACATGTTTGGCCAGGCGTGGATGTCAGTCAAGGTGAAGTTTCATGATACATCAGTAGGGAATGAATACAGACCTGGAAAATATAAGTCCAGCTGTGAACATCCACACATTCATACAGCTTTTTGCTCTTTTTCACAGGGTTCATCTGACTGTCACAAGCATGGCAGTGACATTTAATATTATATCGTAAATGACATGCACTGTGCATGGAAAAAGTATTTATGTCTGGTGGGAAATTGCAGAAAAGTTGTTTTTTTGACTCTTCCCTTACGGCTACAAATGCAGCTGTTTAAATCAATACTGAATACACCAACCATGTTTGAAACACTCACAAAGGACAGCGTGATCAACACATGCAAACAATAATGCACCACCACAATCTGACAGCTTTGGCAAGAGAAAACGCCCGAAGGTTTAGAGAAATTTTTGTCACAGTAAATGTAGCCGCACCGCCTGGGCCAGACAGGATCCTGCATTTATTAAACCCTGGAGCACATTAGCAGTAATAAATCTACAGGTTTTGACATCCTCATTACCTCCAACAAACTAAAAGCCAGAGAATCACTACACACCAGTCGTAACGGAATAGAGATGTGATTATCGTCCGCGCTCACCTACCTCCTGGCGTCTTGTTTTACGTCCCACGGTGGCCACATTTGATCTGTTGTTTGAAACCACAGGGATGTGAAGGATCAGTTATTGGGACGTATCAGAAAGTGTTTGCCTCACAGTTGAAACATGAGACAAAAGCACAGATGAGTGTAAAGCATAAGTGGTAAGAAAGAGTTATAACTTCAGCTTCATCAAACTCATCAAACTCTGATTAAACATTATCTAGAGTTAATCGTTATGATTAGCTCTAGATGACTGACTCTGATGACTATTGTTATGATCAGTGAACCCTCAAGCCCTCATTCAGGCAAACTCATCATCCATACTAATCTGCACTAATCAATATTTTTATATAGAAAAATGGGTCAAATTACCACTACAAACCTATGACACTCATCACTCCACTCTGAAGTTCCCCTGTATTCAGAATTTTAGTGTCTTTCAGCTCATTGTTTTGGTTTAACAACAAAACTTTTGTCATTAGTAAAGTAAAGCTCTGATTAACTTGCTGTTCACGACCTGCTTGGTTCCAAATGAGAGACTAAGTTAATGACAATCTGGTGAACATATTGAATCATTTAGCAGCCAAAGAGTTGCACATTTTCCCTGGAGTTGGTGGAGACTAAAACAGGAGAATGCAAGTTAAAAGGAGAATGCAAAGTCCAAATGACTAATAATGCTGCTTCATGTCTGCTGGATGTGTAAATAGGCAAGTGTGAACACATTCACTGTAACAACTTTAAAAGGGTACATAATGTTTGTGTTGTTCAGCACGTTGTGTCCTGCCCTTAAGTGGCCAAAAGAATAAGCTTTCATTTCAACATTGCACTGGATATAAATCATGTAATGGATGTGAGTTAACCTTGATTATGTGCTCTGTTTTAAGGTGACAAATGGAGACCTTCAATCATAAGCTGAACACTTACTTAGAGTCATGGATGGGCCCCAGAGGTAAGTTAAGTTCATACTGTCATCTCAGGTGCTGATGTGTGTTTCCCTTATCTTTAATGTGTTCTAGCCAAATGTTGCAAATAGTGTAATTACTGCACAAGTTCAGCTCAGTACTACAGTTAGCAGTAAACTTAAGGAAGATGTGAAATTAAACATTACCTCATACCTTTGACCCAAGTCTTTCATTACATGCTGTACACATTGCATGGACTTGCACAAGAATCCTACCGAGGTTTTTCACCTTCTTGCTGCTAACCTTTGTAGGTGTTGAGCAAATATTTCCTCAGCGAGCACCGCCACTGCTTTTCACTCTTCAAGTTCGTCTGCTGTTACCAATGAGGCCACGTTATCTTGATCTACAGTAGCGATAAAAACTGGTCTGTCTATCTCCATATTTCAGATCAGCGGGTGCGGGGATGGCTACTGCTCGACAACTACCCACCAACCTTTGCACTCACAGTCATGTACCTTCTGATCGTGTGGATGGGGCCCAAGTACATGAAGCACAGGCAGCCGTACTCCTGCAGAGGCCTCCTGGTGCTCTACAATCTGGGCCTCACGCTCTTGTCCTTCTACATGTTCTATGAGGTAAACAGACTGCTCGGCACAGAGAGCTGCACTGACACAATGTCGTTGGCCAAAGCAAATCACTGCGACGTCATACAACAGATTATTAAAGAGCAAAGAGGAGCCAGAGCTGCATAGTCACTTAGAGCTGTGTGTGAATATGAGCAGATATACAGCATATGTATGTTTAAGCAAAAGAATATTATGGGAAAATTTACATTCTTGCCAGAGTAAGATGAGAAGAGTGACACTGCTCTCATGTGTGTACATTAAATAAAAAGCTACAGCCAGCAGCCAATTAGCGTAGCTTAGCATAAAGACTGGAGGCAGGGGAAACTAGCCTACGCCTGTTCGAAGATAATGTCATATCTTATTTGTTTATTCTGTAGGAAGACCAACATGTAAATACACTAATCAGTGTTTCTTACCTTACCAGAGAAAAACACCAAAAAGTTAAACCACAACTTGTTGTTTTACTTTTCATCTTTTCACAGTTTCAAGTCTTTGTACCAAGCTAAGCTAACCATACAAGCTTACCCTACAAACAAGAAAAGCAAGCAAGCAAAAGAAAAAAAAAAACAGGCAGCATAGTTCCCAAAATCTCTAACAGTTCCGTTGAATATGAAGCTAATCAGGAGACAGTTAGCTTAGCTTAGCATTACAGGGGATAACAGCTAGCCTACCTACACTATATTGCTAAAGGTATTCACTCACCCATTCAAATAATTGGAATCAGGCATTCCAATCACTTCCATGGCCACAGGTGAATAAAATCAAGCTAGTTCCAGTGAAAGGAACTCCGAATGCTTCAGCATACCAAGAGATTTTGGACAATTCCATGCTTCCCTTCCATGCAACTTTGTGGGAACAGTTTGGGGATGGCCCCTTCCTGTTCCAACATGACTGTGCACCAGTGCACAAAGCAAGGTCCAGAAAGACATGGATTACCCCGAAACCTTGTAGAAATCCTTCCGAGAAGAGTTGAAGCTGTTATAGCTGCAAAGGGTGGACCAACGTCATATTAAACCCTATGGATTAAGAATGTCACTTAAGTTCATATGCAGGTGAGCCAATACTTATGGCAATAGTGTATGTCCAAAGGTAAAATAAAATCTCTCCAGCTTCCATAAAGTTCACTATATTATCTCATTAGTCTTGTTTGTGTAAAAATGACAAGTTGTAGTTTTGATTTTTCGATATTTTAACTTGCTAAACTCTCTATGCTAAACTAAGCCAATATAGCTGTCGGTTTATATTAAGCAAACAGGTATGGGAGTAGTATCAATCTTCTCAGCTAACTCTCAGCAAAACAGGAAATGTTTCTTAAACACTTGGCTGTGATTAGATGAGGACCTGTGGCCGCTGGCGTCTCTGGCTACACGAGGGACAATGCTATCAGGGGGTGAGAGGGACGCAGCTGGACGCTGACAGGCTCATTGTTCCAGCCATCAAATCCCTCATATGCCCTCACAGACGTCAGCACAGCCCCCCATTGTTTGCTGGAAAACTGCTTTTTTATAAACAGCTGACTAAAGAAGTGAAATTGATAGACGATAGAACAAACATGAAACTGCACACCACCTTGGCAAAGTGGCAACGCCTGAAAGTGCATTTGCTGTTTAAGATGAAGCAATAGTGTTCAGACGCCACTTATTATCATATCTGTTTTGTGTACATTGTGTACACATTGAGTCTAAAGCATCTGTACTCTCCTCCCCGTTCAGCTGGCAGAACCAGTTTCTTGTCTCTCTGTCTGCATTGCGTAAGGCCCCGGCTGAGTGTTGGCTGTGAGATTCATTAAACCCTGTACTCTGACAATGCCCCGGCCATTGAGTGAACTTTTGACAGTCCAAAATCAATGCCACCTGATGTGAATCAAAGTACAGGGCGGTTTTGTTCTTGTCAACTTTCCAGGTCACAATAGTTCATCACATAACGATTGTGATCAAAACTGATTGTGATTTATTTTAGTTTATTTATAGCCTGACTGAAGCTACTGAAGGTTTGAGGACATAATCAAGGAGGTATATCAATTCTGATGGGGGCCGACGTCACGCATGATGGAATATGCGATGTTTAAAAAGCAAGCTGCACTTCATTCTCTTGCTGGTTCTTATCTGACAGCAGTTTCTTGGCTCCGAGGTTAGTTTGTGATGCCTTTTACAGCAGCAGACAAAACAGCCGATCTATATTGATTTGGTGAATCAGCATTAAGCCGCAGCATCTACGTGCATTTGAATATTTATCCCTTAAAGCGACACTAACTTTACACATAGACATTAGTTTACTTGTCACAGGGAATCCTGCTCAGCCTTTCACCACAGATGTGAAAAGTCTTTTGTGGCTTACGTCAAGTCTGAAAAAACAACCATGATGATGGTGTGCCTGATGTGCTGTTCTGTCATCATGTGTTTTATCTGGTTTGTTTACTGTATTTAACGTTGCAATCAAAATTAGCTTCGGCAGCTCTGGTGTCACACATCAAACACTAACATTATTGTTTTATGTTGTGCATGGTTCCTTATAAATAAATGGAATAAATGATTAACTTGCTTTATGGAGCGCAATGATAAATCAAGGGAGTACCACTTGAAAATGCTAAAGTACAGGAAACATGATACATGCACAGGTTGATTGTTACTGTTAAGTATTTCAAATATGAATTCCCATATTTGCACTTTTACCCCACCTGTGTGTAAAAATGCTTTAAAATCATTAGATGACTCAGCTTCCAACAGGCTGTGTGATAACATCATGTTCTAAAATGACCTGACCTTTAAACATTATATCAGTAGTGGAGTGAGCTTGTAATGTTTTTACTTTTAATTCTATTAAATATTCATAACCAATGTGAACAGTTAAAGACCAAACAGACACAGGACCAAACCTGACTTGCTGTCCTTCTGTGCATGTGTTTATTACTTGCAGGGAAAGTCTCATTTTACAACATCATATCTTTTGGGTTTCATTTTTACATTTGTATTTGTGCATTGCTGTGTCTGTATGTGTGGCTTGTGCATTCAGGCATTTGGTAAAATATCCACTCGTCATTCATCTTAATGTTGTTGTTTTTTTTCTTCAGCTTGTTACAGCTGTTTGGCATGGAGGCTACAACTTCTACTGCCAGGACACTCGGAGCGCACAGGAAGTGGATAATAAGGTGAGGTCAGATTTTCCACTGTGCAGCCTTTTTTCGTTCATTGCTGGTGATTTTATTTTCACTTGATCACATCTATGACATCATTTCATTACAAAGCTTCCCGTTCTGCTCCAGTTACTGTAGGCCAGCTAGAACACATACTGTACTGTATATAATATTATAGTGTGTTTTCTCTTTCAAATCTAATGCTGTGATTTCTATGGGCGAGTACCTGTAAATCCCAGCAGATAAGCTGCAGAAACAGGGAGTCAATTTAATCAGACTCGTGTCATCATGATGACTGTTGTTCCTACTGAGCTCTGCAGGGCTCACAGTGAAATGTGCACAGCTTTGCTGTTCGGCAGTGATTAAATAAAAAGTTTTATCAACACATCGCTCCTGCAGATAAATTGCTTTATGATACATCCTGAACTTTCAAGGACCAGCTTATCACCTTGCATGATAATTAATGTGGATTTCCAATGTGCTAATCTCTGTGTCGTCTGTGCTACATTATTGTCTCCTCTCAGATCATAAACGTCCTGTGGTGGTACTACTTCTCCAAGCTCATCGAGTTCATGGACACCTTTTTTTTCATACTACGAAAGAATAATCACCAGATCACCTTCCTCCACATCTACCACCACGCCAGCATGCTGAATATCTGGTGGTTCGTCATGAACTGGGTGCCCTGTGGCCATTGTGAGTGTTTCAACACAACTTCGCCCTCCAGTGACTCAAATCTCTCCAGTAACATTTACTGTTTGGCCTCAGAGCGAGTTAAATAATTCAAGTGCTCCAGTGTTAAACCCATTAGCCCTGAAAACAGCCTGTTTTCCCACAAAGCCTTAAAGACCACAAAGTGACACTCATTGACGTGAACCCTGCTGCACCACGTGGTCAATTTGTCAATTTTCTTACTCCTTAAAATCATTAGGACTCACAAATTTTTTTTCTCTAAATTAAAATGTGTCAGTCCTTCACCTTGAGTTTTATTAATTTCTTTTTTCCAAGTCAAGTACTTTAAGTCGTCCGTCTACAGTCTCCATGTAGCTGTTATTTCTGATGTGACTTTTACTATTGATTTAATATAAGGTGACATTTCTGATCTACAAACATGTTTAATTATTTATCAGATGTTCACTATATTATTTCTGCATCACTCTACTGTTAATGGTTTCTATTGATTTTACGTGATCTTTGTAGTAAATGTTCCAAACAAAGCAGATTAATGAAACGTTTGTTATTCCCTGTATGATCACTGTACTCCTGAATGCCAGTCTTTACCATTCACAGACGCCTTAGATGTATAACTTTCTCTGTCTCCTGTGTCTCGTCAGCGTACTTCGGAGCCTCCCTGAACAGCTTCGTCCATGTTGTAATGTATTCTTACTATGGCCTCTCAGCCATCCCAGCCATGCGGCCTTACCTTTGGTGGAAGAAGTACATCACACAGTTTCAGCTGGTGAGTTTGTCCTCTAGTTTCTTCCCAGTGGTGAAAGAAGTATTCAGATGCTTCACTTAAATAAAATTTCAAAACATATACATACCGATATTATACTATAGGATATATAGCTGGGAGTAAAAAGTACAGTATGCATCTCTGGAATGTTGTCAAATAAAATTATAAAGTAGTATGAAATAAAAAATAAAGTATAAATACCTCAAAATTGTACCTAAGTACAGAACTTGAGTAAATGAGTGTAAAACAAGTTGTAATCATGTATTTGTTTTAATGTAACATTTCAGTCCTTGGTTTGTATGTTATATTCACTGTACATTGAAGGGCTGATGTTATTTAGATGTATATGTATGTAATATTTTCTGCAGCACCCTCCTCAGCTTTAATACAGTGCAGACGCTTTGACTCTCCATAAGATATTTTAAGCTGTGGATCAATACTACCTTTCTATAAGCTGTCTGGGTCACCTTCTCACTCCTGTATGTGTCTGCATGTGTGTGTGTGTGTGTGTGTCATGTTTCCTCCACAGGTCCAGTTCTTCCTAACCATGTCCCAGACAATATGCGCAGTCATATGGCCATGTGGTTTCCCCATGGGATGGCTGTACTTCCAAATAAGTTACATGGTTACGCTCATTTTCCTTTTCTCAAACTTCTACGTTCAGGTCAGTTGTTTTTCCATTAATCGATGAGTTTAAAGGATAAGTCTGGTGATATTCTCTCATTGTCAGCAAATCAGATGCACATGTATGATATATCATATTCCTTGTGCCAGCTTATTCAAAGATTCAAAACACCTTAAAGAGCCATGTTGTTGTGATGTGTTTCTTCACTGTAGTTTATCTTAAATCGTGCATACACTATCCAGCCTCTGTAAATAGCCGTACTCACTATTGACTGGAACATGGATTAATCAATGAGTAATGATTGCAAAAAACTACAGTGCCCAGCTGTTTTAGAAAATTGCAATGCATTTTTAATTAATCTTCAGTAAGATAGGGTCTGGGCTGAAAGGAAGTGGGAAAGGATTGAATAACAATCTATTGTGTTGTTGGGTTTTAGTCTCCTATCTTCAGGAGATATGCTGACTGTGAAAAAAAACAGAGAAAAGAGCCAGTCTTATCCTTCATATTATAAATAAAACTGTATATACTTTTTGTATAGATAAAACACAAGGCTAAATTTGGTGAACTAGTTCTGTTGCTTAATTACAGGCTTATTGGGTTGAGTCACATTTTGCTTATAGCCTGTTTTGAGGCCAATATCAGTATTAGAGTTTTTTAAAAATGTTATAAAAAATGATTGCCAGTAATTTTTTCATTACAACACAGCATCAACAAAATTACAATATTAGATTGTTCATGTTATTGAATTTTCATTTCTAACATTTTGTGCTCTCTCTCTCTCTTTCTCTCACACAAGACTTACAAGAAGCACAGTGTTTCTCTAAAGAAGGAGCACCAGAACGGCTCTCCTGTATCGAGAAATGGACATGCCAATGGGACGCCAGCTATGGAGCACAGCGCACACAAGAAGCTGAGGGTGGATTGACATTTGGGAAAGTCGTCGCCCAATTCTTACTGTAGCGCGTTAGCCAATGCTGCTAGGAGGTATATGTATCTTCTTATCTAGAATAGTCTTGCACTTGAGATGAAAATAAGCCATAGCCACATGTATCCAGAGACATCCCATGTTTTTTCACACATTCCTACTCATGGTATTAAATTATTCAATTAATATAGTGAAAGGAGAAGAGCATTGTAGTATGGTCGACACTGCACAATATTGCCCCCACCCTCTAGAGGAAACTCACTCCAAAGTAAAAATCTCTTTGCGTCTACCAGCAAACAAACACACATTTTGACTCATGTCATGATGCTTAACAAACAGTAGGTCCAATGATTAAAGCTTTGAACCTACAGCTGAAGGTTTCATCACTCTCTGTCTCAACAACCTGAAGGGACAATTAAAATAAAGCAGTGCTTACTATGGTCACTAATGTGTAACCAGAGCATGCGTCTGGTGTCTTGCTTTATCTCGCTCCTCTCTGGGCTGTTACATAATCCTAAGGTTTGCCCTGTATAATACTGTAATGCATTTTAATTGACAGCAGAAGTTGCATTTTTGCTGTGTATTTGCAGAGCAGGGTCTCCAATTTGGAATATTTAGCCATCTAACCAGAGCATAACCAAAGCATAGTGTACTGTATATGCTAGGATTCCTATTTAAAACCACTTTAAGACACAAAGTTAGAAGGCAGTTGTTGTGTTTTATGAGCACATTTTAAATTCTAATTTAACATTCCCCATGTTATATCTACTGTAGCTTTATGCAGTAAATGCAGTTAGGACTTCATTGGCATTAATTAAATAAGGCAATGCCAATTAGATCTGCAGTGCAGCTGCTTATTGGTAAAATTTAGGTATCAAAAAATCAAGTGGATATAATCATACTGTAATACTCAATTATGTTACATTCACATAAACCTTACTATATAGTTGAGAATTAAAGCTCGTTATTGACCTCGGCAACAGCAGTTTAAAAAGAGTGTCTCACCACAAGGTGCATTTCATAGACATCCTGGAGCTTTTGATCATCACATTCCACAACACAGATTTTGTCCAATTGTCTTTGAAATGCTCAAAAAAATGGAAATGCAAACATCTACAACTCCATGACACCTGGGTCAATCTGCTGAGGAAGATCATGTGAAAAGTTCCAGAACAGCTACTAAATGGGCCTTGAGGTGGATCTTATTAGTCAAATACTATGCAGTTATTATTTTTTTTTCATTTTGCAGTCTGTTCATAAATAGGGTGCCTTCTGGACCAGTTGATTTCCGGTTACTCATGAAACATTTTTCATCTTTTCAATATGCTATCACCAGATTCATGTTGGTCCATTCCAGACTAATGTGTGTCAGACTTCCTGTTCAAATCCTGTGCCTGACTATTTGTTTCTTTTGTGTCAATATCAAATGCCCTAAACTGTCATCCCGGACATGATCCATACTCAATGCATTAAGGATGTTTATCTTTACATGACAGGAATAGTTGGGAAATAAGCTTGTTTGTTTTCTTGCAGATAGAAGATCAATGCAACTCTGAGACTGTATGATATGAAGCCAACAGCTGGCTAGCTTAGCTTAGCACAAAGACTGGAAACGGTAGGAAACAGCTAGCCTGGCTCTGTCGAAAGGGAAGAAATGATGTGTACAGATATCAGAGTTTTCATCTGTGTCGGCAAGAAGTCAAACTAGTATATTTCTCAAACTATTTGGTCCACAATGTTCCACAAAAATGAGCTGTTTTATGTTTAAAAGTAAAAACAGATGAGATTGAACTGTTTGTCTTTTGATGGAGAAAGAAGGTGATTCAACCATTTATTCCTATGTATTCCTTATGTGAAACCATCATCAGGGAGCTGCACGGTAAAATGCTCTTATAGCAAACGAAGGCAGAAGGATGTTTGAATGATGAACTCTGTAAATTTGACCCCCTCGCTGTGGTGCACTGCTCCACCATGCTGATTCGATTTAATGAGGTACTCTATGGCCTTAACCACTGACTGAGCATGACATGTTACCCGATTGTATAGGTGACCTAGATTTGCGTTGACTGCATCAGAAATTACTGTTAAAATCTGAATAATGCATACGATGAGCGCATTTTCTCTGCATGATGAATCTGGTCCATAGATGTCACATGCCAATAACAGAAAATATGCTCAACATCCATGACCCATGTCTAAATTGAATTATAGCTTCTATTTTCAAATTTCCAGCTTCATCCATGTTACAGTTTCTCCTCTTACCTTCATACGAGGTGATGGTAGTGAAGGTAACAGGGTTTATACATTTAAGGACAGGATTTGGCATTAAAGTACTCCCCAGTTATTAAAGGACAAGGAAGCATACAGGTATGTAAAGAGATATTAAATGCATTTTATAAACTCTTAAATAAATACATATATTTTCTGAAAATTGGGGTAAATCTGGGTTAACACGTTGTGACTCATGCTTTACTCGCTGTAACACATTAAAAACAATCTTGAGATTGTAAAGCGGCTCGTTCTCAAACTTGTTTGCTTCTTCCTTGAAAATGATGTAAATGCTACAAATAATGTTGCTGGAAGACAAAAAAACAACAGAGATGAGTGTTCACTGAGGCCTATAAAGTTATGAATTTTAATTTTCTTAAGTTAATGGTTTGTGAAAATATTTATTAGCCATGCCAGAGGCTTTAATGATAGCAGTGTTAGGTACCTGTTTGGCCAGATGGCTATAGTCCTGTGTTTGAATTTTACTGAATACGATATATGGCAGACGGTTTAAAAGTTCAAACTGGTTTTAATAAACAAAATATGCTATCATAGCAACTTTGCTTCATCAGACTATTTTAGAATAAAGGATAATTTAGTGACGCTTTTTAAAATCTACAATATTTTATGAAATGTTATGAAACATTTGAGAGATGTACAAAATGATGTCCACCCATAAAGACTATTGGTGGATATAATGATAAAGTCAACTAATTGTCAAAAAACTATTGTGTGTATTACTCTACAGCTACTTTACTACACCTGATTTATGTAAAGTAAGGTATGTAAAGTAAGTTGGTTTGGATGAACAATAGACAAATCAGTTAAATATGCTGTAGGACAGATTCCAAATTGAATAATTTTGGATTTTCAGCCATTCAATCAAGCCTGATAAATATAATAAAAAAAATAAAAATAAAAAAATAAAATAAAAAATACTTGAAGAGCCTGGTTCCTATGTTGCTATTTCAATATAAAAAATTTGGTTGGTATTAATTTGTTTCTTTTTGCTATCAGGGCTTGTGAAGCCTGTTGTTGGTTGCTGTAATTCATATAAGTCTGAATGTCTGGTTCATGTAGCTCCTGGTCTAGTCAACTTTATCATCTGCTGAGGGTGGAAATGCGTTTGCTGACAGATTAAATTTATAGATTGGCAGGTAAAGTACGGTCATAATGTTTTACTATAATAGCAGTTGCTCAAACAAACGTGCGCTAAAAGCTTTGAGTCATTACGCTCCATCACAGATGTGACAGCAGCCTCGTAGATGCAGTTAAAATGACACATACAGTAAATTGGCGAAATAAAACCTATGCTTTCTGTTTCCTTTGTGAGTTTTACTTTATTCTACTCTTGGTCCACCAATAAGAGCTTGGTTTCAGTGGATTGAGGTTGAAGTCAGTGAGGCTGTTCAGAGAGAAGACGGAAGTGTCAAAACCAGCTTTCCCACACAGGAACCTTTTCTAAAGGGGGGGCACAGTTTTTCTGTTTTCTTAGTCATCAGCTCTTCAACTCTTTCTGAGCATTGTAATGATAAGGCGAGGCCTCAGGAATTTTTGGCATTCTTGGTGATAATAGTTAGATGTTGACTGGAAACAAAAAGTAACCCTGAGGTGGATCACGTACAGTGAACTGTTGAGCTTACTCAGTGACAGAAAACATAATCTCCATTTACAAGCAACAAGATGTTTTCTTCTCTTCACAGCTGCTTCAACTGAGGGAGTTGGGCGATTTGCTCTCTCTCTTCAGTGAAAACGGGTGTTGTTGAGACAGCAGCCCACCTTCACTCCCATCAGTCCTTTATTTGAGTGGTTTCACTCTGATATCCTCCTCCTCCTCATCAGCGCTGTGTGCAGACTTGATGCACTGGAATGCTGTGTGTCACATAGAGCTCGCATTTGGAGGACAGAGCAACTGTTTGTGAGCTTTGGTGGCGTGTCTGCTGGCCAGCCACTAAGCAAACAATGCCTTACTCACTGATTTTTCAGAGGCCATGGCCTGAGGGAGGGAGACGGGGGAGCGGGGTGATGGTGTGGAGGTTCCTCCCTGAAAACAGGGTTACAGTCAGCATGTGTCCGTTTACCCGTTTCTGCATGGATGATGTGTGGGACAACTCCTAATGTCTCTTCAGTAAGAGCAAGGTTCAATGGCACCAGGGTAAATTTGTACTATGTGAAAACCTGCTAAGGCAGCAAACCTGATTCCGATTCAGATTCAACTCTCTGCAAGGGAGAGATAAGTGCATTTCCACAAAATGTCAGACTCCTGCATTAATCTAAGATAAACATTACTCTTATGTTTGGTGTGTGTCAATAACAAAGTTAGAATAACTTGGCAACTATTACTAACTAGCTAATGCTGCCTATGAGTGGCGAGTGTTAATAAGGGATTAACTGTGACTTCATGAGATTTGAAGTAATTGCTCCCTCATACTTCAGCGCTGAACTCATTTAACTTTGTGAGAGATGAAAATTAAATGGCAATAGTAAAAGTAATGAGAAGATGACAGAATCAGAACCAAGAGCGACTGTGTGAAAATCAACTCAAACTGTATCTGATTCCTACTGTACTTTTGTTTCCTTTTTAATGAACTCCTACAAAAGCAGCAATAGTTCTTCAGATATGAACTATTTCAGTTGTTTATGATTTGAACTGCAACGGACTAAAGTTCCTTTAGAATATTTTGAAAAATCAACAATCATAAAGTCAACAAGCCACAAATCATTTAAGCCTAATCCAATACAACTTTCACATTTATTTTTTCCCGCCTGCAAATCCTGTTTATCTGTCCATGCTCGGTTCCCAGAAAATGTAATACGTGGATTATACCCCCGTGTGTCCTCAGTAAGACAAATGATGGCGAAGTCCGAAATCACATCAGCAATCGGTATTTCACCGAGGCTGAGTAGTAGGATCTCGAATTTTACTGTGATGTATCACTTTTCCTATAGCTGTGAGTGAACAATACATCCTGAGGGACTGTTGGAGAAATCTAGTAGCGACAACCTGTCTGGTTTCACATCACTACTCTGAGACTGATATTTCAGTTTTGTATTTCATTAACCCATAGCTCTTCTATGGATCAGGTATTCAGTTATAACAAATCAAAACAGACCAGTAAACAAATCAGAGGGTGTATTCTGTTCACCATTGTTTATTTGAGGGAGAAAGTGCACCATGAAACAAAACCAGCATCAACATTCATTGCTTGGAACAGGTGGGAACGGTTGCTAATTATTTTAGCTCTCAGCACATTACCGTACTTTCTGAAATCAGAAAATAAGTAGTATTCTATTACGTAAACCTGAAACGTAACATGCTCGCATGTAGGAAACATAGAGGGTTCATTATACTGACACCATAATCCAGCTGCAGCACAAATTAAACAGGCTGAGGAGTATGCAGTGTGTTAACATGGTGAGGGAACATTTGCTGTGGGATCACGTGCAGGTCTCCAGGCTGCTTAAAGAGGCTGCTCCGAGAAAGCAGTGTAACTCTTCACACGTGCAAAGAGGAAGGGTGTGTACATCCTGTCCAGGTCAAACGCTGTGACCACTGTTTCCCCAGTCAGCCTAAAAACATAATTAATATTACATTTGAAACACATAGGGATTTTTTTTTTTTTTGCTTTTCCACTACTATTAGTACTCGTGTCTCTTACTTGTATGTGATGTGGCAGGAGTGGTGGATCCACACGAGCTTGCTGAAACTCTGACGCCCCCCAGAGGACAGATGCAGTCCCACGTGGAAGCTGTGTTCAGCCTCCGGAGGTGGGTTCCGCCTGCAGAACCGATTCCTTTGAAACTCGGCCGCTTTCTGTCAACAGATAACGCGGTTTATAATGTGAGTCATAAACTGACAGGTTCAACTGTTGGAAAAGTGTAGGTGAAGGTTTATATGTCACTATGACATTATTAGTCAAGGAGTGGTGCAACAATTCATATCTGAATTTCAGTCCACTACTGTAATGAGTCAGAGTTGTTCCTTCCATCATCACCCCTCAAAGTATAGTTAGGTTCAATAATAAAAAATTAATCCACCGTATCCTTGATTGAATTCTTTTAATGTTAGAGATCTTGTATAATTTTGTACATTAACCTGAGAAACACTATATATACAGTGATGGAAAAAAGTTTTCGGACACTATTAAAATTTTACACAATCTCAAATATTATCATGAAATATTTATTAAAAAATCTTTTTTGAGTTGTAGCTGCATTAGACAGACACAAACATTAAAATGATATATTTTTTTGGTTTATTGATTACAAGAAAAACTAACAAAACTAAATTCTTGTCAGTTCTCAACATTGTTGGTATCAAAGCCAACAAATAAAAGAGAATGTGTTCAAAACTGAACAAAAAATAAATAAACCATCACACCATCAAATTAATATTTAGTTGTCCTGCCATTAGCACGCAGTAGAGCTCTAATCCTGGCTGGCATGTTCCCCATGAGTCTTTCACACTGTTGAGGGGAAATCTTGTCCCATTTTTCTTGAATTACTGCTTTTATTTCTTCTAAATTCTTTGGTTTACGCTTTGAAACAGACCTTTTGATAATCCACCACAGATTTTCAATGGGGTTCGTGTCCAGGGATTGAGCTGGCCACTCTAAGACCTGGATACTGTGCTCCTGTAGCCAAGTTCTATTGGCCCTAGATGTGTGGCAAGGGGCATTATCTTGTTGAAACATCAAGTCTGGACCTCGACAGAACAGTGCACGTGCAGAAGGGGTTTGGAGAATGGCACAACACTTGGCAGAGTTCAATGTGCCATCACAGACAGTGAGATGACCAACACCGCCTCCACCATGCTTGACAGTGATTACTGTACATGCTGGAGATAATGCTTCGTCTGGCCTTCTGTGTCCCCTCACATTAGCAGGAGGAAGATAAAGCTCCAGAGTGGACTCATCTGACCACAGGATCTTCTTCCACTTCCTGGCTGTCCAGTTCTTGTGTGCTTGGTCACCACGACGCCGGGCTAACCTCTGCCTTTCATTGATCAGGGGCTTCTTGACAGCCTTGTAAGACCTTAAGTCATGATCTAAAAGTCGGCCATGTACAGTGCGGGTGGAACACTGGACACCAGTTTGGTGTCCCCTGCACATGCAGATCAGGATGCGGTCATTTCTTGCTGAAGAAACCTTTGGACGCCCAGATCTTGCTTTGTCTTCCAAGCTGTTGGTTTGTCTGTATTTCTGCAGAGTGTATCCAATGGCTGATGGACTGCTTCTGCACTTCCTGGCTATCTGGTGTGTTTCCTGCGTTAGGTTCCTTGTTATAGCATTTTTGTCACTGAAGAACTTTCAAATGTGCTGACTTTATATAGACATGAAGCACAGCAAAAAAGTATGACTTTCATTAGTGGATCACTGGCACCAAAATGACCCAATACTCAATTTCTTATGTGTTTTTATGGAACCAATTAATTTTTAAGGTTTTAATGGCTTTTTTAGGATTTGCTTAGTATTTTCATTGTGACTGTACTAAATGAAATTGAAGACCAAAGAATGAATATTTCACAAATGCATGGGGTGTCCGAAAACTTTTCTCCACCACTGTATATGTGTTGCCACATTTACATAGCAAGTTCAGTTTCTTGGCCATTTACACAGAAGCTCAGAGGAACCTCAGTTATTCTAAATCTAATCTGTTTTGTATTTTTCCAAGTAATTCATTTGTCTTTGATTTACATGTCCAACTTAATTCAAAAAAGATCTCTGAAATCAAATCATGACGTATGTTCTCATTTCAGAACTGTCTGCAGTCGAAACAAACTATTATTAAAATGTCACTTTAAAGAGTATTTGAGTAAAAAAATAAGTAGTTCTTTAAAGAATGCTTTGAATGCATCTTCCATTTATCTTACCCACAAACACCCCAACCTTCTCACCTCCTCCTTTTTCTTGCAGACAACAGCAAAGACTTTGGTTTGATTGTCTGTCTCCTGTGACAGACGGAAATGACCGAGCAGAGCAGAATCCATTCTGTGAAATGGAACCAAAATCAATAAAAATAGGGTGCTGGCACTGAGCATGTGAAATTAGTTTGGATGTTGCATCGCCCACTCTAGCTGAGTTTGAAGAAAGAGAAGGTCTACCTGGTGTTCCGAGTACGCAAGCGAGGAACAACGGCCAGAGGGTCCTCAGGGGTGGTCAGCATGATGACGTGGCCGTCGGGGAAGAACCGGAGGTACCTGTGATAACAATGTCAACACTTAGCTGCCAAATCCATGCAACTCACAATTAAACAATGATTAAAGTAAACAAACATCCACCTGTAGTACTCAACGTGGTGCCAAGCTCTGTAAAATCCATCCAGTGACTCCTCTCCTTGACGAATGTATGATGTCTTGCTGATATAGACACCTGTGAAAATAATATGTAATATAAATGGAAACTTGAACATCCAGCAAATCATCTCCATTGGATGTGCAGTGCAGTAATAACAGAAAACTGATTCAGCAGTGCACTGGCAGCACCACTGCCAGGATAAACTTTAAACCACAAGATTTGGCCAATATTGTTTTTACTGGCAATACTTAGCCCATTGTGAAACAAATTGAGACATGTGGCTTTGGGACTGGTGTTTTGTTTTGTGTGTATTGAAGCCAGGCATAGGCCCAGCGGCATCATATTTTACAAGCTGGAACATTCTCAGATTTCTGCTGTTGCTGTACAAAAAAAACTCCTTCCACTGCAGGGGACAGCAGTGTGCTACATGTTAAGAGCAGCTGTGTCTTAAATGAGCTCAAAATGTTTTGTGCTGGGATTTATGACTGTTACAGAACTGTTATATTTTGATGGGCTGATATGGGTGCAGAAATATAAGATATCAGTACAGGTCTCATCCTACCGAGCATCCTAAATTTGTAAATTCAAATACTTAATTACCATCAAAACGGACACGTGGCCTTCGCAGGAACATCTCCCTCCAGGATTTGAAGGGTGCCACCTTTGTGCAGTTCCGCCCCCACACCCTTAAACAGGCTAAGTGCCAAATCTCAGGGTCCCTGGAGAGAAAAAATTAAAGTCAGATTCCGATTTGCCTGCTCGAAATGAGCAAATCTGAGAGGCAAAACCTGAGAAAAGGAAACTGTTGATAGACAAGATGTTACGTTTCATCTGTTATAGCAGAGGGGCTGACCTTGCACAAATGTAAAACCCACGGCAAACCAAAGAGAGCTGCTCCAGGGCTCGCATGTCCAGATCACTCGACACAACCCAACGGAAAATGTACATCAGGATTTCCCTCGGCAAGGCTGCAGTCAAATAAAAATGGAAACAAATTATTTACAATAAACACACACTGACAATGACTGTGGACATGTTTACGTTCTAAAAAACCTTTTTACCTGAAATGTGCATCTGAGTCACGTCCAACTCAGGAATGCAGATCTTTGGAAAGGAGCTTTCCAGTGTGAGCTCCTGCTCAAAGTAGGCAAGTAGATCCTCTTCAATCTCCTCATCAACATTAGTGTCCTCCATGCTACAACAAAAATATGATGTGTTTCAATGTAAGAAGTGAGAACATCCCTTTCTCTCATTCAAGCCTGTGCGTCATATTATTCACTTTTCAGACATAAGCAAGGACCTTGGAAAAGCTCATGTCTGCTGTTGGTGTGAATGGGTCCATGAACCTTCACAACCTGGTACAACTTTGGTATTAAGCTATAAACATATGTTTCTCTACGAACTTCAACTGAAAGATTACTAGTCAATACAGTAATTAAACAGGTAAGTATAGTCCTCTCAGTCACAAATCTAGCCGGCAAAAATACTCAAACTTGACAGAGACAAAGATGCTGCAATAATGTTTAGATTTAGTATATCTAATATCCAAAAATAAAAAGCAGCTTACTAGTTTCCTCCACCTCTGTCTGCATCTGGAGGACGGCTGAAGTTGATTTTAAACTCAATGTCAGGATCAAACTGCATAGCCATGCGATAGAACTTGATAGCTTCAAGGAAAGAGAAAATTAACAAGAATGGGTTATAGATAACGGTCACTGACAGATGAAACTCGAGTGATCAAGCAATGCAATTATATGTTTTTGTTTCTCATGCAAAAATGACAAAACTGCATGGGTTTACATTTACAGTTGTTGTTATTTAATATATTTTTTCATTCCAAAATATATTGTAAACCAAGCCACGTTTGCAGTTAAATGTTTGCTATTCTATTTTATATATGGTATGGTAATAAAATATATTCCTAAATTCAACCCTCTGGTTTCTTCAGGCTTCAGTCATTATCAAATTATATATTGTGATAAATATTGATCATTGTAGAAAATGTTTTACATGTTCATACTTTTTGCCACACCGCTGAGCCCTACTGTGAAGTAACTACAGTGTTTCTATTTAGTTCTCACCCTTTCACTGGTGTTTTTTTCACCATAAATCCTACATACATACCTTCATAGACAGCTCCATTCTGCTCCTCTTGAACAGCTCTCAAGAACAGCTCTGTGGCCTGAGGGAAGATGACTCACATCCATCATCAATGGCACTGTAATTTTCACTGACAGCACTCTACAATACATGTAAGAACATGACCTGGAGAAATCTTCACAACATACTTTTTCCTCGCGAGCATTTTCTTGTGTCCTCTTCAGTCCTTTAGCTTGCAGCAGTCGGTCACTTATTCCAGTTGCTCCAGAGCTCACTCGGAGTTCAGACATCCACTGAGCTCTGAATGCGTTGAGCTGCACCTGCAATTCAATTAAAAAAAATACTGCTGAAAAAAGCTTCTGTGTTCACAGTCTTACTGTAACAGCAGAGTTTATTAAGAACTGTTTCTGCACAGGAATCATGTAAATTAGTGTACATCAAACTTGTATATGGTTGTGTAAAATGAAATTTTTTCTTTATAATATCTTTTTTCCAAACAGAATTCTAAAAGATGTACAATCTTTAAGGAAATTATTTCTGATTTTTGTTTTTTTTTTGCTTAAACAACATGAATAAGCTTTTCCCTCCGTAGCTCCTGTGGGGACTATTCTGGTAACCAATGGCTACATTTCTGGTTTAGCGACATGATCACCAAGTTCTCATCAGCCAAATATTTATTTAGCCTTCATTTATTTATACAGGACAGGTTGGGTGAGTATACATGCTCTTTTAAACCTGCATACTTTTAACAGTTTCACAGAGCAAAAGAAACAAATGACAAGCACAAAAAAATAAAACAGCAAAATTAAAAAAGAAAATATCAATCATGATTTATGTCCACAGAAGATTGCTCACATGGAGATTTGGGTCATCTGAACCTTCATCTTCATCCTCTACCGTACCTCCAATATCTGCATTTTCTTCAGCCTGTACGAAGAAGAAGTGATATATAAATTAAATGAATCACTGAAGCCATTTGTCCTTGAGTAACAACTGTGGCTGTGGATTTGTTTAATTTATGGATGTGCTATTTTTTCTTGCAGATCACAGAGCAGGACGTTCAGCTTCTCACTCCCAACCCAGGCACAACAGTGTTAAATGTTGAAATTTTCAAACTTAACTTGTTAATAGTTTTCTTCTGCAAAGTATTTGCTGATTCCAGCTTCTCAGATGCAAAGATGTGCTGCTTTTCTTTGTTTTATAGCATTGTATGTAGTGCTGGACCAATAAAGTCTCCACAATGATATTGAAACAGAAACAGTGTCCTCATGACAGACTTTGTCCACCAGAGAGCACTGACAAGTAGATTTAGACAGCTGAAAAAGGTCTCTCTTATGTGTATCTTGTTAAAACTTTAAAAAAAATAAATAAATAAAAATAAAATTCTAAGGGATCTGTATCAAGATTGTTTATTCATGTTTCAAAAAATTACTATTGGCTGATATATTATTTTCTGACTTTTTAAGATTTGAACATTTTTGGGATCTGGACTGTCAAAACAAGATATTTAAAGACATCTCTGGGCTTTTTGACCATTTCTAAAATGCTGACAGGATAAATTCTAATTTATTTTATCAACTACTCAAACAATGGACCATTAATTATTAAGAAAACAATTTCCTGTTGTGCATCAGCTTTCCCTGCATTAGACATGACAGCACTTATGAAAGGCTGATATAAACACTACCACTCCTACTGCAGAGGTCAGTTTACAGTGAAATGTCCATGTGGTCGCCATGAGTCTCGCCATGCCTGAAATCCTACTCATTCACCAAGCGAGCCAATTTACACAACCCATAATCTATTTTAACTTCTACTTCCTTCATCACATACTTAATTCTTTAGTTACATATATATTTATTTTCAACTCTTCCTTCTGCAGGTTGCATGAGGCCAAACGTCATGTCAGTACACTGAAGTATATCATTCAAACTTGGAAACTTGATGAATAAACTTGAAGTTGAGGCCTGATGTAATTCTTGCTATTGCTAACAGCACATTAATGTTTTTACAACCATATGGAAAAACACAAGATAGGCTCATGCTAACGTTCCTGCAATATATCTGTTACAAACTTATGCCTGTTTTTTGTTAATGTAAGGGGCTAAATTCAGATCACAGGTGAAACATGTTAGAGTTTTGGTAACTAGTTAATCCCCGTAGAGCCACGTCAAGCAGAGCAGCAGGCTGAACTAGCTTCAGGTAAAAGGAAGACAGGTGATGTTAGCTGCGTTGGCTAGCTAGCTGTTTAGCTAACACCTCCCTCTCCGAATAACTGCAGAAAACACGGTAACCCACCATGACAGCTGGGACAGTAGGTCTCCTCTTCAGATTCACAAGCGGTCGACACTAGCGTTTACAGTTCACGGTCGGAGAAACGGACAACACAACGGACATATTTACGAGCTCGCAGGAACGCAGCCATTTCGCTGAGTAGCCCGGAGCGTCAGTGACACCGGAAGTGAGGCGAAGTTGGACAGAGACCAGAGAGAAGCGCCTGTGATCAGGAGTCATCTGTCTGTGTCTCAACCACTCATTTATCACATCAAGGAAGGAATTAAGAAATGACCAAATAAATCGGACTGCGGCCTGTTAATTGTTGACCTCAAGCTTGAACCAGCACAGATCCTCAACACTAAAACAACACAACAACAACACATTAGACCTGGACAGAACTAGTACCATAAATAATAATTATTGTTTTTAATTAGCCAGAAAATAATAATTGTTGCTTGAAAAAAAAGGTTATGAATTATTTGTTAAAATTTTTGCTTTTTAATTTTCTGTACAATAAACAATGACTGTGGACAACAATAAACACATTAAAACATTTTCCACACGATGACACTCGCCAAATCAGTGTTGTCTTTACATTGTGTCTCAGGAGTAGCTTAGTAATCTAGTAGTAGTAGACAGAGTTACCACTATCCCAATTTGTGTAAATGTTTTATACTATTTTTGGTGAAAGCTATTGAAACATGACAAAAGCATTTACAGTAACATTCCCATTCACAGAATCTAATGGGTCACCAAACAATTATGCTTATCATTCAGTCAGTCAACTGAAATAAGAGGCCTACCTTAGCCACTCCTTACCTGCTCAGCTTCATGAGGAGACTGTTCCATTTGGTTTCTATAACTGTTATTATACATCAGTGGAAAGCTTGTCACAGAAAAACTGTTTCCCCCCATAACTATTGATTAACCCTCTTAAACTTTAACATTCAGTTACAGTAAAAAATCATTGTAAAGCCTGGTAAGACCTTTCCACACTCATCTCTTCCTGAGGGTCCTTACAATAAAACCAGTAAAAACCTTCTGGCAGAAATAGTTGTCACAAAAACATTGTCCAATAGCAGAGCTACACACACATGTCCATCAGGTATGTAGAGTTAAATTTGAATACAGAGTAGTTCTGCAGCTGTAGTCAGTGTAAAAAGCTGGTTTGACCAGATGCTTCCACAAAAATCTGGGTTTACACACACTTTACACTTCAGCTGTCCTACATTTCAGAAGGGATATTGTACTTGTATGTTGTTGGAGCAAAGATGGAGCAAAGTGCCTGTACTGGCCTTAAGTTTAATATTTATATAATGGCACATTCATTTTGTGAGGCTTCACATTTTTGCACCACTACATCTCAGAGGGAAATTGTACTTCTATCATTTCATTTACACTACATAGCAGTTAGTTTGCATTGTATACATCATAGACAGAAAAGGGCAAAAACCTTTACAGGCAAAAGATCCTTTTTTCCCCCCATCAGTGCTTTTTCACCCCAAAATTGTTATCCAAAGTAAAATATTATGGATGACAATTTTTTCATTAAATTTCACTGACATTATATTGATATTTGTTTAATTTGACTTATTTACTATTCGATTTCTTTTTCACTTATTTACCCACAGCCGAGATTTAGCCAGAGAAGAAGAATGCGAAGAAAGAGCATTACTACGCACTCACTTCCGGCTTTGCTTAGAGCTGGAATCCTTCCCATCTTTCTGTCGTATTTAATTGAATATCGTTATTTATTATCATTTCTATGTTATGAAAGAGCGTTGTTATGGAAATCCACCTTTCACGACTCTGTATTTAAAATTATGAGTTCATTTTTTTGCATTCATTTTAATATCAACCATCTTCGTGTAGCGTCATTAAATTTTTGTCTTCATACGGGCAATGGGGACTAAACGAAGGCAAAGTGTAAAATTGTATTAAACAGGTGTTATTTGTTATCACTATGGAATTTATGCCAATAAAGATGATCATACGTTCCTGAGATATGAATGTAGTGACTTATCTCATCTCGTGTTGGGTCTTTGTTGACGCTGTGATTTGTTGCAATGAGCAGATTTTTACAGCAACGCGAGATTATGATGAGCTCCGTGAAAAAAAGGGCCTGGATGAAATGATATTTACGTTGTGTGTCGGACGCGCTGGATGCGGTTATCTGTCAAATATTCATCCCCTCAGGCCATTTGTTGATCATCGACTAACTTGTGAATGCTCGGCTATGTGTTGTTATCGCCTTGAAGGGAGGAGGGTGAGTGTCGGCTGCTGCTTCTGCTTTTATTTGAAGTTCGAAACGATTTAATCCAACCAGGCCAGTGTGTTTTCTCTCTGCAGCTCTGTAATGTTGTCAGCATCTGGGCCACCAGCAGCACAATTGAGCAAGCGTTAATTACACCATGTTAGCTAGCATTCACTGCACAAGACTCTCGCTAAAATTTAACCAGCACACACGAGTCAACTAGTGTTATTAAAATCCAAATCAACTGCAACTAACTTCAGCGTGAATTATATCTGAATAATGAATTTTTAAGGGCTAAATTGTCGTTAGCATTCACTATGCATAATTAATGCTAATATAATAGCTAACGTTAGCTTCGCTTTGAACTAAACAGGACAAAAATGAACAACGTGGAAACAGTGGTGGTGAAGGATGTAACTTAGTCATAGGCTCATTTTACCAACTGATAACTAGTAGTAAACTGTTAGCTTTCCAATGCGAGTTAATAAACATAAAGCGATGTCTAGATGCTCAGATTATTTCAGTAATTTTCATCCTTATATCTATGAAGATGACAAAAATTTGTGCTGTATTTTATACAATATTTATATCATTACCTTGTTAAAATTCTTATGGGAGCGATCCATAATCTATGAATGTGCAAATAATGTTCACAAGATGTTAGCTATTTCACTGAAAAGCTCATTCCCAGTTCATGTGTGCTGGAGATTTCAAGTTTCCATATCACACTTGTGTAAATTGCATATTGGACCATGATTGGCTACCAAACTATTTGTTATGTCATCCATTTAAAAAAAAAAAAAAAAAAACATCTTGTCAACACAGGTTAATCTCAGATTTAACTTTGCTACTTCAGCAGAGGAATTTGGAAACAGCCTTCAAGAGTCAAACTGCCTAAATCCTTGATTTAATGTTGCACATAGATAAAACTGTGGCAATAGATGTAGCTGGGATTAAAAGGATGAATGGAACTTGTCTGCTCAATACACACTTGTAATTGTGTATGTTGTGTAATGGTTATTGGTCATTACATGTAGTGGCTCTGTTTCATTCATAGATTCATAGATTTGTTAAGAGCACTGACAGGTTTTCCAGCCAGAAAATGTCCCACTTAGTTCTTAGTTAGTTGGACAAGTCATGTTGTACTTTGTTTATTTTGTGCTGTGTACCTTGTAAATTTTTCAACCACATAATTAACATCACTTTTTGTTGTTCATCCCTCACCTACTCAGCTAGAAGGAGGCAAGTCCATGACACCATGAGTCCTCCAGCTCTGCCCGTGGTCTTCTGCTGTTGTCACAGGAAAATCTGGTTGCATTCAGCAGCCAGAGGCAAACACATCTCCACTTTCCACCCAGTTATTATCTGCCCTCGGATGATGCTATGGAAGGACAAGCATAATGAATAGATACACAACCATCAGACAGCTCGGGGATGGCACCTATGGCTCAGTCATCCTCGGCCGCAGTCTGGAGTCGGGAGAGCTGGTTGCCATAAAGAAGTGAGTATCTGGAAACTGTGGGTGTTTCACTGCAATCTGCAATAGATTTCTTTTAGTTTAGAGCTGTTGTTCTGCACCATGCTGTTTATTGTTTTCTCTGAAAACCAATGATTTGTATTATGCCAGTCTGTCTGTAAGGATTACAAGAACAATGCAGGGCAACAGCAAGGGACATGTGGACATTGTTCTGCTGTTATTAGATGTTTTTTAACAGCTGCTAAAAAAAGAGACTGCGATGCAATCTGATGTCATTTCCAACAAAATAGTTAACAGGAAAAATATGTTTCAGAATGAAAAGAAAATTCTACTCTTGGGAAGAATGCATGAACCTTCGTGAAGTCAAGGTGAGTCTAGCTACATTTTTAACACAGTTTCGCACTTTTGAATAACACAGCAGAACTGTGCAAAAATTAGCCCAAAATAAATTGAAAGGCGACCCCCTTTTCTGTACCTTAATATGGAATATAGGCAATTTAGATTTGTATGCATCTTTAATTTGTGAGAGAATTGTCCATATTTACTGATAAGCAAGTATAGAAAATAGATGGAATAGCAAACATTAAATATCGCATATAATATTTAATGTTGCACGTGCTGTTACCTGTTTTGAAGCAGTGACCAGATAAACAGTATTTTGCTGTGTTTCTGTTGTTGATTTTTATTTTTTGTGTGTGTGTGTGTAGAATAGACAGCTTATACGGAACTTCACAATAAATTGATGATTTGTGGGTAATACATTAATGATAATATGATGAACATATTGTACATTTTAGTCCAGCTGTCTAAAAGAAATTTCTGTTTCCTTTCACACCAGTTCAGTTTGTGACTGTCTAAATTTCCTCACAGCTCAAAGTCACACACCAGCTCTAAGATTAGAAGGTGATTCTTGTGTGCTGTTGGTTTTCAGCTCTGGTTCCCATCCCTGGCCTACACACCCACCCCCTCCTCCTAGAGCTTGACCTTAACGCAGCAAAACATGTGTACAACACGCTGGTCCTTTAGAGTCCTGCTAATTAGATTATAATTACAGCATGTCACCATACAATCAGAATCCCATTACAGCTTTTCCCCCTTACTAAAATTTAGCATGGTTAAACCTACATCATCCCAGTGCATGGGAAAAGCGTCTATTTCTCCATCCTGCTTTCTATTACTCTATATTTATTTTCCCTTTTTAAAATGTAAGCATAAATCCCACCTTTGCAGCATTTACCCTCAACTACATTGTACACTAGTCATGTAAGAAAGGTTTTGTTTATAGCTGTAGGACGTGCTTTTGAATGTGCTGCAGTGACCCGTGTGTATTGTCCAGCATGATTAGATTTGCTATTTATTTCTACTACTATTTTTTTTTCTTTGTTTATGCATTCCACATAATCTTACATGATCCATTTCTTTATTCTTTCAGTCCTTAAAGAAACTCAACCATGCTAATGTGATCAAACTCAAGGAGGTCATTCGAGAAAATGATCACTTGTACTTTATATTTGAGTACATGAAAGAAAATTTATATCAGCTAATGAAAGACAGGTGTGTATAGATTTTTTTACCTGCATTACTAATTCCACATTTGAAACTACATGCGGTTAGTACTTACAGTTTGTTAACCAAATTTTCTTGCTGCAGGGCCCGGTTGTTTCCTGAATCTGCTGTAAGGAATATCATGTTTCAGATACTACAGGGGCTTGCATTCATTCATAAACATGGTACGTCTGTTTGCGACTGCAGGGTGCTACAGTAAAAGTGACAAAATTGACATTTTGCACCATTTGACTTCAGACGATCATGCAATGTGTCTTTTCTTAGGGTTTTTTCACAGGGACATGAAACCTGAGAATCTTCTGTGCATGGGCCCAGAGCTGGTGAAAATAGCTGACTTTGGACTTGCTCGAGAAATCAGATCTCGTCCACCATACACAGACTATGTCTCGACAAGATGGTGAGTTTCTTCCATAGTAGATAGAATGCACTTATTCTTTGCCTAAATGAAAGTGTGTCTAATAGTTCAATGCACTCAAGTCATACTGTACCTTTTCTTTTTGGACCAGGTACAGAGCCCCAGAGGTGCTCCTCAGATCCACATCCTACAGTTCACCCATAGACCAGTGGGCAGTTGGCTGCATCATGGCAGAGCTTTATACCCTCAGGCCTCTTTTCCCAGGCTCCAGTGAAGTAGACACCATATTCAAGATTTGTCAAGTCTTGGGTACACCAAAGAAGGTAACGTCTTTCTCATGAGAAACGCAGGCTCATATATTTGAATTATTATTTTTTTATGATAAATTGAGAAAGATTTTCTGGTTAGATATGATGAAATGAAATTGTGGTGTGTAAGACGGACTGTGTCTTCTCCCTCTAGAACGATTGGCCGGAGGGATACCAACTGGCAAGCGCTATGAATTTCCGTTGGCCTCAGTGTGTTCCCAGTAATCTGAAGACCCTGATCCCGAATGCCAGCCCTGAAGCCATCCATCTGATGACAGACCTGCTCCAGTGGGATCCCAAGAAGAGACCAGCTTCTGCCCAGGTAGTTTCTGACCTACTCTTCCAGTATTTCTACTACTCTCGCAGCTGACAATCAAGCTGATGTTGTTTGTCCAAATTTTTATTCCTCCTTAGGCTCTCAGGTACTCGTACTTCCATGTAGGCCAGGCTTTGGGCACTCCTCAGCAGATCCTGGAGCAGGGCAGACCTCAGCCAGGCCTTGTGCCGCTGCAGGCTCCTTTGCAGTCACAGCAGACACTGCAGCAACAACCCCTGCTGCTCAAGCCTGTGCCCCCCTCCCAGCCCCCACCTCCCAACCAACACTGCTCCCCCTCCAGGCCTCTCCAACAAATCCAGCCCTCCCCTGTATCCGCAGCCGCTCAGGCGGCAGTCTACCAACGGCACACAGAGCTGGTGCGGGAGCAGCAACCGAAGCACATCCTGAAGCAGGAGCAGACAGATGGAACGCCGCAGAGCCATCTTCCTTATATTGTTGACAAGAGTCTCCAGAGCAAGGTGAGTAATTCCTTTAAAATTAGTTCCATCAAAGGGAGGCTAACAGGCTGTGTTTCTTCAAGCATGGAATTGTGGAAAATATTACCCACATGTGTGTTTGATGTTGATTCGTTCTTTTAGCAAACGAGACAGGAGTCAGAAAATGCTAACCTACTCAGCTATCAGTTGAAACCTAAAGGAGGGCGGCGGCGTTGGGGCCATGGCACAGGACACCTTAAGGGTGAAGACTGGGACGACTATGAAGAAAGTGATCTTACATCCATAAGTATTCTGGGAAAAAGTAACTTCTCTACAGAGAAGTCAAGGCAGGGGGAGGATGCACTGAGCAGGTGAGGCTATGGCCACATTTCTATCAAATATATTTGGTATAGTACCCTTGAAACCTGTACCTTACCCATAGGACACCAACCTCCTGTCTTACAGATATGGAAATGCTCTGGATTTCAGTCGACCCAAAGGAAAGGAAGATGTACCCTTAAACCTGAACAAGACTACATCCTATCAAGAGCCATCAAGAACCGCTTCTGCTAAACAGCATTACTTGAGGCAGTCAAGATATTTACCTGGTAATATACACTCAACAATTTACCTTGAGTAAAGTAGATATTGCAGGACTGATGGCACGCTTTAATAAAATAGATCTAGAGTATCTGTCTCTACAGGTGTTTGGTTCAAATTGGCTTTGGTTTAATTGCTGGTTTGGTTTGTTTGAGCGGGTGTGACAGCTGTCAATTGCACACTTGTGTGAAACTAAAAATGAAACCATGGGGGGTTTCTTCCAGAGGATTTTGCGAGAGCCAATTTGTATCTGATTTTTAGCATGAAGGAACTATTAAATCCATCTTTTTTCAAAGAACAATTTGTTGTTTATCACTTTCCTTGAAAAATGATGTTAATCTTTAAAATGTTATCTGTAGAGAATATATCTGATAATCTCTTGCTGTCTCCTTCAGGCATTAGTACAAAGAAGAATGTGGCCATAAATGCCAGTAAAGACTTCACTGGAAGCCATCTTTGGGGCAACAGCAGTATTCCATTTGGAGGGACTCTGCCGAGCAGAGGCGCTCATGGTATGTCTCAGCACATCCTCCACCTTAACTTCACTGTAATCCTGCATCTCCTCACTGTTGTTTGTTTTAAATATCAGGTACAAATACTATCCCAGGTGGATACATGCCGTCTTTTCACAAAAAAGACTTTGGTTCTGCTGGTCACAGAGGGCATCAGGGTCCTTCAGTGGAATCAACAGCATCAAGTGAGCATGGACTTCAGTGCTTTGAGCTTTCTGTAATATTTAGGTAACAAACCTGTTGTGTTTGATTGTATACTTATTGCTATTTTGATGTTATTTTAGATTATGCAACATGGCAGTCTGGTCGGAGTCAGATGAACACCGCTGCCAACATGTCGTTGGCCAACAAGAGCACCATTGGTCTGCTGCCTCGCCCACCGGTCCAGACCATCCATGGGCGAACAGATTGGTCTGCCAAATATGGACACCGCTAGTGCCCCCTGGAGCTCTGATTATGTGGCCTGGACGAGAGATCTGTGCTCCTAAGAACTCTTTCACCTCCAAAGAGTAGGCCTAGTTGTTTTATAATCAAAATCTGTAACGTCTTACACAGCAATAATTTTTTTTCATTATGTGTACTATGGATGTTGTGAGTTGTGAAATATATAAGTGTATGTGTAAAGCTAAATGCAACCGGCCAAAATTTGAGCCCAGATTTGCTTCTCAGTGTTTTACTTTGTATTTCTGTAACATAACTACTGTCCTACAGAGGATTCGCCTGCACCCTCAGTTTTGTATCAGATTAATCATTGAATGTTGTTCACCAACCAGTATACATAATATGCATATTGTAAGTTTATGAAAACTTCACTGTGATTTGTTTTTGGCTGACTAATTACTTTGCCTCTGTACAGCCATCTTTTTTACGTTCCTGCTGTATTTGTTGTATGATTGTAGCCTTGTCAATCGGGTAACTATTATTTGTGCTTTATATGTTTTTTTTTAAAGAAATTCAAGGCAGTGCTTTAATTTCAGTAAAATTAATACAGTGCAAGTGGTTGACACTCTGTACAAATCTGTTTAAGTTACAGAAGTAAAATTATCCAATTTAACATGTTCTTCTTGGTTCTCTTGGCCAAATTGAGTGTGATGATGGAATTGCAAGCTATTGAGTATAATTAAACTTTTGACTGCGTACCAATATGTTCAACTTTCATCAGTTTCATCACTTTCATCAATTTGATGACAATGCACATACCCAGACCTGTCCTCGTCAACCAGCAGAGGGCGCACTAAAGGCTTTTGTACATAACCATCAGTCCATCAGTCCATGTTTGGCCAACAGCTGCACAATACTGACAATGACAACAGAGCTGACAATAGCAGCTCTGTTAGATGTTGACCACATATAGCACAGTTAATGCCGTACATGCATGAATACAGTGCATCTATACTGACATCATGGTGTGATTTAAATTCAAAGTTTTTGACATGTCTACCATATTATTTAATGTTTCCCTAATACTATCATCTATAGTATTAGTTTGATCAAGTACAACTACAGTATTAGTGTCAGTGGCTAAAATACACACAGCTTCATTTTAAACTAAAAACTCTTGGCTGAAAAACTGATTTTCTTCTTTGGGATAATATCACAAAGTTGACCATTGAGGAAGAGGCATACTGCCACATATTTGAATGTGTGTATTATAATAATGTGAAAAGGAGGGCACATTGCCAAAGACGTATCATTATCATTATCATGGCGAGAACCAACCAATCACAGCCCTAAAGTTTTCCATGCAACGCTGTAGTGCAGGGGCTGGAAAGGTTTACACACGATAGTAGCTGGGCGCCAGACAGGTGGATGACTCATAAAAATCAAAACTATAATCCTGTCAAATTTGATTTAATTTAGTGTATAAAAACTGTTTACCTTCTTCTGGGTGAAACACCTGCCCAGACGAAGAAAGGTTCCTACCTTATAGTGCTGACCGCCAATTACCCACATGACCCAATACACCATACACAAATTAATCAATTCATTCACATTCTGCTCCAACACACCGGCCCCTAATTGTTATGGCAGGCAGACATAACAATTCAATACAACAAATACAACAGGAGCCAAATGTGAAAATATCTTTTACCACACAGAAATGCAAACTGACATAATTCAGTTACACCTCCTGTATCAAACAGACAGGTTTGTTTGTGTTACTTGTTGAATCATCTTCAATATACAGATTGTTAAAGCTCTAAGATCTATTTACAGCCAATAATCTTTTGTGTTGACTCTGGAAACTTTTAATAATGAAAGCAGCCTCAGCCATGTAATAAAGCTGTGCGAGCCCTCTGTGCTCTTTGGTACAGATCAGTGTCTCCAAATAGCGAGCTCTGTAAAGCATGCCTTCCTTTGTTGTTTTTCCTTCAAGCAATTGTTGCGAAGGTTAGAAATATAGTCATCCTCCACTGTCTTGTCCTCCAAATTATTCAGATTCACTCTGGTGACCTCCTTGGAGAACTGCTCCCCAACATAATATGGCACCTTGAGGTTCTCAGTCATCTTCTGTGTGTAACCTGCCGACGGCCTGAAGCTGAGGCTGTAGGGGGGACTGTTGACCATGATCTGACTGAGGACTACTACAATAACCAGGATGAGGATGGGCATGACCTGCACGAAGAGAGCAAAGCCTCCATCTTGCTGTTGCTCTCTTCTCTCTCGCCTTTGGTAACACATCCGTCCATTAGTGTATGCATTAGCATTGCTTGACGGGTAACCTCCTCCCAAGAACATATTAAAGAGGTCTTCAGGTAAAATATCTGGCTCAAAGTTTCCATTGTCTGGGCCTTGTTTTGAAGGATACCTCCTCTCTTCTTCATATTGATCATATTGTCTTCTTTTGTTCGCATATGCATTCCCAAAAGCTTTAAATGCATCTGTAGCACATGGAGCATGATTTCCGTCTGGATGGAATTTCAAAGCAAGTTTTCTATATGATCCTTTAAGTCCATCCTCAGAGGCGTCTGCGTGGACCCCAAGAATTTCATAGAAGTCTTTACATTGTTTTATCCTCCCCACAGCAGCTAGCTGATCTGTCGTGTAGAATTTGGAGGTGTCTGAAGGCTTTTCTTCAGGTCTGGTGTCCTTCCTGGCGGTCTGCCGCTGTCTAGGTGTGAATCCATTCTTTGCTATTAGCTGCAGCAGTACCCTTGTTCTCTCCATCGGGAAGAGTCTCTGCGCCTTCTCCAGGAACCTTTGCGCCTTCTCCGGCTGGTTGTTGGTCAAAGTTGCGGTCGTGATGTCGATGCAGCGCTCCGCCTCGTCCCTGTTTACCTCCATCTTGAATCTGAAGGAGTCTGACTGGACACACCACAGCAAACCTAAAGCTCTCTCAACCAGAAAGTTGTCTCAATCAGGATTCAGCTTCTTTTCATCCTTTGCCCACTGATCTTCTACGTTTGGCTGCAACACTGCTCGACTGTTACTTATCCATTTTTCCAAGAGGAAACCACCTCCTTTTTTGTGAAAATGTGAGTTATTTACAAACTTCCTCCTTAGTCTAAATATCCTCTGTTTGGCCACTGTAAAGTTGTTTGGTAGGATGACATCTGGTCCCTTAAAGGGCAACTTCAGGCAATACCTCTTATCCTGTAGAGTTTCAGAGGATTCCATGATTTCCATAAATCTGATGTCTTCTCTCGACATCTCCTTTTCCTCTGAGTTTTTTTCATTAAAGTCATGGTTATACTGGTTGTTCAACATGAGTTCCAGTTTAGACACAGAGATTTTATTCACCACAACAGAAGGAAGCTCGACATTGAGACTGCAGACATTTCCATTCAAAGGGCCATTGATGATCCAGCCCAACACTGTTCTTATAGCCTAAGGACCATCTCCACACCTGTTGACCACTTCCCAAGGTTCCAATACCTTGGGAGCGTTGGTTCCTATCAAAAAGTCTACATCTGTGTTTATGATTGGAATATGAACCTTTGACAAATAAGGCTACCTTTCCATATCTGCAGCAGTGACGATATCATTGGAAGTAACCGGCATCCGCTTCTGTGTAAGGACTTCTGGCAGAGGATAAAAGTTGTTTCCTTCCAGACCTGACACCTCAATTCCAGACAAGGACTATGCTGGAACAACCTTTTCCTATCCCATCGTTTTTAAAAGAAAGTGAGTCCTTTTCCCTGCGATGTTCAATTTCTGCATGAGATCTTCTGAACAGAATGTAGCCGTGCTACCAGAAACGCATACGTCTGTATGACCTAATTGCCCTTGGTGGACTTGACTTACATTGGAACAATGGAGAGAATACAGCTATCCTCTCCAGCCCCTGTACACCCACATGTCTGGGGAAGAGTTGATGGTCTAACTCCTGGTGGCTCATTGGTGTGTTCTGGCTCAGCATTTGCCTTTGGAGTATGAAGCACATTTGGATGTTGCTGATCACAAACTTCACAGATCAAGCGGTTATTGCAATTTCGGCTTATGTGTCAAGTGCATAAGCATCCAAAACAAAATCCTTTCTACTTTAGGAAACGAATCTTCTCTCTGTGTTTCTTGCCCTTAAACTGTTCTTCTCCAAAAGATGAGCACGTGAACAGCAATGACAATACAAATCTTGTTTCATTGAGCTACTTGTCATAGTTTTATCATCAGAGGAATACATTGCAGTTACTGTAGTAGCAAAACTACTCCCCTTCATTCTGGTCTTTGCATATGGCTTAAACTTGCTGGGAGGTCTTAAACCAGTTGTATTTTGTGGTACATAGGCCTCAATGTCACCAAAGATTGGGTCAGACAGGATCCTCACATGCTTCTCCAGAAATACAACCACATCAATGAAATGAGCTCTCTGGTTGTACGTTTCCATGATATCATGAGCAACGGCTCTCCATCGTTCCCAGAGCTTGTATGGCAGCTTGGAAATCACCATTTTCATATTGCTTGGCATATCCAACTCCGGCATATAATGAAGCTCTTCCATCGCATTACAACAACCACGTAAGAACAAAGCATAGGCTTGTAAGGCTTTAACGTCCTCTGACTTTATTGATGGCCAGGCTAAAGCTTTGTCTATATATGCAGCAGATATATTGTACTCATTCCCAAAATGTTCTTGAAGAAGACCCTTTGCCACAATTTAACCACGCTCAGGAGCCATGTGCTGGCAGCTGCGAACCAATTCCTTGGGCTGTCCTCTTGTGAACTGCTCCAAATAGTACAAGCAGTCTGCTTTGCTTGCTTTGTCCTCCACTCCTTGCTCAAATGCCTTAATAAAAGCTTTATACTGGAACAGATCTCCATCAAACACAGGAATGTCTCGTGATGGCAGAGACAGTAAGCGCTGTTGGTGCACAAGGGCAGCTGTTATTTCATTTTGCTTATGCATAATAGTGACAACATCTCTAGGTAGAACTTGATCAGTTTGTTGATGATATATCTGTCTACAATTTTGATTTGTCCAAGCAGTTGCTGTAGCGGGTTGCTACACTTGTAAACTTGTGATGTTTCCAAATGCCTTTGATCATGTGTATCAGGATGCTGCTTTGCCACTGAAGTCTTCCTTTCAGGTTGTTTTGATCGCACGTCCATTGTTTGTTGTTTGTTTTGTGTTGATAACACATCCTTTTGCTGTGTTGGTTTACATGCTGCAGGTTATTATATATTCATTTGCCATTGGATTAAGAGTCTTGACTGATGCCAGCCTCCTCTTTTCCTTTTCAAAATAAGAGTTCATTCCATCTGTTGGTGCATGAGAGAGACACTGTCCATCTGGGGCCTGCAAAACTGCTAACTGAGCAGTAGATGCAGCTAGCTCAGTTTCTAATGCAAGCTGTTCCTTTTTCCTTTTTATCACTTGTTCCTGTTCCTCCAATGCATGGCATTCCTTTAAAGCTGCCATTCGAGTCATAAGTGCAGCTCTTTCTGCTGCAGCTTTAATTTGTGCAAAGGAAGTGGTACCTGACCTACTACTAGTGACACTTTTGTTGGAATGTTTACCGACATTGAAAACACTGTCAATATCATCATTATCAACACCATCATGATTAAAACCACCATTAGTATTAAAATTACCCACACCTTCATTTCCAGACACATGATTTTCTTTAGATTTGACCCAGTGTTTCATACTTTCAATGAATTCATCATGAACATCATTTTGCCTTAAACCACGTTTCATGTTTTTATTTTTCCTCATTTGGCAGTAAAATCATTACTGAATCATGCACACACCTTATTTCATCACACAATTCAAGAAACCCATCAAGAGATTTTTGTACCTCTGAAAGCTCACTATTTTGCATTAAACCTTGTATCATTTTCCTTAAATTGCTAGCTTTATTTAGCTTAGCTTTTCTACCAGTTTGCAATCTGTCCAACTTCTCGGCAACTGCTTTAGCAGAAAGTGTGACCACCCGTTTGCTCGTTTGTGTGTCACTACAGCTAACCACAGTGTCCGGTTTGCCAGCAGCAACTGGCACACTAGCACCAGACAGTGTGCTATCGCGCAATCGTCCATTTTTAAAAGGTTCCACAGTCAACAGATCAGTCAATACAAAGTTAATTGTTCATCCACTTCAACGACCAATGCATTGGTGTCAGGGACCAAGCAGTGAGACAACGAGGAACACAGGTGTTGGTTGAAAAGGAAGGGTTTTATTCACCCAAAAAGAAATAAATAATATAAACCAAGTATTCAAAATCAAGGTTTATAAAAAAGGGGTCAACAAAACAATAACTATACTCAAACTACAGCAACAAAAATGAGTGCTCACAAAACTGACCCGAAACAATGAAACACAAGGGAACATATATACTGGTCTGGCCAAACCAATTAACACAAAAGGGAGAAACAAAATGGACTCCAACTAAAACTAATACAAAGGAAAACCTAACTAAACCCGAACCCCCCTCTGACATGGCTGGACATGGTCCGGCCTAATGACCTCGTCACAGGATTTGAATGGTCCAGCCCCTTGGCCATGCCTTTTGCTTCCAGCTGACTCGTCCCCACAAGCAGCACGGTAACTCAAAGAACAAAGAAATGATTAATATAACAGTAAAAAACAATATAGTTATTCTGACTTTGCAGTGTGAAAATGTGTGCACGCCATTTAAACAGTGTAAAGCCAAATGAAAAAAAAAGAAATTATAAATCAAGTAAACTGTGATGTGGATTTGAATTGTTTGGTGAAGAGTGTTTACAAATCAAATAAACCTGTGTGGTGGACTGCAAATTAACATAACATGTACTGAAAGTGAGGTGAGTGTGTGCACCCTACCACCCAAAACTGTTCTGTGTGGCATCTGCCATCACGATTGGTATTGCTCCATTATGTGTGCACACGTGTTTGGATTTAGATGCCCATCTATAACGGTGGTAGCGCTACACATACCTGATTCAAATGAATGTTGTTCAAATCCGGTGCCGAGAAGATCCACGGCGTCGATCCTCTCCGACAGCGGCCTCACCGGCGTCGATCCTCTCCGACAGCGGCCTCACCGGCGCACAGGTGAGTTCCGGTCAATCAGCTGACGTGCCGGTCCACACACACACACACACACACAGCCTCCGGCTGACTCCCACATCGTCACCAACACCATCAAACATGAATAAACTCGTGTCCAAACTCCAAACGATGCACAGCGTGTGAATTTGCAAAACAGTTTTTGACTTGAATTGTAGAAGCTGAGCCAATGCTTTCAGCCACTGAGATGCTGCACCGGAATGGCCTAATTGACACGCTGATTGTTAGGCCTACCGTGTCTGATGAATGAATGTCTGAGTCAAACTTGCCAGTTGAACACTCTGTCCATTTATTTTCCATCACCAATGTGTCATTGTCCATTAAATTCCAAAAGATTTCCAATAAACATTCACAAACATTCACACGTGTAACGCCAATCGCACCCACCTAGCTGCTTCAGCGGTCAAAAACTGTTTACCTTCTTCCGAGTGAAACACCTGCCCAGATGAAGAAAGTTTCCTACCTTCTAGTGCTGACCGCTAATTACCCACGTGAGCCAATACACCATACACAAATTCACATTCTGCTCCTACACTTAGTTAATCAAAATCCACAAAAAGAATGAAGTGGAGGAGGGATGAATGTGTGTGTGTGCGCGTGTGTGTTAGTCCAATTCAGTTCCTGCTTCACTTGTGTAGAAGCGACTGGATGAATAAGCAGGTGTGGAGATTTAGGTGTGTGTGTGTTAGTCCAGTTCAGTTCCACGTGTGTAAATGAGTGTGTATGGGGGAAGTAGGGCTGGGCAGCAGAAAAGGAAAAGGTTTGACAGGTCGTTTAGGGTTTAGAGGGACACAGGTGAAGCCTGGAGAGTGATGCTCAGTTATGATGCGCACTTTTTCCTCCTGCAGACCCCTGGGATCCTCACCACTCTTCAGGCCATGAGTTTCTTGAATCCTTCAGTGAAAATCCAGCTGGTTCTCTTTTCCCATTTGCTTTTTTTCAGTATTTCTTTACTCTTTTGTGAGTTCGCAGGCCGATTTGGATGAACCTGGATTCCTTTGTCTCCACTCTCACTCCTCTCTGTTCTCCTCCTGCTTTGTGTGGGAGCTTCCCCTCCCCCTGCTCACAGGTGCCATTCATTTATGAACTCACCTGTTTTTTTTCTCTCACTCCTTCCTGCCCCTCCCTTTCCTTTCAGAAAGTAAAGTAACAATGCAACAATATTATATAACGACTTCAACCTAACACAAACACCAAACACTCTCACACACACAAACACATTTATACCTTATATACTGAACTCCTTTTTGCAAATGCTGTATGTAATATTGTCATATGAAAAATTTACTCATATGTGTCATTGTTTATCAAGAATTTCCTGACGATTAAAGGAATATCTTATTTTTCTTATACCTCCTCTCAGGACTGTGGAGACATTTTGACGTTACAGTAGGAAAAGCAGAAGTGTAAAAATAAGATGAATGTTAGCTGATTCAGTTTCAGTGTCCTGTTATTGACATTTTCTGTGTGTCTTGTTAGTTTTAGAGGTTTGCATTTCCAACAAAGGCAGACATGTCTGGAAGAGTTGTGCTGCACTACTTCAATGGGAGGGGGAAGATGGAGTCGATCCGCTGGCTCCTGACTGTTGCAGAAGTGGAGGTAAGTGAATGAGGTTAATGTGAAACTTATCTGTGTCTTAGGATCCACAAACTTCCTCAATGTGTCCTGATTCTGTTGTGTATTTCTCACGTCCACAGTTTGATGAGATGTATCTGACAACTCGTGAGCAGTATCTGAAACTCCTCAGTGGTGAGTCGGTTTCAGAAAAGGCTGTATTAAGTTAAAATCTTGTCTTTGTTTATCTGTTTCACTTTAACCCACATATGACATAACCTTGGATGAGACTGCAATATTGAGTTGTCTCGTGTCAAGTTTCATTTACCTCTAGTTAGATATGTAGTCTCCTGGGTGAATTAATATGTAACCAGTGGGAGTGCCAGCCTGAATTACCTGCTGCTGTCTTTTANGTTCCTGCAGCCTGGCAGCAAGAGGAAGCCGCAGCCAGATGAAAACTATGTAAAGACTGTCTTGGAGGTGTTACAAATGAAATTACCATTGTAATCATGGTCATGTAGAAATGAATACTGCTCTATTCCTCACATCAACAGTTTAAATAATTCATAATGAAAGCAGTCTTTACTACATGTGGATCTCTACTGCTCTGTCCATCATAAAAGTACAAATTAATTTACCATGAATGGAATGACTCTCAATAATCTGTTATGGATGTTTTCATGTGAAAACTACTAAATAAAGTGTTGATTTCTGACCAACATTTGAAAAGCTGCTGTCTTTGTTCTGTCTCATAATCTGGACTTTCACAACAACTTGTACATAAAATGAAAAGCATTATTTTAAGAATTAAAACATTTATTTAGTGTTGCTGGTATTAAAAAATCACAAACATGAATAATTTCAAGATATAGCAGTCCAGAATACAAATTCTGCTCTTTAAACTTGTTCCTTTTTGCAGTAATTTTAATATTTCAGCTTAATAATGTTGATAGTTAGCAGCTTGAGAAACTGATACTGTTGTGTAGTAAATCTGCCAACACTAACATCTACTGATAGCTTTTGCAATGTTTTTGATCACATGAAAGTTACCACACAAAACACAAGTTTTAGTATGCTAACCGGGAATGGTGTGTCCTTTAAAACAAGGCTTGTTCATTGAGAGACATAGAACTCTCCATCTGGTCAGTGTTGTCCCACTGGTCACATCATGATGAGAAGTAACAGCCGAAACACCATCAACAAACTGTGGGAAAGAGAAGAAAGAACAGGAACATAATTTCACAATCCCTGAATTGCTCAACAGATTTTTTTCCTGCATGTTGTGCAAGTTTGACTCTGACCTCAGCCCAGACATGATTCCAGCAGGCATTAATTTTCCAGATTTCTTGTATCTCATTCCCATCACCAATGAGAGGAGTCCTGAGGCCACTAGAGGAAAGAAAACAAATTGGCATGATACCGGCTGGGTGTATTAACCAATCATCTGAAAATCAGCGTATCACAATGAGCATACTCACACAATGAGACCTTGATGTCCTTTGAGTCATTAGAGATGTTGTATGCACCATAAGCAGATAATCCACCAAAAACCAACCCAGCCATCAGGGACATCACACTGCCTACAAGAAAACAGAGACATATGTTGATAATCAGGGTTAATAATTCAATGCATGAATAATGTGGCCAAGATTTTTCTTAGGTCGAGCTTTCTGCCAAAATAAATAGTTTCAACCTTTTCTCTTGTAGCCCATAAATCCTCCAAAGGCAACAGCTGCAGCATAGCTGAATCCAATCCAGTCCACGGCCATCACAAAGTTGTTAATAGGAAACTAGGGAGCAGAATAAGACTGTCAAGTATGTTTATTATTCATGCTGAACTGAGACTTCAAAAATGCTAAAGCAGATTGATAATCGGTCTCAAATATTCTTGTGATTAAAAAAGGAAGTGAAGCATTTCACCATTAAATCAATATACTCTTTCATACCAGGTTATACGTTGATTAGAGTTTAACACCAACAAGCTTTCTGCACTGCAACAACTTTCACTTCAATATTGTTTACCCTTGTTGTGGGTGAATTTACAAGCAATAACGCTGACAGATCTCTAGATGTCGCTGTGACGCCGTCAGTGATTAAAATATAAATCAGCAACAGAGGAAGCGTACAAACAAACCCACACGAATATTCACACGAACAATTTACTTTATGTGAAATACGTGTTGTTATGTTATCATTATTATGCGGTTCCTTAATTTGTATTGGTTAATAACATACCTTGAGAGCAAAAAACGAGCAGCAGCACTTAGAAATGTTACCTTCGATCTGCAACTGCACTTCCTTGTTACTGCCCATAAACCATAACACGCATGCGCCAAGTGATGACATATTCGCTGACTTTTGATAAAGTCGGAAAGAAGTAGTTCAGAACATTTAAATCACTACCTGTAAATGGTTAGTTTTTTTGTAACCTATTTCATTTCAAATACTCATTAATACATTTTAAATACTATCTCTGCAGTGTAATCATATAAAATTTAACTCAGTTAAGTTGAGTTGACACAAATTGTCTTATTTATCTGGGAGAGTATTGTTTAATTACCAATTTCAAAATGAATGGTCTCATTTCTGAATATTGAGTGAAACAGTTCTTCAAATAAATTATTCAGTAAAATGACAATGAATAACAATTAGAAAACCAGAATTCTTCAGTTTTCAATCAATATCTCTCTTTTGTGTTGAACTAAAGGTTGTTGGGATTTTTTGTGAATTTTCCCACTGTGGGACGAATGAAGGTTTATCTTAACTTTCTATAAATCTATCTGTTGTGTTGTCCGACCCACTTAACAAAAAGTGCAAAAGGTACATGGGAGATATTGAAGGTGTGCAGTCACAAATGTCTGAGTGAGTCACACATGTAAAGCTGGTAGTATGACAGGTAGTATTATTTGAACATAGTAGTACTGGTTGGTCCCTTAGTTCATGTAGTCTGGTATGTCAAGTGTAAAATGTACCTTACTGTGTTAAGGTAAATACACATGGCACACAGGGCAGGAAACAGGGTGTGGAGGTGGGTGCGTCATATGGATTTAATGGCAAATTTAATCTGGCTATGCTCTCTCCCTCTGGAAGCTCAAGCCCTTAGACCGACAGGACTAATTTTAAAACTCTAGTTCTGCTCACGAAGTTCAATATAACTGAAAGAAAAACATGAAATTATGCATAAAGCACCTAAAAATTTTCACCAATCAAAAATGGCATCTTGCTTATGGAAGTTTAACTGAGTCAAGATGGTTCTTGCTCAGAAGATCAGTACATGCTTGTTTCAAAAACAGAATTCAGTAATCAGCCGTAATCATGTGTTCAGGACAGGAAGACAACAAAGAGAAAATTCATCTCTCCCCAAAGAAAACCAATTTATTTTACCCCCATTTCCAGAAATTACACACATTAAAGGTTTCATCATTTAATAATACTCTTCGAAAAGTGTAAATCAATGCATTCTTAGAGCAAAATAAGCCACTATGAACTGTAGACAATGTGACCACATGCTGCAGTGAGCAGCAGCTCCAGCAGAGCACCTCCATGCAGTCACCTGGTGGAAAAGAGCCACTGTGGCCCTCTGTGAGAGGGCTGACGACCAGCTCCTCCAAAGAGAAGGCACACATTTCCAAAATTCGTTGGCATTTAAATACTGTCTACATAGAGTTTCCTGATGAGTTACAGTCTGATCTTGTCAGGATAAAAATGACTATAAAATGGCTGACAAGGGTCATTTAAGAACAAAGAAGGATTATTCAAGTGAGGTATTGGAGCGACATGTAAAAACCATGAGATTTACTGTATCATTGACATGAGGAAAACATATCAAAGACTAATTTTAGAGGAAGACAAGACGGCAATTATGTAAAGTGACTTGTGGAAAATGCAGTGGTTTCATTACAGTAAACAACAACAATGGACTTACAGTGCATTTCACAATACAGTGATAATTATAATACAAATGGCTTTGAGTGCACAGGTACCTGTGATATACTGTTTACATGGCTTTGTCAGCTTTTTGCTACGGTAGGTAGATACTTTCATGTGAGCTGTAATATGGTATTCAAAGTAAGAAATGCATATAAAAGTTCTAGAAAAAAATAATTATAATGCATTTAGGCCAAAAAGAAAAGGACATTAAGTTGCTTTGTCGTTATCTGGGCTGGCATTAAAACAAGTATTGCTCAACTTAAAACATTTGTAGAACATCATGGCAAATACACAACATTTTGGCAATGACTGACATTTTAACATTAAAGCAATATTTTATATTAGTAGAACATTTTAAATTTTAACATGCATTCCTCGACATGAGCTCACTGTGGCATCGTTACCAACTAAGACCTTGCTCAAAAATGAAAAACAGAATGTATATTTTAAGGATATTAATATCATAAAAAAATTTAAATCTTGGATGCTGGAAATGAAAAGACCTGTATTCTTCCATATATGCATAAATGAATTTGTTTTTACAGCTACATTCATTTTCAATATAATAGAAAGTGACGTCAGTATGAATATTTATGGTTAACAATGCAGCTGGTGTCATGCTAATGAAACACAATAGAGGAATGCATGTTATGCATTTTGTTCTACTAATATAAAAACATCACTTTATATGAGAAAAGTGCATAATCTTCCTGACATGGGGCTTGGCATAATTATCAGACATTAGAAACCAATGTCAACAAGTCAGTGCACTTAATAATTAATGATCCATTATTTGTCAGCACATACAGTAGCTGACCATGACCATTGAACGTGTGTTCAGAGTTCTCAAAAATAAATGTCAGATAAGAGCTTGAATACTGGCCAATGTTTGATGGGAAAGTCAGCATGCAGCAATACTAATTTGGCTAAATCTGATGAAGGGGGGGATTCTTTTAAGATAAGTATATAGCTATTTTTTATTTCATTATAGAGATAGAGGGGTATTCATGAGAAATCTTATTCTTTTCAACAATTCCATTCATGTTTGTTCATCCTTTCAGACTGTAAATCAAAGTAATGCGAGGGAAAGAGTAGCACAAAAAGCTTAACAATTCTCCACATCTCCGTTCAGCTTTCAGCTCAAGGTCAACAGTGAGCCACACATGTGGGATAAATCTCTGAGCCTCTTATCAGACGCTGCTCTGCATCTGGATCACACCTTGTGTTGATCTGATACAGGAAAAAATGGCACGGTCTCTCCATGTCTTTTGCGCGTCTCACCGTGGCAGCCTCGGCTTCTGTTTGTTAGGGAAAAAAGTTCACCCACAGCCAGCCCAGCAGTGTCCCGTACACCCAGGTTCTCACATACAGTTTCCTGCCGTCCTCCAGCAGAAGTAACGGCAGCGTCAAGCCCCCCAAGATAATCACTGACGGGAGGGTTTTAGAGAGGTTCAGAGGAGAAGGTTTGCCCTCCCCGGGGAACTTGCATATTTTGTCTGCATCCTCCGACTCGTAGAAATCCGTCAGCAGCCTTTGAAAAGACAGATAGCTCTCTTAGGAATTCAGACGGCCTTAGAAAAGCACAAGTACTACTAAAGAAACTGCTAAGTGAAACGAAACAAAAATGTGTCTGACAAAAGTTCACATCAGGGTTTTTAGAGCAGTTACAGCACAAATACTGCACCCGAATCACATTGTGGCTTTTTGTGGCTTGGCTGGTGTTGTCAATGTTATCATTAGATCTGTCTAATTTTCTATGCTGAATATATTTAAGATAACAGCTATTCTTTCAAAGCACTTCTGTAATTGACAGTCTATACCAGTGGTTCTAGACCCTTTCAGTATCTAAACTTATTTTAGGGTAGCAAGCAATAATTATTTTCATTGTCCCTTAACCTGCATACTATTTTCTTGATTAATTGACTAATAGTGTGGTTATATAAAAAAATCAGAAAATAGTGAAAAGTGCCCATCACAATTTCACAAAAGCCTAAGTTGCCTTATTTAAATGTCTTTTTTAAGCTTTTAGCAATTTAAAAGCTTTTAACACAGCAATTAACAATGTTTGATCAACTTGAAATATTTAAGTAATGTCTACAATATGTTTTACTCATGTTACTCATGAGTAAAAAATGCAAGTTAAACTTTGTCTGTTTTCAAATAGAAAAGTTACAATGCTGCTTCTACACCGGCAATGAAAAAGAGCAAGGCAGACTCATATTTTCTTAGATTTCATATTTTGCTTGGAATAAATCTTGTTAAACTGAATTAGGATTTCTTTTTAGCCATCAGAGCCCTGTTGTTCGGTTACTGTTCCCACATGAATCAGATGAATTTATCTGTAGATGAGGTTCACATTTTTACCCTAGCTATGTTCACCCCTCCCTTTTATGGCCCATCGACCCCCATGGGTGGCCCACCCGACAGTTTGAGAACCACTGGTCTATTCCAAAGACAACTGCACATAGTCAGATTTCAGACTGTATTATTTTCAGCTTTTTGAAGGGACATACAGAAGCTAAAAAAGAAGAGGCCTAAAACTGCTGCCATGTGAAAGAGAAAAAAAAAGACCTCACTGCACTTGACATATCAATTGAATAACATGCAATTTTGACATGACTAATTGTTCCACCCACACACACTTACCGGTCCTTGATTTCGAACCGCTCGTGCAGCCACCTGCGGAAAAACAGTGGCTCAGTAGGAATTTCCTTTATGTCCACACGGTCGAAGTGTATGTGGACTCGGGGACATTCTTTGCACAGGAATTCTGTCAAACACAAAAAATAAAGGGACTAAACAAAAACAGGAAAAGCCTTTCAGCAAAACGGCACGTAGAGTAAGCACTTAAAATCAACACGAGGTGACGGTGATCTAGTAGAGCTGCTATGATCTTGTGATGCCAAGTCCCTTTGATTCCACAGAGTAAATGCTGTAACATACAACAGTTTGCTGGTCAAACTGGTGGCTCCGCAGTTAGACTCTAAGACCAGAACAGAATCAGACTAAATAAGCAGAAGTGTAAATGTAGAATAGTGTCCATCAAGTCCAATTTAATATATGGCATTGTAATAAATATTCAGAGTTTGAATTGAATATTATTTGTTTGTACAACGAGATAAAAAAATAAACTGATCAGTTTCATCGTCACCAAATAAATGTTCCTAGAATAAATGTTTTCAGTGTCAAGTCTCAGAGCACAAAGCAAAGAAAGACAACCAAAGTGTCTGAGAAGGTCAGACATAAAAATGTAACCAAGTGTGAACGCTCAAGGCTACACGTGTATCCCCAGAGACCTTCAAGTTCCTGTTTCCACAACATGCAATATTATCAGGAAACTTGGCTCTGCGGCCAAAAGAGGAAACTTGATCGAAGTCAGCAGAGAGAGCACCTCAATCAGCTGCTGTGCAGATTTAAATTGACCTTCAGATAGAATATGTGCCAGTTTAACAAACACTGACATCTCAGTGAAAGAGGGGTCGTGTGGACGGAGGCTCAGGAGGAGAGACACAAAAACACCATTTCTTTTTGAACGACACACGTTAAAAAGCCAAAGTTATTCTACATAGAGGAGGTTATGGGCTGTTTTCAGGTGTCTGGGCTGCTGAGTGTTTGGCATGGAGAAACTGTAAAACTCTTAAAGTATTTGATAAATCAACCTAGTGAAAAAGAAAGCTGAGCTTTCACTGCAGGTCATGTGTGTTGATGAAGGAAATCAACTCTTTGTTCGTAATGACAAACAATTCCTCTTGATCTAAATCTCTTTAATAAACCCCAGCAAAGCTCAAAATCTGAGAGAAGGAATCATTAATATGTTGGGTTGTCTGCATACAAAGAGGAAACCAAACAGCTACAAGAGAGGTGCAGGTACGTGATGGTTGGTCATTTGTTATCCAAAGTATTAATTGAGTGAATTACAGTTTTTACTTCACAAAATGCATCAACTTTTCAACCAAAATGAAATTGTTGTTTAAAACTATCAGCTGTTTGTTTAAATTTCAGTTTACATCCACAATCAGATCTGAAACTACAATTCAAAATGTCATTTCTTTATTAGCCAAAAATAAGATAGTTGTGTTTTGTCCAGTCACTAGTTTTGTTTTCTCAAACTCAATTTGATGTTTAGGCTCTGTTTTGATTGGATTGATTAACTACTGCTGTAACAACAGCAGTAAATTCAGATTCAATGAACAATGAAATGTCTCAAATTAACATACCATTCAGATTTGAATAATAAGTTTCTAACCAAAGGAAGCAAAAGCATTCCTCCCTGCACACAGTCAGTTACACTATAACATACTGTCCCAGTTAAAAAACACCTTTACATTCAAAAACAGCTCTGGTTTTTAAATAATGAACTCTGCAGAGGGGTTTCACACAGGAGAATTTAATTATTTATGTACAACCTTGTATGTAGTTTGAAGTAGGTAAGTAACTCAACATTGTTAGAGGAAAGCACATAATAGGAAGTGAAAATCCAAACAGCAACTGTGGGCACACTTTTTAGACTTTAAGGTGAACTGAGTAATTGTTAACATGTGCAATAATCAATTTCAAAAGCAATTATTGTGACTTTACAGAATAGATTTAAATATAATTAAACACATTTCTTTCTAGTACAAACCATACTCCAGGGTCCAATATTATTATCACAAGAGAAATGAATTACACTGTTCGCATTGATGAGAAACATTTGTCTGCTGTGACACAGAAAGGTCAGTAACATAAAGAATCAGAGAGTCTTGTAGCTACAGTGCGAAGGCAGCCTCGAGTCACTTCCACCTCCCTGTGATTTTACTAAAGTCACCTTCACCACATGAGACCAGGAAGTGCGTGATGAGAAGAATGCTTTTCTATTCTCTCTGTTCTGTTTGCTAGAAACACATCGATGTTTATTCCTGACTGAAACGGGATGTTTTTTTAAACATTCAAACGGTGCTTGTCGAACAACTGGGAACACGGAATAATCAAAAAATCCAAAACATTGAGTCGTGCTGTTTACAGGAAGACGCTGCTGTTAATAGGTAATGTTTGTTATGTGATTAATTACTGAGGGGGCGGACACTATGTTGCAGGGTTGACACAATTCATTAATACAATGCCTGTGTGTCTGTGAATACACTGATTAACAGACTGCAGCTGCTGTTGCTGACAGTGTGTAGCAGTGTTTATTTGGAGTATTAAAAAATGGTATTTTTATCTCTTTATGATAGACAAACTGAATCTTATCTCCCTAGTTTTATTAACTAGTGTTTGCATGCATTTTCTATCACCGTAATCAGTTTTCATTTTTTGGAAGCCACTTTGTGGGACGGTTACACTTGCAATTTCCATTTTTGTTCATTTTGATTCTGCCAGCACTGAAATCAGATCTCAATATGCAAATAAGTTAGGCAGGGCTGCTGGATTTTCCAACTAACATTGCAAGTTTAAAGTCAAGGGAAGCAATGCTACGGACAGGTGTTCTTCACTTTTAAATTAGTCTTGCGAGAGAAGAGCTGCATAGCATTTACATTTAGTTGAGATCTGAGCACAGAGAGCCAGACCATCTCCAGATTGGGTCAATACAATCACGTTCTTGCATTAACTGGAGTGTTTCTTTATCCATACAGGCTAACCAGACATGGATCACATTTCTGTGCTCGGTGTCTAAGGCAGCCAATGGAATGATAACAGGTTGTTTTCACCTCATTACTGCCTGCTACTGCGAATAACAAAACAGGAAATGAGCCATGACTGGGCAGAATAGATCGTCCTGAATCGACCGGTGAGACTTGAGTGAAGGTAATTTAAAAGTTGCTTCTACTCTTCTTCTACCCTGTGGGCCGTGAACTGGCAATTCCAAATGTATTCCAACTGCATGTGTCATGTATGGGTTTACCTTTTACAAATGAGTACTTTCTGTACATATTAACACAAGCTACTCAGGTACTGATCACACTGTGAGACCAGGTTTAATGAAGGAAGCTGTTAAGAGGCTAACTGTCTCATTCTTCTATGTGAAAATGCTTAACTGAGATTCCTACACAGGCCTGTGGCCAAACCCGGATGCCTACGTACCTGGCATTGATGGTGCAGGTTTTCTTTGACCAGAGATGTCCAGCGTTCCCTCGTAGGCCACGGTGATGTCATAGACAGCGTCCAGGTGGCCCTGCATGGTCTCAATGGCTATGTGAGAGGCCTTCATTCTGGGTGTGAGTGTGTGCCTCAGGACAGCAAGTCCTATGAATAGGACATAACAAAAAACAAACAAACATATATTTAATCAGACTGTACAAAGATTATATCAACAGTGTGAATATAAAGCATGTCATGCCAGCCTACACAATAAAAGTACTGCTAGACTGTGGCCTCCAAAATTCTTATAAAACAAAGAAATGAATAACGATTTAAATATATGATTTCAAAACAGTAATTCTATGTGAATGCTTGTATTTGAGTGAGTTACTGCACAGCCTGTTGTCAATGTGGCACCATCCTCTGCTCACTAATACCTCACTAATAGCAGATAATGTCATGTGCACATGTCGGCTCTCCACAGCGATTTATTTGGATTAATGGGGGAAGGTGATATTCAGAGCTGTGGTCCAGAGATAGGATTAATCTCTGCAGAATGGACGCAGTTTGTGGGCTGACCTTAACGTCGCACTGCACAATAGCATCATATCAGTCTGATGCAAACATATATTTAACTGTGAAACCTTAAAGCTATATTGAAATGTGCATTGCTGTTAAATATAATCACTATTTGAAAGCTGTTAATTTCACTTCCTCATGCTACAAAATAACCAGAAGAGACATCTCCTTCAAACAGTCTTCTGAGAGTGACCAACAACAAGCTCATTTGTTCCTCAAAAGTTTGAGCTAACAGCAGCTGGAACATTTAATAAGTCATCCTGGTGGAAGCTGACCAATTCCTGGCACCACACCATTGGAGTTTCTAAGTTTATAAAGCTCTACTAATTAATACTTCAACAAAGGGATACATACAAAATTGTTCAAAAGACGGTTCCAAAGACATATATTTTACCTTCATATATACTTGAAATCTAAATGGCTTTAATACCAGGAATTAAAGTTCTGTTTTTATATAATTTCCACTGTTAGAGAAGTCTGAACTTTATCATACACTACACTAACAATGCTACACCACACTAATAAATGGCTGCCATCATGCCGGTACCTTCTTTCGTAGCAAAAGCCTGACTTTCAGCGATAACATTCTTGAGCTCTGGATTATACCGTGTTCCTTCTGGGAAGATGACAAGGTACATCTATGGGGAGAAAAACAGGTGAAATCACAGTGTCTTTGGTGCTGCTTCTTATTGCACAGGAATTTACATTTTGAGTATTTGATACATTTTATACACACTTTTCATCAACTGCAACTAAAATGAGAACTTCAACCTACTCCTGAGGTCTGGAACTGTATCCCTTCCTCTTTCTCCAATTTCACTGTGTCATCATGATGTATTATCAAAGGCTAACAATGACCAGGACGTTGTAGCCTGCAGAAATTTTAAGTTTGCAAAAGTACTGAATGAATGTATATTAGAATCGTGTCACAATTGTTCATCTTCTTATGCTTACTTTAACTTTCACCTCTGGACTTCACAACAGAGTACAGCTTTCATAGCTAGTCACAAGTACCACTTCTGCCAAACACACACACACACACACACACACACACACACACACACACACACACACACACACACACACACACACACACACACACACACTAATCCCCCAGAGCTAAATCCAAAAAAGTGATTAAAAACAAGCCTTTCAACACAATAACACACACTGTAATTGAACCTTCCTGCATCCAATGTCTGATTATCCATTTCATTTTGTTGGTGGCGTCATTGGATGTTCTGTTAATACAAACTCTGAGAAACTAGTCACATCCTAAATAAAAAGGAAGTTTTGAAAGACAGAATTTTAGGAGATTATTGCAGAAAGCGCTGCAGTGTGTTAAAGTCGGGAAAGTTAAAAAGCAGGCTGGTAATGAGAAAAATTTAGAAAATAAGGGCCAGTTTGAAGAAAGATATTTTGTCTCCCTTATAGAGTAAATATGCAAGTAGTCAGGCTAATTTCCAAAGCATACTTACTGGTGCTTCAGATTTAGTCTGAGTGAGGAGCTTTTTCTTCATTGCCTTTTCATTAAACTTTGCACTTCGTTTCACGTAGACCCCTCCATGCTAAAAGAGAATGAGAATCTGATGAGAACAGCAGTGATGGATTCAAGTTTAATTTACATCTGCAGTGTACAAAATGACATTCAAGTACTCACACAGCTGCATTACCTGAGAGAAATACCATCCATATAGCGGAAGCCACTTGAGTCCATCTTTAAGGACGTATCTGACATGGCCAAGAGCACTCTGCCTGATGGCAAGCATGTCAGCAATGATCCAGTCAGCTACAGGGAAAGTCATTGGTAGAGATTAGGTATTTCCTATAATCTGTCATGCACATTCGAATGGGACTTTAAAGCAGGAAACTCAAATGCTTTACCTGTACATTGGTGATTAGACAGGTAGATCACGTTCTCTTTGTTCTTTGGTATATCTCCATAAATAACAATCTACAGAGAAAGCAGATTCAAGATATTACAGACTCCAGCAAAATGTTTGCAACATTTTTCTACACTGAGATAAAGACTTATTTTATTTTGTTCAATATTTATTTTGGGTATTTGGTTCAATTACAAACTGATTTTGCCCATTTTTACAAAAACTAACTCAGCAAAGATTGCAGCTTTTCATTAAACTCAAGATAATTTATTTAAAAGGTTCCTTCCAACCTACTAGTGTGGCCTCCAGGTGGTGGGGCAGTACAGACAGTTTATTACACAAATCAGATCATATCAGAGACAAAGGTTGACCTGCTCTGATACTGTTTTGTTTCCTGCACACTCTAACATACAATTATACAAACTACACAAGGAGTGGCAACAGAAGGCAAAAGAATGCAGACTTTCTGGGCATACATCTGGTTCAACAAGTTCTTGTATGTCAGCTTATGTGTCTGGCTCCACTTAGTACTTTGTTATTTTAAGAGTTTAAAAAAAACCCTGCAAAAATGCAAAGATCTGCTTGATCAGTGTGCATGTATTAAAACTGCAAGTTCAAACCCTGCAGCCCCCCCAAATCCTTAACACAGTTGCACATATGGTGACCACACCATCAACCTCAGTTTGGTCTTGAACAGTCAGATTTACTGTGAGTTTACATGCAGTGAGTGCAGGATCACTCACCTCAACTCCTGTGTAGTTTTCAAAGAAGAAGAGGACCATACTCTGGTAGATGCAGTACAACCGGTCATCCAACTTGTGATACACTCTCGCTGGTAAGACAGATGAAAGTAAGCGCCAAACCCCCCATGACAACAGATAAGCCGGGGCTGTCCCCAGCATGATCGTGGCTGGAAACCAGTACCGCAGCGAGTATGTGTGCACAACCAAGGAGAGCAGCATGATCCCACCTCTGGCTACACTAAAGTAAGAAAAATCCCTGAAACAATCTGGACGACTAAAGTCTCAGTGCACCCTATCTATCCCACACCACACCTGGCCTACTTACTGCACACCTGGCCTGACAAGTCAGCATAAGAAAGTGAGAAAGCTGCAGCCAGAGGGGACTGAGAAGCTAGCTGGCTAAAGCTAATTTTAACCTTGTGTGCAAACCGCAGTTAGCCGAGTCGGCTTAAGCGCTAATGTCCACCCATGATGCAAAACAAAAAAACACAATTAACCGCAGTTATCTGACTAGTATCTGCATCTCAGAAGAGCAAACCAGTGCCTCAAACCGAACTCCGCACATTTACTGTCTAAGTAAGTTAAGAGAAAGCGCTAGCCTACTACTAAACGTGTACAGGCAAACAGGAAGTTTTACTAAACACTACTCTTGATATAAACTGTCTCCTCTAATGTGGCGGCGATAACAAAGTGTAACGCAAACGTCAGCTCGATTGTTAAAAGACAAAATATTTTCTATTTCCTGCCGTAGTTCATCTTTATCCAGCTAGCTGTTCATAAACTAGCTTCTTGCAGCAAATGTCACACACGCCTCCCTACGTAATCACACCCTCTAACAACGACGAACCCTATTGGTCAATGACGTGTAGAGGCAAACCAATCGGTGAGAGCCCAACAGTCCCATAGACTCCAACATTAAAGGACAATGACACGATTATTACACAATACAAATAAACAATTACACAATTTACTTACACACTTTCCCAGAAATTATATAGTTAACTTTTTTCTTTCCTGTCAACCCCTTTCAAATGCTTGTCATGATCTTTATTTATCTCTTACATTCTCTTTATTGCATTATCTCCTCTTACATTTATTTCTCATTACAAAAAAAATCTGAACCAAAGTGTTTTGTATCAGCTTTTCCCAGTTCTTTCAACCACATTTCACGGTCTTCCTCAGTGTATGGTGTTTGTTCTGATGTCATAGAAATCACTAAGTTGTCAGTTAGAAGTATGACACATGATGACAACTGTAAAACTCCATATATTGAGGGAGTAGCATAACATGTCGAAAGGCCTGGAAAATGCAAGTAAGGGGACCTTTGTTATATGTTTGTTTTTGACAAATTAACACAACTTTTCAATGGACAAGAATGACCATTTTTTCCTACCTTCACAGCAGCCTGTGGTTTCTGGGAGCTTCATTATTTTTAGCTCTTTATGTTAGGAGCTCTGTAAAAAAGCAAGTTAGCCATTTTGATATTAACATTTAAGAATCAAAACACATTCAAAAATTTAAATTGATATATATGCTGTAGAAAATGGTCAACAGTTTGTCAAACATAGTCTTAAACTACAGTATGTGATCCTTTATGACCCCAGTCACATCACACGAATTCCAGTTTTGTAATTTATGAAAAGTGGGCTGGATATGATTAAGTCATGTTTGCTGTGAAGGTGGAGAGTGAGGAGGAGATAACAAAGGGTGTAGCTCAGTATGTTAATAGTCACATTGTTCTAACTTGGAGTAAAATATTAGAGATACAATTCTTTATTTTACTGGGTTTGGCCTAATAATGGCCAATCACACACTGGATGCAGGTTCAATTTCAATGTGTTATTGTGCTGAAAGGACTTGTTTTTCATCACTTTTTTGGATTGAACTAAGATAAGATAAGATATACCTTTATTCGTCCCACAGTGGGGAAATTAACAACTATGGGATATTAGTGTGTTTTTGTTCATGTGTGTAAAGTAGCTTCAAAAGTTGGAAGCAAAGACAAGAGGCCAGTACAAGTTAGAGCTAACAATGCATTTATTTACTTGGTAAATTCCTACTATGTGCTGTTTAGTAGTTTTAATTACATCATATGTTATGAACCATACTACAATCATACTACATGTCTTGAATCTATTAAACAGTTTAAAATAGAAACTGCAATACGAAAACTTCTCATATAAGATTCTAGTACATTTCAAGTTTACATCAGTATAGTATCATAGTATTTGAGTATATTTTTACTTTTATCTCTGCTGTTTTAACATGGCTGACAAGTGTGAGAACAAACTGTGAAATATCAGCTCGTTCATTTCTTGTCTGTCACCCAGTGAAACTGCTGAGTGCACTCAGACTGATTGATCCGTCACAACACTGTTATGTCCTTTTCAAAATCAAGTCGTTATTCTCAAAAGTGTGCTGCATTGATTGTACACTGATTGCGAAAAAATCCAGACACAGTTACATTTATCTCATTATAATTCACTTTCAATAAGACCTGGAAAAACCAAGATTACATCAAACTGAAAAAAAGTGATGAAATTTTTGGTCCAGAGGCCGTCTACAGTATGTGTGCTCCTGTTGACGGCCGATCAATCAAATTCTCAACTGAGGTGACTGATTCTTAAACAGCTCTTCAAGTGACAAAAAACATGAAAACTATTGTTTGCAATGAAAAGTTTAAAAAACATTTATTAGCAAAGACATTACAAACATTTCTACAAGGATACAGTGTGTTATCTCCATTAGAGTGTTAAACTGGCTCAGCAAGTATTTTAATCACATCAATATAAATGAAACACAATCTGGCTCAGTCTTGTGTCTTGTGAAAAACACAGTTGGGCTGTAGTGGTTAATACTTTATGGAAAAAATGCAAAGCAGTTTCTATGTTTCACAGTAAATTAGACTGTTGTTGAATGACTTTCCTCAGATGTAACAGGCTTCCACGATAACCACAGACTATAAGCCTTCAGAAAGGGAATACTTGAGATGATTTATGTAAAGCTTCTGAATACATCTGCAAAGCAAGATGATAAACCTGCACAAGAGGAACACTGGAAGGTAGAAACTGAGTGTATGTTACCTGGCACTGTTGAGGATAAAATTAATAAAACTTAACAGCATAAAATTAATAAAACTTCACAGCCAAAAACAAAACAAAATCCGCTTTCACTCCAAGTCGTAATTATCATATGACAACTGCTTCAAATGTGTGATACTATCTGAAATAAAATCACAAAAAAAGAGAGAAGCAGTCAGTCATGACTTCATAAAGGAGGTGAACATTTAACACAAACATTAGCAAGAGAAAAAACCTTACCCAGCACCCACTGCTCAGACAGGATCCTGCTTCCCTCTGGTCTCCTGCCGCTGTACCTTCCTATGCAGATCCCAGCCCGCCGCACAGTTTTGCAGACCGTCCCTCCACAGAGCTGGATCAGCTCCACCAGGCTCTGTGTGGGTGGCTGGGAGTGCTGGGACACAAACATGGGCGGCTGGCTTTGGAACAGGTCCTGCTGGTGCTCCCCAGCGGACAGGTGCCTCTGGAGACGACAGATCTGGGGAGAGACGCTGACCATTATGTACTGATGTTCAAGAGAGAACATGCTTCCAAAAAAGGCTTCTGAAAAACTGCTTTTTAAAATAAACTCATGATAAACTTCCAACATTTGTCTCCTTGCAGTTTCCAGAAATGTTAAAGGGATAGTTTGGCATTTTGGGAAATTTACTTTTTTGTACTCTTGCTATACCACATTTAGGCCTGCACGCTAAATATGCAGTCACGTCCAGCAGCTGGTTAGCTGAGCTCAGATCAAAGACTGGAAACAGTGAGCCCGACTCTGTTTGAAGGTAAAACAATCCACCTACCAGCACATTGACAGTGCACTAATTAACACACTGTATCTAGTTTGTTTAATCCATAAAAAGACTGAAGTATAAAGACAGTAATTAGCTGTTTTAAGGGGATAATATGTTGGACTATTTCTTGGCCAGGAGCAGTTGCTAGGAAACCAGCCGAGACGCCAGGAAGTTAAATAATCTTTTTCTATAAATTCACTGTACTTTTCAAGTCATCTAAAAATTTCCAGTTTTAACATTCAGAATGTTTAAACCCAAACAGGCAATTTCTATGAATGAATAACAACAGTAACATTATACTATTATATACATGTTACTTATAACATTAATGATGGCTTTGATTGATTCAAGTGCTCCGCTCAACTATGACAGTGTGACAGTCATCCAACATGCACAATACCAGGACCCTTAAAATGAAGCAGCCAAGTGGAATTCAGCCATCGTTCATTGTATTATTTACACCTGCGCTACTCCTGAAAAATGCCTCCACAGTCCTGAGAAAAGGTCTAATCTGGCAACATAAATAAGGTGTTTGGTTGGACTAAAGGTGTGAAGGGGCTTTAAGAACTGGAGTTCATGTTGTTTGTTCTGAATCATTGTTGGGTTATTGGCATACATCCCAGCATTCATTGTGTGCTTGGGTTTTCAAGAAACCTTTCTCTCTTACAGTTCTAGTGAATCAAGCCACACTCACATTTGGGCTGATGGTGAGTAATGTGTGCTGTCCCTGATAAATAAATAATCCACTTTAATCCCAAAGAACCTTATTTGCAAGTCATCACCGCCACAAATTTGAAACTGTGATTCAATAGTGAAACTGGCCTGAGGGTGGCTGCTAGTGAAGCTGTAACAATTCCTCTTTGAGGCACATGAAAGATCCTGAACACCACGACTAACAGACTAAATGTACCATGAAAGCAAATGTAAATTGCAATTTTTGCGAGTACAAATAAACATTTCTAAGTCATTGGTGAATGTGAGACCTTAAGTTTACTACACTGTATTACAATTTTAGAAGTACAGCCAATTACAAGCTCACTGTTGAGCCATGGTTTCATTGCTGCAGCTCATGCAGTTCACTGAGTTCTGTCAGCTCTGTCTGACTAAACCAGAACACGTGAATCTTTTTGAGGTACTGTTTCTTTCTGGGTTTGGTGAGTGATGCTCTAAGCTCTCACTACAGGTCTGCTCAGTATCCAGCAGGGGTCAGTTGCGAAACTGAAGGGCACAATCAGCTCTATTCTAAGATGAATGCCAGGAAACGAGCTTTAAGGCTTTTAGTCTTTTGTCAATGTTCACACAGGTTTCACCTTACATCATGTAATCGTGGATTGGTCAGGGGGTTCAGAGACAGGGTCAGGTTAACATTAACCCACATTGTGCACTTTAAAGGGAATGATTGAAGACTACATGTAAGGTCTATTATGTGAGAAAAGAGGTTCTAAAAAGTAGGTGAAACAGGTCAACAAGAAAGGGCAACAAAATAGAGCTGAACAAAACACCAAGAGTACACATACAATATTAAGCCTCTGGAAAATTGGCTTCAAATATTTAAATATACAAAATTGTGTTTGGTGTGTGGCTAAGCTTAATTCTACCTCTTGAGTTAAATCATACCATCTCACACTGCTTCTAACAACAAGACCAGCCTGTAGATTTGCTACAGCCTGCTTGCTTAACTTGAGAATACATATACAGAGAATTTGTGAACTCAAGTGCAAATGACCAACATACACGAGGGTCCTCTGTGTCATTAAATGAACTGTCACATTGAACACTTAGACATTGACTTCCTGTGCTCAACAGCAGTTTGGATTTGCATAAAATTAATTTCATATCTGGTATACTGCTGCATTAAAGATACATTTATCATGACCTATATCTCTGTCTGCGTCTTGAAGTGGCCGATACAAGAAAGAAAACTTAAATGCTGTCAAACATGACACTAAAAATATTCATCTGTAAATTAGCTGCGAACTCAGGCCTGTTTTTGAATTTTTTAAATCTCTAGAGGACGGCTTAGAAATGCCAGTGGTAACCCTCTCTCTCTCTCTCTGGTAAATACGCTTGAATTTTTTGGATGAGTTGCATTGAACGGTGCCAGCAACAATTCATTTATTCCTCACATAGAAAAATCCACCTCCTTCCTTTGACAACTAACAGCCCTGTATAAAGAACAGAGTGCTTGATAGCCCAGCCGAAGCCACATTGTTTGTTCGTGGCATGAGAAAACTGTTTAGTGTGTAGTGTATTCACGTACATAGGATGTGGCTCAGTGATAAATTATATGCATCACTGGTTCCCTTCCCTCCCCTGTGATTTAAAAAAAAACATAAAACGAGATCTGCTGCCATTAAATCCACGGCTCGAGTGATTCAGCCTGTACACCTGAATAAGCCAGTGTTTTTGGAATGACGACAAGTCCTTCCTCTTTGGTAATGTGCCTTAAATAAGTTGCATTTCCCTTATACAGTGACTATTACATCAGCTTACTTCCTACAATTCTGTTTCGGTATTTCTATCCAACTGCAGAGGGCAAATCTAAAGCTTTCCTGTCAAAAAATGACATATGGTGCAGCTGACACTAAAATGTGGTTACACCGAGAGAAAAATTACTATTCAGCACACAATATGAAGCTCGATCTCAATCTCTCTGCAATTATTCCGCAGACTGTTACAGATGGAGACTGGTCTGATTGTCAAAGATTTTACCGTCAGAGGAAATAAAGAGCGAAGCTACTGAATCAATAGGAAAGTGTCTGTGATTGAGGCACATTCCGGTAGTATAGGACAAAACATCCTCCTGTGTCAATGTCCTTCCTGCACAACACACCTGCACTCAGTTCCCCACTGTGACACGAGAGCAAAAGCTCTGTCAGGGATAATGGGAAAATGCTGCAATTTGGGGGAAAGACCCCAAACTTTTCATTTGTGTCTTGCAGGATAGACATTATAAGAGCTAAAGATTGTATATGACTGTATGTGTTGTAGGGAGCCAGTCCTTGAATTTCCTGGTTAACATAACCCGGGCGGGGGGTTGACTCTCTTTTAACTATTTTCTACTTAGAGATCATTTTCCGTAAGCCACAGAAAAACAAGTTACTAACACGAACATTTCAGGCACGTTGGTCACAAAGGATGTCTGAAAATAATCACACCAGAACAACACCGCCTTTAATAAGTTGCTAAAACGCGGAACCATTTTTAAAATCTGTATTCGTATTAAAGATGACAATTTTCACACATTTATGAACAGTTGTGCTCACACAGATTCACACTAAAAATTAAATGTGATGCTTTTTGTCGAGCTATTTCAGGCAAGTAGAGATATGAACGTTTGGCACATGATACAGAAAACACCCACAACTTGCCCACTTTATTGAAAATCTGACAAAATCACCAGCACTGAATTTCTTTGTAAGAGAAAACAAAATAACAGTTTCCCATGACTTTTCTGAACTGACACGGTAAGAGCAAATGATGTTTCACTATACATATGACTCAAATAGAGATCGGCCAAGCACATTTAATCAGAAATTGCAAAAATCTTCCCTGAAGCAGATGCAAATAAAAAGCCATGACTATTTTGTGGTCAGAGGTCACCAAGTGGCAACTTTAGCCGTACCAGTAACTTTATTGGACCCTGAGACTCAAAAGAAGCAAATGGGAATTTGGAACCGTTTTATAACTTTCTGATCTTGTAAAATAAGCCCAATTGGTGTATGAAAATGAAGAAAGAAAAAAGAAGAACAGAAAAAGTCTCAGAAAAAGGAAGCCAGATTTGCATTTAATATCGATTTAGCATCTTGTAAGAACTACGTAGGAAAAGCGTGGAAGGAGTTAATAATGTCATTTAAACAAAGGCATTTTTCCTTTGAATCTCCCATTCAGAGATGCTAATGTGTTTGTCATAGGCCGGGAAACATTCTTCAATGAATGGGATGGACGCTACTACTATCACAGAGTGTGCTGAAGGTGGACAGCTGCATCCTGAGTAGCTGTTGAACTAGAGGAGAAAAAAACCACGTGGGTATCGTAGAGGATATAGTGGAACGTGTGTGATTTTGTGCATCTGCTCCTCTGTGTTGTTTAGTGAGTGTGCACTGAAAGGAATCTCCACTTCACTGCTCTTCACAGTGACTGGCCACAGTAAGGGGGGGGAGTGGTTTAGATTCACAGTTAGCTAATCAGTGGGGCCATGGGCAGCTCAAACAAATGGTCGGGGGCTTGATGAAAGGCGAGCACATGCAGTCTGGCACCGGTAACCCTAAGGGAATGACACAGTACCTCTAATTCCTGATGGCTTTTTCTCCTCCTACCACAGAGAGGTAATAAAAGGAATCTGCAGAACCTCCAGAGGATTGTTTACACTTGGATGCTGTTGGGGAAAGACATCTAGTTATTGAGAGAAGATTAAGGAAAACTACAAGGAGTTAGAATTGTACTAACTGTATTTTAAGGTAAAAAGCTCCACTATGAAGATGCTGAATGTGGACCTACTAGTTTTAAGTTTCTGCCTTGGTCTGGGGACAGGATACAGTGCTGCGGGTAAGAGACAGTATCAGATCCAAAATGGGCCATGCAGCTACACCTTTCTGCTGCCTGAGCAGGAAAACTGCCAAACCCAGAGCAGCAACTACAACTATCCAGTTCAAAAAGATGGACCCGTGGACGACGAGGCGGCTCAGAGGCTGGAACAACTGGAGATCACCATGGAGAACAACACACAGTGGCTGCTAAAGGTAAAGTTGTGTCACACCCGTGATATCGCATCAATACAACAGACTGTGATTTATTCAATTCAATTCAATTCAAAAAACTTTATTTATCCCAGAGGGTCAATTTAAGGTTTACTTATCACAGTGATTTAAGAGTGATTGTGTCTGAGGATAAGATGTAAAATTCTAATTAAGTAGAGATCATGATGAGAGTAAGAGGACAAAATGTGCTGAAGAGCTTAAAAAAAAAAACCTCTTCACGGGTGTCACAGATATTCACACTTAACCTCCAAGCTGAAACACAGAAGAAAACTAAACGCCTTGTATGGAACACAAGGATCATTTGGATAAACTGTTGACTTTGCCAGAAAATGAGAATTATCCAACACACTTCAGCACGAGAAACGGCAAACTTGAAAACAGAACTGCAAGAAACTTGTTTCAAGGATAACGGCTGTTTTTGTTTTCATGTAATTGGCAGCTCATTCAGACTCAGACTAAATCACTCGCTCTTCGTTAAGTGCGTAATAACATGAGTGAGGCCTGACCAAGACCAGAAAATAAAAGAGTGCCTCACTAAACAAAGATCAGGAAAAAAAGTTAGTGAGCAAAGGTTTACGTTAACAAGAACAATTTTGTCTAATTGGATAGTTGTGTCAGAGCTGTAAGTGTTATCCGCCATGTTTTATTTGAAGGGATCGCTTTCTTTAAAGAATAACAGATTCTTTGGAAATCTATTTTGATTTGGCAGATTCATTCAGTGCAAAGGGACATAATGGGTTTGATGACTGACAAAGACTCAGCACAGGTGTCCACACGAGGGATGCATACTTCCCTTTCAGTTTGCTGAGCCATTAACTTGTGTGAGTGAAAGAAGTGAGTTACCTCATGTCTAGCTGCCTCTCTTTTCCCTCTTCAAAGCTGTGATCCGAACTATACAAGACGAGCCATACGAGACAAGAACACCTCACAGCTTGATCAAACAATGCCCGTCTCGTTCCATAAAACAAACTCTGATGTGTTCCACAGGAGAGCTCAGGGGGCACTCTGCTTTGATCTTCTTCATGAGCTGGATGCCGCTACTCAATAACTACGCTGAAACAGGCAACAGCTCAAGTGCTGCTTCAGAAATCAAAGACCGCCAACAAATACAAGTGAACATTTGTGTTAAATTAAATATTTAAAGTGTCGTATTTCTTACATACATGAAGGAGGACTGCAGGACCTTTTTCTATTGTGCAATTTCACCAAATTAATGTACACATTAGAAGATAAATAGGGGAGAAGAACTCATGTGATTGAAGTAAATGTTCTTTCCTAAAATTAACAATAAAAATCCGATTCCAAAAAAGTTGGGAAACTGTGGAAAACCTAAATTAAAACAGAAAGGAAATCATTTTCAAATAAACTGTGTCTTCCGATGTTTTTACAAAGTGCTCCCGATCCCATGCCGTAATATCCTTTAAACCAGCATGCATTTGACAAAGTGTTGAACCTCTCTCCATCCTTGCTCATGAACGACTGAGTCTTTCCAGGATGAGCCTTTCATACCCAATCATGATACTATCACCTGTTACCAACCTGATTACCCCGGGAATGATCCAAAAAGGTGTTGTTGGGTCATTCCACATGTTTTAGTCTTTTGTTGCTCCTGTTCCAAATTATATTATACCTTACAACAACTTCGCATTAACAAATTGATTAAACTTTGAAAAAGTCCATCAGTTGAAGTGTGTTGAGGCTATTTTGATTTTAGAACCCAAGAAAAATGATGTCAGAAGTGTGGAAGAGAAGTGAGGTCCTCTACCACTTGTGTCATCACAGATAAAATAAGAAAGCCACATTTCTCCTACAGCTAAGCAGTAAAAATAAAAAATCTAACAGGTTGGCCTACTGTAGTAGCTGTAAGCTTTATATATGGAAATGCTCAAATAATCAAATTCTAATTTTGATTAAAGATGCATAAGGTAAAATGTTCCTCATGTTGTGAGAGGTTTCAGTTCTCTGTGATCCTAAAGAGTAATGAGCAGGTAAAGAAAATTTCACAAGGAGTTTGATGAATGGATGGAGGAGATAGATTGGTTGATTAGATAGACTGTAAATAACTTGAGAAAACAAGCGGTTGCCACTTAATTTAGAGGATTCAGAATGTCACTTAAAAGCTTGAATAACGTCACACCGCTGTCAGATAAACATGTTCAGGATGTCTACAGAAATTAGCCTTCCTATGAATCATACCTCCTCTGCACATTAACTTGAAAAAAAAAAATCCAAATCAGTATACAGTACTTCCATCGTTTGTAACTTACTTATTTAAAATAAAAGCACAGTCTTTTAATTTCTTAAATTCCGATTTAGGTCAGAGGAAACCAATTTGTCGCCACACTCTCATGTGAATGAGGAACATAGTCATTCCTGACTGACGCCTCTGAGGCACACGGAGTAAACAACTGATTAGATCACTGACTGTCAATGGGAAATCCTGGCAACAATTCAAATGACAACCTTCTACACATCCCTGTGTGTATCCAAGAACACAAACAAAGTGGAAGTCATGAAAGGAAGACAAACAAAATCAGCACTAATTGCAGCTGTTACCTGTATTTACCATTGTAATAATAATCATAATAGAACTGTTTTGGGGTTGCATTACTGACTGATGGGTTAATAACGAAAGAGATTTTGAAAAACTCACTGTAGATGACAAAGATATTCAAGTGACGCTGGTTTCAGTTGGACACGCATGTCACACTGTCATGAAGGATGTAACTCCTCACTCAACGCTTCCATCCTGTTTACGAGTCGTGTGACCTGATTGCCGCTCAGGAACACTGTGCAGGAAATAACTTAATGATTGGTCTCGGTCTAAATCTGGCAATACTGTAAGGTAGATGAGAACAAATCTCGTAAAGATGAAACATTGACCTTTTCCCACCCTGAGGGCATCTGAGTCGTTGTGTTATTCGTATGATTAAGAGGTTTGATATGGGCAAGGTTACACCCGATAATAAACTGTCTCATGAGTCATATTATTTTCATCGCTTTACGAAGACAAAATTACAATCTAGTTCTTTCATAGGCAAAACGACTACCCATAAATGACTTTCATTTGTTTTCTAAAATACTTCACATATATAAAAAAAATTAAGAATCATCATGGGGCAGTTTTGTTCATATCCATCTCTAAAGCTCTCTTTAAATAATAAACAATAGCACTTCATCATAATACTTTAACACCATCAATATATTTCTGAAATGGTCGATAACTCATACTTTCATGCACTTACAGCATACAAATACAGCAAATATAAGGCCAATAGAGATTTTTGGAACCACAGTTGTTAGGATATTATGGGGAGATGAGTGTATTTCATGTGATGACGTGTGAGTCAGACAAGAAGGAAAATGGTTAATTATTCCAACAAGACTATCAGGTTGGTGTGTAAGGAGGGAGTGAAATAATACTTGACTTGCATGGTTATAGCATAGAGGACTACATACCCAATATTAAAATATAGTATGTCCGTTATCATAGTCGTGGAACTGCTACTTACACGAGGTCACGTTTGCAGGGTAAATCCTAAGAACAGAGAACAGTTACAATGACTTCTCTCTCATCAACTACAAATGCAGTTTCTCAGCTGCTCTGTTTCCAACATTACAGGACCAGACTGGAGTGAGCAGCACCCTGCTGACAATCTGTGAATTACTGTGTGAATAATACAGGATTGTACATGCATAACAAAACCACTGGCTAATGACACTAATCAATACCTCTTTAAAAACTGTCTCAAGCTAATTGTCTTCCTCTGTGCTGCAGCTGGAGAACTACATACAGGACAGCATGAAACAGGATCTGGTCCAAATCCAACAGACTGCTGTACACAACCACACAGCTACGATGATTGAAATAGGAACAAACCTGCTGAGTCAAACTGCAGAGCAAACAAGGAAACTGACCAACGTGGAGGCACAGGTGAGGCTGCACTGCTCGATACTGAACATGTAGAAGCAAGCCACGCTAAAAAGTGCACACATGCTTTGCAACAGAAAAAAAGAAGATCAAAACTGTTTACATCTGTTTGCTTAAAAGCATAATAGGCTTCTCAACAGAATAACATGCTAATGATAACGTGGTGTGGGTTTATCTGTTTGTTTTTACTGGCAAAAACACATTAACATGCTCTCCACAATAAACTGAATCAAATATTGTAGCTTCAGAGTGTTAAAAAATAAGCAGAGGGAAAAACAGGCATGACCGCGTCAGTTTATTATTGTGGCTACACGTCAATGACCTTATGTGAGCCAACTGTACAGCATTTCCTGTTATTAGCACACTCGTATTCCCACAGAAAGGGTCTATCAGTTTGTCACAATCAGACATCCGTCTGTTCAAAGACATCAACAGCTCTATTGGAGACACATAGCTAGGATCCATGTAAACAACCTGCTTTTTGCTGAGTTCAGTTCCTCCAAAATGGGAAATTAGAGGCAAGGTCCCCAACCCCAGAGTTTAGTTCAATACGTCTGTCTCCGAAAACAGGTGGATTATTGAAAGTTTCCCTTGTTCAGGTATGTCTGCTGTACTGGAACTTGGTTGTTCTTTCCTGTCATGTTTTTCCATTTTGCAAATGGCTGTTCGTTCTCTCTAGAAGTGCAAACTGTTCTTCTGTTGAACTTGATCCACTAATGGAATACAGAACCTAATATAATAATAATTCATATGAATTATTCGGACAAATTGCCTGTTGACCAGATGATGTGTTTAAGGATTGTTATGTAATCATTATTTGAATGCACTTTTTTTTTCTTTTTTTTTTTTTTTACATTTTTTCTAAATGGCTGCAAGTCATGTTGTTATATGCACACACAATTCAATATTAAAATGGAGAAAAGACAGATGCAAATGCATAATTTCAAATTAAAATACTTCTTTGTCAATAGTAGATAAGTGTTTAACCGTGCTGTGTTGGGGAAACAAATTACATTATTGGAGGATCTTGAGCCTTTCCTGAAGCTAATATGAAGAGTTTGATTTGAAGAAAGTATTTACATCATAGTAGCATTTAAGAATCTACTGAGGGATGAATGGACAACTTCACAAGTTATCTCTTGGTCACAGCCTGACTGAACTCCTTCATCTTGTTCTTTTGTTTTTAGGTAATTCATCACACAACTCGACTTGAGCGGAGACTTCTTGAAAATTCTCTGTCTACCAACAAGCTGGAAAAACAACTAATTGTCCAAACAAATGAAATCAACAAGCTGAATGACAAAAACAGGTGAGTGCATCAAATCAAATGGCAAAAAAAACATCACTACTAATTTTCAGGGTCACTAACAGTCCAGCATTGGGTGAATGTGCAAAGCAAAGATGAAGCTCGCTGCTGAACTTGTTGCCTGCTTCTCCTCAGCTTTCTGGAGAAAAAGGTGGGGGACATGGAGGAGCAGAGGCAGGTGGAGCTGAAGATGCTTCGAGAGGAAAAGGAGCAGCTTCAGTCTTTAATACTGAAGCAGACGGCCATCATAGGCGAGTTGGAGCACCAGCTGCTCAAAGTCTCCTCCAACAACACTGTGCTGCAGCATCAGCAGCAGGAGCTACTGGACACTGTGAACAACCTCATTCACACCATTTCTGTCGGCTCGGCTCGAGGTAACCTCTTTTCCCCATTGTATAGAATATATTAAATATATACAATGCAGACTACTTGTTCACTCTTTTCAGTTTTACATTCATACATACAAGCCATCTAACTTTTATTACCACCTGCCCCACTTTCAATCTTTTTCAGAAGATATGAACTGATCAAAGAATGACAGTTCAGCATGTGTGTGTGTGTGTGTGTGTTGCCAAATTAACAAGGCTGATTTCTTCTGCAGAGAGCAAAACTGCTATGATGCAGGACACTCCAACCACATTCATGGACTGTGCTGCTGTCTTCAAGTCAGGAAACACCCAGAATGGAGTCTACACCCTCACATTACCCAACACTACAACAGAGGTCAAGGTAAAGTAAGCCTGTTTAACTGATTAATCTCAAGTGTGTAGTGCACATGAACTAAAATCGAAATAAAAAAGCAAAGTAAATTCAGTAATCTGGCTGTAACAGGGGAAAATGTCTTGTGAGGTCACGTTAACATACAAGTTACATAATGCCATGACAGTGCATTTATTAAGTATATGCACAGGGGCATGAACTGACCCCCCCACACTTACACAACCTTGTAGAGCACTGCACACCTCTGGAAGGGCTCAGTAAACACTATTGTGTTTGAGGGCGGGGCAGTTAAATTGAAATGTTCTCACACTTCCATTAATGATGTGCATGCTTGAGCTAAAACTGTGATCTCCTTAGATACTTTTCATTGGATAAGACTTAGGCTTCAGTTCTGTATCCCTTCCCTGCTACTTAACATTTGTTTAAGCCAACTCAAATAAGATGCCATTGTCCAATTATAAATGAGCGTGAATTCTTTACAGAGCATTAATTTTGAATTATTAATTACAACAACTCCATTTTCTTTGTGCCTGAAGGCTTTCTGTGACATGGAGACAGAAGGAGGTGGTTGGACAGTACTACAAAAACGCTTTGACGGTCATGTTGACTTTCACCGTACGTGGCAGGAGTACAAAAAGGTAAAAGCTATCAAGAAGAAATCCTTCCCTTAAAAAAATATAGCCTAGGCTACGGTTTTCATCCCAAATGCACAATACAGTGGCCAGATTTGGTTTTGGCCATCCTTTCAAAGTTTTCAAGAGGCAGAGGCAATTCCTAGATGCAATCCAAAGAAAAAGGGACGAACTACAACTACAAGCACTGACATCTTAAGTGATGCCCATCTACTAGTCAAGAAAACAATGCCAGCAAGGCACCCCTGTCATTTTGGCACCATAATACTTTCAGTTTTTGCCATCTTCAAGCACCAGATTCTATCACAGTTTATGTAATATTTCTGTGCATCTGACACTGTCCTTATGTATAATTTCCAATCGAAAAGGCTTCTAGATGATTCCCAACAACAGTGACAAGCACTGCCAATTCCAAGTAGGAGATAAATGGGCCAGCACCATGCCAAAAAGAATCTCAAGTCTCCACAGAGCAATCATTACAGAGAAAAGCATTCATGCCATTTCCTTTATTCCTACCACAAAGCAGGCTCAGTCTAAACTAGCATACTTTCTCATCAATATCTCATTGTGCATGTGAATATTTGAGATTGTTTTGTGTCACTGCTGGAAGCACTTTGAGTACTCTGATGAATATGAATGCTATGAATATATATATGACATTCATAATGATATTTTAGTTCCAGAAACGTACCATAAATGGTGGTCCTCTGTCTGTTTGCATCTTACAAGCCCCGACTGCAGGGGTTCAGCAAGGTTAAACTACATTTCATTTGGGTCTTTTCAGGGGTTTGGAGAATCTTCAGGTGAATTTTGGTTAGGAAATGAATTTGTCTCCAGACTGACAACACAACAGTCCTACAAACTCAGGATCCAACTGAGCGACTGGGAAGGAAACTCTGGATTCTCACAGTATGACCAGTTTTCCCTTGACAGTGAAGCACAGAATTACAGGTAAGTTGTACTGACAACATCAAAGAAATAAATGTCACATATTTGGGGGCAATTACTGAACACTTTAATTTTTTACTTTGAGCCAAAATGTTACATCTCATGTAGCTCAAGTTATTAAGGACAAAGAAGCCCATCAGCAAATAATGCTCGTCTCTAACAACAGTGCTTTGAAGTCTGCCATCCTGAACACATACCAAAAATTGGTGCCAATTTTCAGCCAAGGCAGATAACTAAAGCACAGCCTTGCAATTATTATGAAGAAATTACCAACCACAGTGATAACATTCAGAAGCAACAGTCCTTGAAACAAGGTGCATTCTAGAATAAATGAGAAAATCTTTAGTTGTACATGTAGCGTAGCAGCAATCCATTTCATACATGAATATCTTCCCAAAGCTAAAAGCACGAAAGCTCTGGATGTAATTATTTATCGTAGTCTTTTCTCCAACTATCATTATTTTTTAATCAATTACAACCCAAATCCCAAAACTGTAAAATGTGAAGTAAATAAAACAGAATGTCATAATGTGCTTATTCTTTTTGACATATACTCAAACAAAAGGAGAATAAAGATAATATATTCAAAGTTTGACCTCATCAACGTCATTGATTCTTGTAAATATCTGCTTATTCTGAATTTGATGGCAGCAACACGTTTCAAACAAGTTGGGATGGAAGCAAAAAGAGACTGTGAAAGTTGTGGACTGATCCAAAAACACCTGTTTGGATCATTCCACAGGTGAACAGGTTCATTGGTAACAGGTGATAGGATCATGAATGGGTATGAAAGGTTCATCTGGGAAAGACTCAGTTGTTCAAAAGCAAGGATGGAGTGAGGTGTATCTTGTTTTTGTATCTCCTGAAGACCACTTTTGAAAAAACAAGCCCTTGATCATAAATGCTGACCCCCTAGTACTATTTAAAACGAAAACACATTATAGAAATTCCTCTGGATGGAGATTCTTTGCTGTATAAGACTATTTACTTCCTGATACTGATGTGCTGGCATCAGCCCAAAGAAAATGTAATAAAACTGCTCAGCGTTTGAAAAATAGGAAATACATGAAATGTCTTGGATTTCTAACATTTAGTCTGCACTTCTTGGCAACAACACAGTCTTCAGAAGTATTTTCTTTTCCAAACCTAAGCTGATTTCAGGAGTGGAATGGATACTTCCTTTGAATTTGACAAACAGACCTTGAAATGCTTCAATTCAACACAGTTCTATTCAGGCCTTAAGTCTACTTGACTATGACCAATTTGGTCTTCACTTAGTGAGCTCAGTAACTCCAAATAACTGCACAAACAGTACTGCATGAATCCTAACCAGAAAAATAGCAAGAGGAAATATAGAATCACCAAGCCGTTCGTTTCAATCACAAACAGCAGTAAAAACTGTAATGCAAATAGCTAACACTTGAATCCTTATGCCAAACCCCATTTTAGGTCCAGTAGTAGTGAAGTTATGGCCAAAGAACTGTATAAGTGAGTGGGACATTGCCTTTGAGGAACAGCAATCATGGACTTCCTCCTCCTCTTCCTTCATTTTTTCTTTTCCATTCTACAGGATACACCTTAAAGGCTACAGTGGAACAGCAGGCAAAATAAGCAGCATTGGGCAGCCAGGAAGTGATTTCAGTACAAAGGATGCAGACAACGACAAATGTGTTTGCAAATGTTCACAACTGACAACAGGGGGTAAGAAACATGTTTTTTGTAAATAGCATGTGCTTTCAATAATTGTGCTTGTCAGGAAAACACAATAATCACGTCGGTTTGTGATGGCACTTGTTTTGGAACAAATTCCCACCCACCCAAATCTTGGCACTTCCCCCAAAAATCTTCAAGGGCATTTTAAGCGCTCCCGTACTTTTGTGAGCAGGTCAAAGAGCACAATTAGCTCAGAGTTAATCACTGATCAACTCATTGGGGAATTCAGCCCCTACAATGGCTGACATTAATAGCCTGGGAACAGAGCTTTTCCCTCTCTTCTCTTGTAGCTTAAGGGTCCTCCTCCGTTCCCTTGAAAGTGACTCTGCTGCCAGAAGTTTGTCTCCCTCTGTATTGGGGTCTGCCAAGTGAGCATGAAAGCATGAAAACCCCAACCCTATCCTTTTTTCCCATGAGGGGTCTCTCACAGGGAACTCCATATACAAATTATGCACAATCGTGACTGAGTGGCACTGACCCAGCAAAAAGAGTCCAGCAGGATCTGCCATTACAAATATGAAGCTGCCTGTTTTGAATGAAGGCAAATTTGAATGAATATAGTAAGTCCGTGTGTAATTGGTTGCTGAAAATGATTAGATGTACCTCTCAGTATAATGCTTTTCAATCCAATTCAACTATGTGCTATGACTTTAAAGGTGAACTCCACTGATTGTATACATCAAAGTATGTTTACAACTACTACTGCATATCTGAAAGATTTGTATAAAGCCTTTTATGGCATTATCCAGAGGGAGCTGTGTGAAGTCTGATGAATTGCCAGTAAATTAAAAAAAAAAAAAAAAAGGATAATTGCCAATAAAAGCTATGTCACTTCAGTCAGCATCGACTAAAGACCACGGGTTTGAAGGTTTAAGTTCGAAAGAAGCAAGTTTACCAGACCTCTGTAGCCCACTCCTCATCTCTGCTACAGGCTAGCTGCTCAATGCTAGCTGCTACCGGCAGAACCAATTCCACCTGAACTGTCAGGGCACGATTTGAAATGTCGGCAATGTAGGTGTCAAGTTTTGACATGGAGGAAGAAGGCGTGGAATAAAAAAGACGATATATCTGGTTCTGCTGGTTTAATTAGTGGGTCTCCTGCCAGCACACACTGATCAAAAGTGTAGAACAGGTTACCATGTCATACTAATGAAAATGCCATCCCTGTCCTCCACAGAGTTGCATGCATTATCCTCTTTGACAACATGACATTTAAATTATACATGGTTGTTTTGATGTTCTAGGTTGGTGGTTTGATGCCTGTGGTCCCTCCAATCTGAATGGGATGTATTACCAACAAGGTCAAAACTCAAATCGCTTCAATGGGATCAAATGGTACTACTGGAAAGGCTCGGGCTACTCACTGAAGTCCACTACAATGATGATCAGACCAGCTGACTACTCAGGTTAACTTCGAACTGTCACTCTGAGATCAAACAAAGTGGGAAGGAAATTGTGCCTGACAAAAAGGAACAAACAACAAAACCAAAAACAAAAATTCTCAAGGGAGCCAAAGCACTTAATGAAAATATTTTTGCATAACTTTTGGAAATAAATATTTTGTGCATGTTTATGTGTTTAATAATTTGAATCAAATGGGCTGCTGCAAAAATTGTGAAATATGGACAGTGAAAATCTATAGTGAAAATACTTATGACTGTGGTGTGTATATATAACAATATAGGTATAGTAACTACATTGTGTAATAACAGCTAGCTAACTAGACAGGAGAGGCCAGAGTACAATGTGACATTAAACAATTTAATTTCTTGAATGATTTTAAAGTAGTTTCACTACCCTTTTAGCTATGTTTTAAATAATAGTTGTCTGTGTCATTGTAAAAAAAAAAAAAAAAAAAGGAGAGTATGGTACAACATGCAGATAAACGACTGTCTCAAAGTGTTTTCTGGAAAAGTTTCTGTTGAATGCCTCACATGTAAATGCAAATGTAAAAATGCCACAGAAAATGTTTGTCTGAGGACAGCGTTGTAATTCTCCAGAGAATGTATGTACATTTGTTGTTTAATTTATAAGTAGATTTTAAGATTGATATTTAACATTAGTATATATGATGGAGATTTGTTACAGATCTTGAGTGCTAGTTCTTTGCTAGTTAACGATTTCATTGCACATAAACCAAGAGGAATAGTTTTAATATAATTCTGCAGGACCTTCCCACGTGCTCATACATAATGACGATCTTTTTGCAGTCTTATGGGAATGTATTTTTTTATTTATGTAATGTTTCTTCTGAAGCTACAAGAAGAAGAATTAATGAGGAAGCTGAATTTCTCACCAGTAAACACTGGCTTTAGATTTTCTTTTTAGAGTGTTTCACTGTAATGCTCTACCAGCTGTTATATACCTGAAGTTGGTTATTAAACACAACCACAAGGCAGAGAACTTCAGACGTGCGCCTCCAGTCTTAAGTCCTTTACCACAATACTCCTATTCAACTATAACAACGGTGAATGCACAATGACCATAACGCCACAACCTTTGCAGCAATGTTTTATCATTTCTAGTACAAAATAAAAATTGTACATGCTCCAAAGTTGTATTTTTATCGTTGATTTTAAGGTCACTCATCATAAATTAACTACATATCTCAAATTGAACTCCCATATCCCAGAGGAGTGATATAGGTATAGCTAATAGTGGATAATATGGACAATATCCTCTCATCACAGTAAATGTCACTCTGTGTTGCACTATTGATATATGTCTCGACACAGTCAATTTTTGGGAACATCTGTTTTGATGAACTGTTTGTGGATAAAATAACAACATGGCAGTGTTGGCTTTGGCTCATTCAGTGTTAAATATCTGACAAAAGTGTTTCTTCAGATTAATGTAAAGATCCTGTCAATCGAACATAGCTATAAAGCAGTCTTGATCATTGATTTGTAACATTTCTCATAAGAGCAGAGATATCAAATCATAGGTGCAGGAGAACCATTGTAGTCACAAAGAGTTGAGTTCAAGTTGAAATGGCAAAACTGCTTCACATATTGGCCTCATGACATGTAGGCTTTAGTATTTTAATCTTATTGCCAATTCATATTTCAACAGACGCACATCCTTTTTATATAACAAGATATGTAACAGATGTGAATAAAATCGACTGTGTTTGAACAAATGGAATGCCTATTTAAACAATAAGAATGAATATGACTGTATCAGATTGTATTATTAATACTGACAATGGCTGAAGGCAACATCAGGCCCAACACAGTGCAGCGGGAAGCATGATGTTTGCCAAGCACTGGATGAGTCCAGACTAGACTAAAGGAACGATTAACGGCCGTGGGGACATAAAAATATTTTGTCTGTCACAACAAAAGACATCATGTAATTTCAAGAGGAAATGTGTTGACATTTGTCTGCATCAAGACCGTATGTCTTCCCTCCCAGTGGCAGGAGGGGACAGTGGTTCATGAATGACGAGTTCAGGAAGAGGCAACATTCGCATTTCACACAGGATGCTTCAGGAAAAACAAGTGGACTGAAAATGGATGACTGGCAATAAAAATTAGCAGGTTTCCGTCCAACTTCCTCGGCTTTGGTTTTATGAGTGTTTATTAGGTTTGAGTGTCAAAAAGAGGCGTTGTAATGATGATTTATACACAGAAAATCATCATCAGTTAGAGAAAAATTATTGTAAAACTGAAGGCATTTAAATCATAGTTATGAGTATGATGTTTAGTTTTGGTGAAAGGTTTTTTTTTTTAAAATATGTATGCAAAGGTTTTTATGATAAATTTGTAACATATATTCAGTGTATAAGATTCAACATTTCTTTTTTTCACCTTCAGAATATATATAGGCAACACCCCAAATTAGTATCTATGAATTTAATGTCAATATTAATGAGTGCCATGTATTGACTGGGTTTACATTGATGCTTAATGCTAATCGTATTTGTGTCTTGGACACTTTTACAAGTACTACTTGAGTAGTCATGGTACTCACCTGTGCTGCAGGAAATTGGTCTGACTGTTCATATGGTTCCTCTGGAATCCACTGCCTTTGCTCCAAACACCAGAGAATCTGCTCAGGACAAATGAAAATGAAAGATGGTTGAACACTTCATCGTCATTTAAAATATCATGTAATAGCTTCGAAACACATCCAAACTACATACCCATTCAAAAGAGAGGATCCAGCAGCCACGAGCTATGCCCAACAGAATATTGAGAGTCCGCCGGTGACCACCAGACACCACATGAGTCGTGCTCTCACAAACTCGGTCAACGATTGAAAATCCACCCAGTGTTTTCACCAGCTGACCCACTATTTGTTGCTTCCTACAAAAAGCGAGTAGAGTAAAAAGCATCCAACACAAACGATCAAACATGATTTTTTTTTCACCATCAATGCATTAAAAGTGTTGCAAAAGTGCAATTTATTGCTTGTGACATATATCTTAAGACAAACAGTTGTCTAAATGTTTGAGGTACTTACTCAGCAGGCATGCTTGTCATGACCAGTGTTCTCATAGCCTGAAACAAAGACAAAAACATCTTATTACAGGGATGACTCTGAAACAACATGTAAGTGAATTCAACGCTTAATGCTTTCAGGTCTATTTTATTTGGGGAATAGCTTTAAGTCTCACAGTGTATTGTACTGTGTCTATACAATGTCTATACATTTGCTAAACAGTTAAATATAATGTAGTTGTTTAATTTGTTTCTTGGCTTGTGTTTGTGGGAGCAAAACACACATAAAATAATTGTTCTGTGAGCTGGTTTGCTGAATGATACAGCACTAAACAGGTGAAAGGGCCATGATTCACCAGTCAGACAGACAATGCACTCTCAGTAACCCTGGCCGACATAGAGTTGCAAAGAGACCAAAAAGGAAATCAAACACCAAGGCCACGAGCAGACAAAAAACATATTCCGAGTCACTGAAACGGAACTGCAAATTTGTAACCTGACGAATGTGGTCCCTCCAGCCTCGTACTTTGACCCCAATACAGCAAGTTATCATCACACAGACACCTGAGCAGCAGTTACAAACAGGACCACCGGGCCCCTTCCTGTCACACTCTCTCTGATATGTGGTCCCCCAGCTGGAAGTCAGGGGTTAAGGCCTGTTGAACACTGTGGTGCCAAAACGGTCCACCAGCCTGGCTCACACCAGTCAAACATCAAATCATCCCTGATAAGCAGTTGGTTAGCATCACCCCATGACTCTCACTCCTCAGTTTTCCTGACAGAAGTTTTCTTCAAAAGGGAAATGTTTTGATATTCCAGTTAGTTAATGATCCACAACAGGGTTACCTAACACTAGAGGACTTCAAAAAGGTGACCATAAAAATCAGCTCGTTCTGAGCTCTTTCAAATGAATTCAAACAACTCAAAACACGGGCAGCCACTCTGAAGGCTCCTCAAAGGGAACTCTGGCTTATCTTATGCAGTGGGCATGTTCTGGCAGCAGCACAGAAAAACAGGCAGCGAGGAATGAGCTGCACATAATGAGCCTCTGACAAAGAGCTGGTGTGAACTGCAGCACGGCCTCTGAGCACAAGCGCTCCCAGCACAAATGAAGGAAATTCTTCACTGTATGACTACGTCTGGCTGCTTCTCTGCACACACTGAAAATAACACTATTCAGAAAATCGGAGCGATCTCAATCTCATTCTGATTATAGAAATCATAATGAAACCGAGAGGTCTTTGTCAGCTTTTCTATGCATTTATTATAGAGCTGACAGTCAAGTGATGACAAGAAATGAGGAGAGAGTGATGTGGAATGACCTGCAAAAACGATCCCCAGCTCAAATTGGTAGACGCTGTGGGATTTTTCAAAAGCACTGTATCTTTAATTGGTAGCAGAGAGTGGTAGTAATCATGGTTAGAGAGAGAGTTGAAAGATGTGTGACAAAGGATCCCATGTAATTTGAAGCAAAGACCCCTGAGGTAAATGGTATGCGTTCCAGACCACTAGGCCACCAAAGGACCCTTGTACATTTATTATTGAGCATTTGTAAGCTGCTAAAAATGGGCAAAATGAGCCTGAACAATTCTGTTTGTATTCAATAGATGTAATCTGACAACATTTTAAGAATTTCAGAGAGACTTTTTTTTTTTAAACAATCTCAACATAAACAGCACATTTGCAGCGTGTTCAGCCAAAGTCAAGCAACACAAAATGTATAATTGTTCACTACCTGCACTTTCACAGATTGGTGAGCCACACATGTGTGACCTCTGAGTACTTATTCCAGATGACGGTAAACATTCATCTATTATCATGACCTTTACAGAACGAAGAGAACAAATACAACATCTCTGTGATCAGGCTACAATAAAGTCAAACCAGAACAGGTCCCAGGGGGAGTTGACGTCATGTTTGGCTTGTTTCAGCTACAGCTTGTTGAGGTTACCAGCGTAACGAAAACAGAGCCCAGGTGCATTTCACAAGCAAGGAAGTTGCATACTACCATAACAGAGGCAAAAACACAGGAAGCCCCCAGGACCAGACAGAACCTCTTGGTTAGATGCGTCAAACGCCTACGGCTATGGAAGTGTATGACCTTCTGGAGGAAACACTTGAAAAGGACTTACAGACACACTCCTCATGTTTAGTTTACTTCCTGGACTTCCTATATTACAGAAAACCATAAATTTCACAAGGTTATGTCATATATTTGACATATTTTGCAGCTGCAGTAATTTTGGAACTCAACACTTAAAGATTTTTTTACACTGTAGTCACTTTCAGTACTTGTGATGAAGGAGTACAACATCAACTACATGCAACTTATTTGAGATCAAAGCACAACAGTGAACAAAGGGAGTAAGTATAGAAATTAGCACATAGGGGACTTTGTTAACAGCAATCCCATGTCACAATAACTTCAATGAATCACTAAGCTTCCCACTGGTGACTTAATACTCATTACATTGTTTTTGCAGTCAGACTCCAATTTCTTCCCCACAACACTGAAAGAAATGTATCAACATGCATTTGTTTTTAGCACCAACAAATTTTTAGGAAAACTGATTCATGCAAAAAAAAGCCTTTGAGCACAATCATCATAACTGACACTGCATTAACATAATTGCACACTTCAATTCAGTTAAACATTAAAAGCTTCTTACCTTTGTTTTGTTGACCATTTTCTGAAGACTCAAGCTGACTTGCTTATTGTGACTTTCCTCGCCTTCAGACAGGCTCTCTGCTAAACCAGCTGCAACTGTACATCCATTTCCTTTACCTACATTTGAAAACAAGAAATACAATTGAAAACAGTGTGGGTGGGATGTCACTCAAGCTATCACACAGCAGGCAGTGTGTGTGTGTATTTGTATTCATGTTTATTCATCTGCGCTGTTCATTTACAGCTGGCTGAAAACTGCAACATAAAAATGTAAATTGCAGCATTTTCAAACCACTTAGTACCACCTCACTACTACATGATGAGTAACAGATGATTCATTAAATAAACTTAAATTAGTCATTACTTGAAGAGTAAAATGTATAAATCAAAATGTAAAACAAATATTCTCAGGTCTCATATATTGTTTAACATCTTCTAAATCATATGTTAAATATACTGTTTCCTGTATGTCAGGGAACTGAATCAGTGAACGCAGTTCACTCAGTAGTTCAAATAAAAGGTACAATCTGTGACTGAAATGTCATCAAACCAAATTTAAAAACACTAATATGCTCACATTAGCAAGTCTTTTAATGTATGGACAAATAATCTTCAATTATGATTAACTGAACATATTAAATGATGATTATCCATTGACAACTCCGTCCAGCTTCAAAACTGATTATCTTGGTCAGGGTCCTGGGAATCAAGTCTCAGTATGTGTTGGTTGATATGCATAGTAGCCCCTGGAGAACCCAGCTTGCATGTTTTTGAATTGTGCGATAAAATCAGAAACCCAAAAACCAGAAGAAATGCATTCAGACATCTCAATCTGAACGTGTATATACTGTATTGACATATATATTACATGTGTATGTGTACCTAAAATTCCTGATCTAAATTACGAATTAGGCCTTGAAAAAGACATACAGACATACAGAATATTCACATGAAAAAGGCCTCATTAATCAACACTGAAATTATTTCTTTATTCTTCTTTTGAAATTATGACATTCAGAAATAAAAAAATTCACCTTCAGAAAAATAGCTGGAGGGAACCATTCAATAAAGCAAGATTCAAGTTTTCCCTGAAAGAATTATGTTGCAAACCACATACATACATACCATTGTGAAGGCTCAAACACCATTAGTAATATTATGTTTTTTCCAACTCATAATGCTGAAGATAACAGGACAAATCTGGGTATTTGGTCCATTATACCCTTTCTAAACTTGACTACTCACTTTCCAAGCTTTGAGAATCATTGGCAGTGTTTTTCTGCCGCTTCGATACTGTGCCATCCTCCGATAACATAGTTGATAGTACTGATGTAGATGCTCTTCTCCGTTTCACTGCATCATTTGTTGTACTGGTGCTTGTAAAAGGCAAAGTGCTTTGTCTTCGTCTTCTAGCCATAAGTGTTACATTAGCTCTTGGACTATCCAGAGATTCTAGAAAATCCTGTTGTGGATGATCTTGGGGCTCTCTGCCTGCATCAGATTGCTGACTGTGTTTTTTGCCTCTCTGATTGTCTTCCACTTTATTCTTCTTTTTACTGTTAGCTTCAGATCCAATGCTTTCACTTCTTCTTCTTCTCTTCTTAGAGCTTGAGCCCAAGTCAAAAGGAATCTGAATGTCTCTCTCCACAGGTAGATGAGGCAAAAGAGGTCTTTTTGATTTCTGCTGGTAGTTAGCTGGGGAGAAATAGTCCTCAAACACATTGTCATCTCCATCAGTGCATCCTGAGGCAACACTTTTAGAGGGCAGAGTGAACGATTGTACTAAGGAAGAAAGGGAAAGTCTGGTTGGTTGGGCTGTTTTCTGTTGCTTTTTCTGTAATAAAGTGGACGTTTCTTTTGATAGTTCAAATGCAGCATCACCAAACTTGGCTTGTGACAAGAGGCAAGTAGAAGAGTTCAGAGTATCAGGGGTAAAATGGGTCTTAGTCTCTGTCAACGATTTAGCAGCTTTACTTTTTTGCTTTCCCTTATCAAATTTGTTAGGTGATGGGCGTGATGACTTCATCTGTGACCGTCTTTTTTCTTTCTGAAAGTGCTTGCTGTTGTCAGATGTCATATCATGGCGAGGATTTTCTAATAAACCTTCAGATTTGCGCTTTCCTGTTGGCTTTTTTCTGACTGAGGTTCTTCTTGACTTTTTTGAACCATTCCCATCTTTGTCCTCTTCGTCACTGAAGTCCAGACATTTCAGAGGACTTGAAATCTGTTTGGGTACATCACGGCAGGGTGACGGCTTCTCAGAGCTTTTCCTGTGGCGGTATTCAAGATGGCCATCATCAGTAACATCACGTTGTGTTCTCCCTTCTTCCTTATCAGGTGAGTAAGCAGGTTCAGCAGCTGAAGCACTGGAATCATCATCTGACTGGTCATCTATATTAAAGAAAAAAAACAGTATTATGTATCTTATAGGCACTTTCTGAACATTGTTTTTGTTTGGTGGCTCTCAATGATTCTCACTATAGAAAACCACAAGCAGCTGCTTCCACATCACATTGTGGGGCACAAAAGTTAACAAGAGGCTGATGAAGAGAACTGCTTACGTGGCAAGTTAATGCGACCAAGCACAAAGACAATTGGTGCTGTCATACACGTGCATGGCTTATCCCACCACTGCAATTACAATTGGCACGCAGTTATTCTTGCCATTCTGCCTTTGGGTAATCAGGTGGTGCCACACATCGCTGCTGACATCTTGGAGTGGATGTCAAGGCACCACCTAAAGCTCAACTTGGACAACAATGAGCTTGTGTTCCTCCAGGGGAAAAGAGTCCCTTCACCATTGACAACACTGTGGTGATGCAAACTCAATCTGTGACAGACTAGGGACCCTGTGAGTAGCAAACATCGCAGCAATAGCCCTGAACAAAATAACAAAAAAACACTGAAAATGCTTTTAGTTATTTTTTTAAAAGGGACACACTCCCAATTTTGGCTGATATCTATCTCTGCTTTGAAAGCATTTATTTTAAGTCTCTTTGGACAAGACCATCTGCCAAAATCAATGTAATGTACTATTTTTCTGAGGAGCTGTCAGAGCAAATGAGAGTGAAACAATAGTAATTACTGCAAATTCAGTATACTTCAATGGGATGCGAATATTACTCTGTTGCTGCTGTTTACTGTCCCAAATAGTCAGATTCTTTTAATGCAGCTTGAAACAGTAAGATTCCTGGAATAAAACACTCACACTGGACACAGGAGCCACAGACAACCAAAAACAATATACAGTACATGAGAAAAAGATAAGAGAAATAAAAGACATGGTTCACGGTCACTTTTTGCTGACAATGTATAAAGCTATGATTCTGATTCCTAATTTATATCATTATTCAACAGTGCTCTTAACGTTGTTTTGCTTTTTTACTGTTGTCAAACATTCCTCCATATTTTACGAGCTTGAGCAAAAACTAACATGTGGGATGATGCCAAGGCTCTAAGCACAAGCACTATCTTGGATTTCAACAAGGCTTCATCTTGTTGCTTGACTTGCCAGCTTTGATCAGTGACAAGAAGATGATCATGCCATATTTCCTTACACATTAATTTAGGGAAAGTTGGTGTGCTCCCAAGGGAAGGCTTCAGCCCGGTGGGTGAGCAGGATTCAACCATTTGTGAAGCTGAAAGACAGTGATACATGAGTGAATTTTTGGTATTTCAAAAGTGCCAGAATATTTTAAAGACCTTGTCAGTTCATCAGCCTGTACAGTTGGTGCTGCACATACCTGTGGGTGAGAGGTTTTCATGTTTTTCTTTCATGTCTTTCAAACGCTGTGCCATGTAATCTGATCTTTTCAACGCAGGGCTATAGACTATTCCATTCTCTTCGTCAATAATGATGGGTGACACATCTGTAACTGTGGACAAAAGTAATTGTAAAATGACAGACTACATCCTTTGGTTTTTACAGTTTCTAAAAGGCGTAATAATCTCTTACCCATAAGTGGTTTTGGTACCAAGTCTTTCATCATTTTGTCTAATTTTTTCCTCATGCGTCTGTCATTTTCAGGCGTCTTCTCTGGAGAATCTTTTGGCTGCATGCAACGATGCTATGTGAATTTAAAAAAACAAACAAAACATTTTGAATTGAAAGTAAATAAATGCATGTTTGAATACTTTCAAGGTCAGAATCACTTACGTTAAAAGGCCAAGTTCTCAATTTGCTTAGAAAAAGAAAAGCTGAACAGGGCACTGAATCAAGCACTGAAACTTCATTAAGGACAATTTTCTAATTTTCTGCTACTGGGGCACCACAATATAATGACATATAAGGCCTGGCTTTTGTGTTTAACATTTAAAATAGGACCACTTGACACCCTGCAAATTCTGTTTAGGTGAAGACTTTGGTCAGTGACCAAAATCAGCACAGTGTATGGACTGACAAACAGTGGTCCAACACTGATTTACAATGGCAGCTTACATTGTGACACCAACATAAACATTACATGTAAATTTAACTCAACTTACTTTCTTGTTCTTCAATACTGGATTGGTTTCATCCAAGGCTGGATACAACTCCTCATCAACACACACACCGTCGTCATAACATCTGGACATCATTTAACCAAAAATAAGCCACATTATTAGATACAAGCAATGATGCACATCAACATCTTGTAAAATGTCATTAGATGACATTAGACTAGATTACATTTTATTCTTATTCCGCAGAGTACAAGCACAAAGCTAATAAAATGTAGCAAAAGTAATCATAATGATAGAATCAAGCTAAAAAAGGACAGTATTTTTAGTGTTATTCTTACCTTTCAACCCAGAGAACAGAGACAAGCCTCACATTACTTTTCTTGGCTTTTCTCCATGTAGCCAGATGACCATTGTTGAAGACCACATGAGTGACTTGTTTAGTGAATGTTTTTGATACCTGGAAAATAAAAGGCATTTAGGTTTTGCAAAGTATACATGTCCTAAGTGAAGGCTCAACCCCCCAAAAATTTGAAAACACTGGGATACCATCAAAGCAAACAATGCCAGTAATGCTTTACATTTTATTAGAATATCATTGCTGACATGTTTAGGCCATAGAGACTGCCAAATACAGTAAACAATATACAATATAGAGCAAATGTGTTAATGTGTCCTGTAGACTCACCTGAGCTCCCATTTCCTGCAGCTGCTGAACGAATGGTTTCGAATAGTTTGCTGTTTTGTCTGATGACCACACGTCAACATAGGCAACAACATCTGCAGGCACATTGAAGAGAGTCAAAAACTATAGGTCATAAAGTTTAGCCACAATTCATTGTAGACAAACTAAGGTAATGTACAATACCTTTAAGAACTTTGTTGGTTGTGGTCATTACTAGCCTCTTTAGCTCCAAGATTCACCTACACACAATCAATGAAGAGATTTTCTGAGATGGAATATCAGCTTTCACAATCCAAAGCAATTTTACTCTGTGTGACCTCTTTTTAACAATGCAAGTTATGAAATCACTAGCTGGTGAATCATGATGACCGAACCATTCACATCAAGACATGGCAGTCAATGACAAGCTCAGGGCTGCAATTCAGAATTATGACTTAATTAAGACAACCCACTAACCATATTTTTGATTAACTGGATAATCAGTTAGTCTTACAAGATCAGAAAGTAGTGACAATACACTTATGTTAACACAGCCCAAATTAACACTGCTGAGATCATCTGACCATCAGGGAAAAACAGTAAACTATAATAATTTCCTATGAAGATATGAGGTGAAGAAAAACAAGTAGCTCATTAAATTTGAAAAGCTGTATTTTTGCTTGAGAAGGACATACATCATTTCAGTGAACTAACCAATCACTTATTTGAAAACTCATTTCAAAATCAGTGGCGACACGGGCTTCTGATCTAGAGCTGTGTAGCTGCATTTCTTAATTTGTAACAGTTAAAGGAAAAAAGTGGAAACTGGCAGTTTAGTCTCTGAAAAGTTGACGTTGGTTTTTCTTTGTGGGGATTTTTACGATATGCCCACCAACCCCATATCATTACCAACAATTTCAGAACAGATTACTTTTGTATTTTGGACTATTAGAAATTTAATCATTGAGACGAGGAGAGTAGTGTTAACACTGGCGAGCTAGGAAACCCCACATCGCTACCGATCGCTACATTAATGGCATTAATGGCTCGACTGAGCAATGTTTTCAAACACATGGTAACGTTACATAATATATAACGTCAGGTACTGAGTAACGTAGAATATTGACGGCACTCATTTTTGATCAAACACCAGTGATTTCAACTTATATCGAAAAATGTGTATTACCTAGCTAATAAAGCAAATCTTCTTAATATTTATCTTAAGCTTACGCTGTGTTTTGTGGCCAAATGAACGAGCTAACTAACTTTCCTCTTAGCAGTATGCTACTGTGGCTACCTTATGTTAATACTTCCGTAATATGCTGACATACGCATTAAAAACGTTTTGGCTATTAGCAGTACACAAGTATGAACGCAGATAACAACCAGCATAAGGTGTAACTGTTGTACACTTACTTTATGTGGCAGTGAGGTTTAAAAGCACAGTTTTCAACAACACCAAGTTTAACTAACGCACTGGAGCCATTGTTCGCGCGTGCAGTTTGTGATGCAATGCATCCTGGTGCAAAGAGCCATGATTGGCTAATAGGCAAAGATGTCACTTCAACCCGGAAATGATGCAAAAGGAACGTGGTAGCGTCCCTAAGAAGGGCCCTAAGAAGGGTACTTTTACCTCGACCTTTCCTTTCAGAGAACGATTAGTGAAGAGTATTATTGCATCTTTTCTGTTTTTCTTAACAGACAAGCAAATTAATCTGTATTAATGATTTAATTTACAGTAAAAATGGGTTGAAATTTTGTTCATAATAGGCCTATCGTAATAAATCAAAGGTTTCATGATATGTGTTTGGGATCACAAAATTCTTCCTGTTTGTTTTGGCAATCCAAGGCTCTTAGGACGAAAAGTGCAGTGTAATATATTTTTCCATGTTCAACAGTCTTCTTTAAGTCTGTCAAGAATTTAAAGGTAACCCATAGACGTGTTTTTCATTATTTGGTTCAAAGTCCGTTTACAGAGCTGAGGCAGAAGCATCTCCACAGCCTCACTAATACTGAACGAACTCAAACAGTCCTGGACTGAGGCTGAACTTATTGAATATGGTACCATGCAGACAGTTTAAGGTGAGCTTTTCAATTATTATTATTTTTAGTTGTAGTAGTGGTAGTAGTATTTTGTATTGTCATTAAGTTGGTGTGATCCTTCAAACACAGCCTGGCATTCACTGGTAGTCATTATCTACTTTTTCTCACATTTCACTGTCTTTGCAGACACAGACTGCCTGAGATGAGTCAAACCATATTCAATACTCAATATGCACTTGGCAGTCTTTAGAGAGCGGATAGCTACATTAATTTGGGAGACAACCTTGATTAAATCTAAAGCATTCATTGATTGTAATTTGTCTCACTGTGCTTTTTCTCAGGCAGCAAAGACAGAGATTTGTATGTTATGTTGTTTATTAACCGAAAAGAGAAAAGGCATTTGAGGTAGAAGTTTAAAAAAAAACCCTGGTTTCTCTATCATACAGCATATAGCAGTCCCTCTACTTTGATCATAAAATCAGACAGGACTACATTGGCCTACAGTCTCACACATACATGCACAGTCATAAGCAAGCATTTGGATTAAGTAGGTAGACAATGATATGTAATCTACATGTGTACAGGTCTAAAGTGTCATAGAAGATATTTGAGGACATTTTAACATACATTTGAATATCCATTAAGAGCCATTTGTAAACACATTTGATGTTATTTCTAAATTTATTAAACTAGTTACAAGCTAAACTATAATTTAACAATATACAATTCAACAATATGTTAAACTGTTATTTCTATAAATCACATTAATCACATAACAAAATAAACCTTTTCTTCACCGTAGAAGCTCACACACCAGTTACACAGTACAAATGCCATAAATACAAAAGCAGTAATGTAAAAATGCGAGAAATACAACAGCAGCACGATATTTGTAAAATAAAACATCTTAAACATGTGCATCTAATTTATCACAATTTGCATCATCTGCATACAGTTCCACAAGAAATTAAATGAAAAACCAACACATAGGAAAGAACAGCTTCAATACTCCTTTCTACAAGTCTGTAAAACTGTACTGCAGTGCTGTTAAACACTTTTGTCCAAAACTTACCATAGCTGTTCAGTGAAGCATGGAAACTGTGAAGGCCATAGTATTGTGACATATGTTTTATACTTATCAGACAAAAGGCCCTTTTTCCACAGCAGACATTTTGACATGTCACAGTTGAAAAAGCAGGTGTAAATGACAGCTGAATTCTTAGCTGTTTCAATCTCAAGGTCCTGGTGAATGCTGGCTCGCTGGCAATCTGTCACGACCTAATAGTATTAATAATACCTGTGCCCCTTTTCCTACTATGCCAAGTCAAAATTTCTGCCATGAAAAAAATCTCATGCCCTGTTTGAATGCACCTACATTTGTTATATTCCTCCATTAGTTTATTCAGCAACACAATACATAGCTTTTCTCATGTATCGTGTATAGAGTATGGTTCCAACATACTTTGTATGAATATTTGCAAAAGCATTGGCAGTAGCTCTCTAAATTTACAATATTTTCCTTCCAATGGGGCACAAATTTGATCTTCCTGTCAGTGTAAAATGTTAAAATATGTTAATTTAGTTTTTACTGCTAAAAAGCAGTATACTGCAATGGATAGTATATAGCAAATATTGTATACAATTAGTATGAAACATCTAATTGGGACACAGCGACAGATTAGTTTAAAATTACACAGTATTGTGAAACAGTTACAGATTTTTTTGTTTTGTTTTTTTTACATCAAAACACTTCTTATTGTGAGCTGATTCAGAGTAAGATAACTTCACTTCAAGCTGCCGACAAAAATGTTGCTCTTTAAACCACTGTCATAATTGTTGTACTCTCATTAAAGGTGAACGTACAGCAGAAGTTGATCCTGCACAGTTTATGTGACTACATCCTACTACAGCAGCGTCCTTTAGGTCAAAGTCAAACAGAGTTGCTCCTGCAGTTGAGAGGCACAGAGGTTCGGGACACTTCAATGTGCACGGTGGACATGGGGAAGTGCTCACACTCTTCCTCTAGTGGGCTGCAGCGGCAGTGCAGCAGCATCTCTCTCACCTCCTGCCGAAAGTTGGAGTTCAGGAAGCCGTAGATGATGGGGTTGATGCAGGTGGAGGACATGGCCAGCAGGTGGCAGAGGGAGAACAGCAGGTTGTGGTGGCAGATGGGCAGAGCATCCTGGTGCCAGTCTGAAACCACATTGAAGATGGTGAGCGGCAGCCAGCAGAGAGCAAAAGCCGTTATAAGGGCGACCAGCATGATGTTGATTCGGCGGCTGTTGGTCATGCGCTGGCTCTCTGGGGTCCTGGCGCGGTCCAGCATCTCTTTGCGGTGGTGAAGGCGCACAAACACTCTAACATAACAGAGCAGGACCAACAAGAGTGGACCACAGTACTGGAACAACAGGAGCCATGTGGTGTAAGCAAGCCTGTGCTGCTGGGATGGCCAGTGCTCTAGACAGGCCTCCATGTGCGGAGAGGCAGGGGCGTAAGAAAAGAGGGCGCGATATGAATTTAGAAGCACAGATGAGTTTTTGTATGTGTAGGACACAGGTTGAGATGGAGATGCATTGAGATAAGCCTGAGGAGAGGCTTGGTGATGGAGTGGAGACTCGGGCAGGATTGGTATTACATTGGCATAGGGCTCATTTGTGAGGAGCTGAAAGGCCAAGAAAGGTGAGGAGGTGAAGCAGGCCAGAGTCCAAATGAGAACAAGGGCAATGTAGGCCTGGGGAATGCTTGGCTTCCACCCAGAGGGGTTAATGATGAGCTGATGTCTTTCCAGGGCAATGAACACCAGAGACAGCACAGACACGGTGACAGACATACACTGGATGAACGGTACCAGACGGCATAACAGCGACCCAAATACCCAGTGGTCCATTAATGTGTATATGACAGTGAACGGTAGGCAGAAGACACAAACCAGGATGTCAGAGAATGACAGGTTACAGATGAAAATGCCAGTGACGTTGACTTTCTCTCTGCGACGGGTGATGATGCAGATGAGGCCGATGTTCCCCAACAGCCCCAACACCATTGTAATGCTGTACCATACTACCAGACATGCTGTGAGGACAGGGGACATGGGGCACTGCTCATCGTGCCCGAGCACAGCGAGGTCTGAGAGGAGCTGGGTCTTATTCCCCGGCCACTCCTGCACAGACTCATGACTGGTTCTTCCCTCTTCCCACGGTAGGGAACGTGCAGAGTTGGAGCTGTTCAAGGGCAAAGGCAGAGCTGTCGTCGAAGGAGAAGACTGGCTCGCGTTGCCACTCAAGGACATCTCACCAGGACTTCAGTGTCAGCAGCCCCCAGCATCAAACTGTCCATCCCCAGCCCTCTGAAAGCAAGCATCTGAGACAGAGAGAGAGAGAAAGCACAGAGGGAGACAGAGAAATTACTCACTTGCACAGGAATGGTTCTTATAGGTCAAAGGATCTGCTCATGTAGAACTGATACTGTTGTTCTGACCACAGAGTGGAGGAGAGGCAGGAGGTAGATCCTGTGGCTGAGGGGGAATAAAGGAGAAATACTACGTGTAAGGATTTGTTTCTATTTAAGTCACTGTGAGATTAGGTTCAAGAAAGCGTTGTCATTAAAAGATGCCCTTATGTTTTTTGAACCATACCAGTGGAATGGTAATGTCAATGTGTCTGTCGGTCAGTCAGTCCACAATTTTGCTTCAGACCGATATATCTCCACAACTGCTGGATGGATTGCATAGAAATTTTGCAAAGACATTCATGGTTCCCAGAAGATGAATCCTCTTGACTTTGGAGATGTCCATATGCTTTTCTTTTGTGCCATCACCAGGTGAAATTTTTTAATTGAATTGCAATTCTTCAATACTTAGGTTTATAAACACCTACAAAACCAATGACATACCCATCAGCCTCAGCAGTCTGCTGACACACTAAACGAAGATGGTGAACAAGGTGAACGTTAAACATCAGCATGTTAGCATTGTAATTTGTGAGCATGTTGCCAGGCTGATGTAAGCTGAGTACAGCCTCAAAGAGCCACTTTAGTTGGTCTAATTTTGTGTCTTGATAGTCTACAAAATACACTCACTATGGTATGAATATCACACACCCTAATGAGGTATATTATGAGAAATTGAATGAATATAAAAGGTACAGGCTAAAGGTTGTTTTTTTTTACTTTAGGTTAAGCAACTACTGTACTAAGCAATACAGTATTTGCACAGAGTCGTTTCAGTTCTTGGTCTTAACAATCACCCCTTTTTTCTTCTTCGTTGCCTATCTTATGAACTCAGACATGTCAGTTGTCCTCCCTCAAATGAATCCTCCAGTCAGGTTTCAAGGCAGCACATAATAGCTTAATGACAATAAAATTACTATGCATATATTTGAGCAAAGACTTACATGGTAAATGATATGGTACGTTGAAGTGAAAGGGCATGACATTGTCAGAATCCTAAAAATGGATTTCGAGCTCTCTCTCCCCTGAAACCTTTGTCATGTGCTGTGAAAACCAGCATCGCAAAGAAAATGAGCCTGTCATTTTTCATTAACAACACACACACTTTTAGCTATCAGTCACTTCACACTGCATCATTACTAACCTACTCTGTCAGTGTGCTGAGTGAGCTGCAGGCAGGGTGGCACAGCATTGATCATCCTTTGTTCAGGGAGGGAAAGCAAGTGTAATGTCACCACTAACCAGATGTAAGCAACAGCTGTAACAGAGCGGAGGAACTGTAAACACCAGTTGGAAAAAAAATGGAAAAATGTCCAATGGCTTTTTTTTTTGTCGTCCATCTCAGTGAAAATACTGTACTCTGTCAGGGAAAATGTCATTTTCCTTGGACCAGCTTCATATTCAGTATCTCTTTTGTATTTTTCCAAAATCAGCTCTACTGTCCAAGTGATTTTCATGTATAAACCTTTTTAACCAACATTGTCATCAATGTATGTTTTTATGTTTTTACGTATTTCTATAAAATATCTTGTACAGCAGTTTTTTTCTAACATTTGTCACGCTGCGTGAGAATTTCACAAATTCTTGATCTGCCAAAAAATCTCTGAAGCACTATCATGCAATGAAATGTTTTTCTTTAAGACTGCATTTCATACAAGTTTCCCTGTGATTCATTGTAAAATATTTTTTAGGTATGGAAACTGACTTGAATTTAAAGGTTTGCAGGTATGAGCAAATCTAGAGAGCCGGATTAGTGTTATTAAGCTTGTAATGAACATGACAATTATACCCAATTATATGTACTTGACAGATAAAAAAGGAATAGAGGTCTAACCTCCAAATCCCCTCTGTGCAATCACTGATTCATATATAAAATGTGTATTATAGCATTGCTTTTCATTTTTATATATTTGTAAAAATTGAACCTCTCTTTTTCAGTACGGCTTTACACCAGACTACCATTTAATGTTGTTCCACTTACTGGAACATGTACTATGTGTTCAGTCAGAGGCACTGTTCGGAAACAATTTTCTTCCCTTCAGCCTCCTGCATGTGCAGGAGCAGGATAACAGGCAGCAGGCGGTGTAGTGTGCTCAACCTGAGACGATGATCCAAGCCTCATTAGTCTCTGCTGGGGGTCAATTATTGTGGGTGATACCTCACAAAACATTATACAAATATATGTACCTTGATGAGAAACTATGAAGCAGTTATGCAATTATGCATATATATATTTATATGCAGTTTTCCTGCTGAAATTGGATGTGTATTCTCAGAAATACCTTCTGTGGACTGCAATTGTTTAAATGCATCACTCAACAGGCATACAGTACACCTGCAAATCTGTGAAGCTGACAGAGGAAAAACACAGCGCACATTTTACAACTGATTAACTAAAAAGATACAGATTTTTCTCTGACAAAGATTGTTATAGTACATAATAGATTGTTATTTTGTGTAAAAAAATAAAGCACTCACATGGTGGGTTGCCGTCTCTGTGATGCCAAGATGGCAGAGAAAATGACGTTCCGAACAGGTGTGAATCCACAGAGATGAGAGTTGAAGAAGAAGCAGAACACAGAACAACCAGAACGTTTCTGTCAGAGACAGCCCCTGTATTATTGGGCTGTTTGAGCCTTATAGGTGCCAGAGACCCTCTGAGCACCGAGCTCTGCTGTCACACAGTGGTGCATTTATTCAATTACATCCTGAAAATGACAACCGCTATAAGTTCTCTATCAGAGACATAAAGCAGGTGAACAAGGTTGAAGGAGGTTTTCATTTTTATTGTCAGAGAAATTTAAAACATGACAAGTAAGACAAAGGGGATGCTTGCTTAGTCTTTGTTTATTTGTAGTTTACTGTATGTGCACACCAAAGACAAGTTAATAAAATGTGAAACATACAATGGACCTATTGCCAGTTTGGATTTGAGTTGTCCCTGACATATAGACATCACTTCGTAGTGTGTTCAAGAAAGGTCACAATCTTTTGTCTGGTCTGCTTTCAGCACCACCTTGGCAGTGCAGTTTTCCTTATTTACAAGTAGCTTACAGTCTTCAGGAATGTATGCCTCTGCTTCAGGGAGCCTGAGAGATAAATGGAAAGAATATTAGCCTCAGATCAAAAGAAAATGCAAGTAATTTTTCACAAGTTAGGGACTGTGCAAAAATTATCAGGGATGGGAGGAGGGAAAGGGGGTATTATATCATTTTTCTCTTGGCTAACAGGAGGGTAGTCGTATGCAGAAGAGCAGGGAGATGTTTTATTAATTAGATTTATATGTTCTTTCTGACTTCCCTCGAAAGAGATGGGCCATTAAGGTGCACTTTATCATATGCAGAGCTATAATTTTCCTACAACAATCAATTTGTAGGTAATACGACCAGTTTTATGTCAATTTTACTTATTAGTTTTTCTAGGTAAGAGGAGGGTCAAAAAAAAACATTTATAAAAGGGACATGGTTTTGGAAAAAGGGAATCACAAACTTTAGCCACCCTCCCCATCACAATAATTTGCACACAGTCCCTAAGAGAGGATCGTTTGAAAAATGAAGATGTAATTTAATAAATAAAAGTATGAAAATCTTACAGGTTAAGGCAGGTAATGCCCTCCTCCGTACAGGAGCAGGTCACGCAGTCTCTTTCCCATTCAGAGCCAAAGTCATGCTGCTTTCCTTCCTGATCAACACACCCTATATGTAAAGAAATAAAACCACAGTTTAGAGTCTAAACAACAGTTTAGACTCTAAACTGTGGTCTTATTTATTTTAGTCTTTAGTCTCTCATTGTAGACTGACCTTTTGGAGGGTTTTTAATATCTTTGATCTCCAACAACGCGGAAGCACTCAGGACAACCAGTCCCAACAGACACACAAACACATGGAGAGAAGCCTGGAAGTGGACAAAAAGACACCTGTAAACATGATGCATGTTTCACAGTCTCTCTAGTGTATTTATACTCCTCTCATAAATAAACTTAAACCGAAACATCCTTTTAAGACCTCCTCAACACTGAAAAGAAATGGGTAGCTTTGTCTCATAATGGCCACACAAACAACAGCCAATCCTATTATGTGAAAGGCATTAAACACCCCCAAAGAAGAAAAAATAGTTTACTGTCAGCATCATTAGGTTTTAGCACTGTAGATGTTTGCATGCATTTTGAAGTGATTCCTCATCATTCCAAATGATCCAGTATTATACAAAAAAACTAAATATACAACTTTCAATGCAAAGGACATTTTATCTGCAACCCACTGTCTATGAAAATAAGATCTTATTTAAGTCTGCAGAAGCTTTATTAATCAATCCTAAACCATTTACCATTATTATCTGCAGTACTTACATTTGTTTAATAATCAACTTATTATGTGCCAGAATCCACTTTTTTTTTTTTTTTTTTTACTTATGTACCACGTCTGTATTTTTGTTTTTGCTTGCTGATGTATCTTTACACCATCTACCATAAATGATAATTACATTAGTAATAATTTAAGAAATGGTGCAGTTGCCCTAAAATAGAATCTTACTGAAATTTGAAGGTAAATGTAAATCTAAACTCTACACTAGTATTTGACTAAAATTTTGGTAGTGACATATAAAGTACACAGCAGTCTTTAAAGTCTAATATCCCACAACCATCTAACTTTCTAATGCATTAAAAAGTTCTATATACTCATAGCTTTTGTAATTCTAAGGTTTAAAATACATACCATCCTCAGATATGCTCTGATCAACACGAAGCTGTTGTGTGTGAGAACTCTCTAATGGAGGCTTTATATTACGCTGCGGTGATGTGACTGTCACCAGATGTTTGCTTTAAGGTGGGGGAGAGCAGCAGGCATTTAATTTACGATGACAATGCACACTGAAGGCACGCCTTGATGAATCATGACACTTTCATCCACGTAGACACTGTATGTTCTTTGGACTAACGCACAAGAAAGTTGGGGTTTTAATAATACTTATAATCTAATTTATTCAACAAATGCAAAAAGAAACACAATAGTGAAAAAGCAGCCAAGGACACAGTCAGTCTGAAATATAAAAACTGTTGTCCATATCTGTAAACTTTTATTGCTGAGCCAAAAGGCAGAGATAGGTTACTTGCATTGCAAATAAATTGTAAACAATTAGCAAAAACATATAGTTTGGATCAACCATAGTAAACAATGTACTTTTGAAACTTTGCTATCCAACTGTTTGTCATCAGCTGTAATAACAAAAAGTCAGTCTTTGTACTGTGCAACAGAGGAAAACTCCAGACAATAAAGCTTCATAATAAAGCAGACATTTCTATACTCATTACATAATTAACAATGTGTAAAAAATACAAAACCAGAGCACAGTATCAAATTAGGGTAAAGAATTAATGGCTGATTGGCAAAAATTGAACATTACAATAAATGTTCAGATATTTGGTTGAGCTTAACCTTGAATGTAGGAAGCTTGCCATGCAATCCCACAGGTGACATTATCAAAAACAACAAAGCTGCAGAGTTCACTGTGAAAGTGTCAATGAAAAAGGAACAAAAGGGACTGAAACAGCGCTCCTTCAGGAGAGAACAGGAACTGTTCTTCCCACTGCATGTCAAAGGAAACCATTGCTCCTTTGGTACTCGTTAAGAAACAAGTGTCAATTCTCATTGCAGCAAAACAATGAGAATTGTTTGAAACATGTAAACCATCACCACGACTCCCAAAAAGTGACAATTACAGTATCAACCCAGATTACATTAAATACTGACAACCCAAACCATTACTAAACCATAAACATCCACAAAGTGATGAATGATGAAAGCAATCGTTTAAAGGCAAATAAATCTGCACCTGTATCTTTTAAGCCCCATAGTAAACCACTTTTTCTGTTTTACTTGGCAGTGTGTGATTAAATTCAAAGGAATTGTTTAACATTTTGGAAAATGTACTCATTCGCTGTCTTGATAAGAGTTAGATGAAAAGGTCAATACGACGCAACCACCAGCAGCTGCTTCACTTAGCTTAGCATAAAGACTGGAAACAGGGGAAAGAGCTAGCCTGGAGGTCTGTGGGAGGGTAAAAATAACTGCCAGCCTGACTACCTGCTGTCTCACAAATTTTTATTTTTACACATCAGTTTTTGTATACATTTTAAAAAGTTAACAAGTGAGATTTAGTGGTGCTACTAGTGTAGGTGGATTATATTTTAAACTTCAAACAGAACCAGGCTAGCTCTTTCCCCCTGTTTCCAGTATTTATGCCAAGTTTAGCCACCAGCTGTTGGCTTCACCTGCATATTTAAATAAAAATGTCAAACTATTCCTTTTAACATAAGATCAGTTGACAAAATAAAGATAATCCATTTTTTCAAATGAAGGGGAAAAAAACGTCCCCATAATAAAATTAGAACCATCCAAAGATGAGAAGCAGCATCTCAAGCATAACGTTTCTCATTCAGGCTTGAATACTTCAGTCTTTGCATACTGCAGCTGCTGAACATTGAAATAACTCTTTATCCAATCAGAGTTTTCATGAAGGCGGGTTTGTCGAAGGGCCAGTGATACTGGTTGGGCACAGGTCCGTTCACATTGCACTCAAAGAAGGAGAACATGGGGAACCAAATGCGCGCCCTGCGGCTGTGCTGGTAGGCACGGGTGTTTGCTAAGGTGTGGTAGTAGAGGAAGAGGCGGGTGGTGATGTAGAAGGCGATGAACACGTCGATGGAGTAGTGCTCATGAGCCGCCAGAATGAAGAAAATCCCAAACAGGTTTAACACCCAGGAGATGGTGTGAATCAGATTCCAGGTTCGTGGAGTGTCTGCAATTGAAAAGAATTATTAAAGGAACAGATGATACATAGAAATTGTTACACAAAATCCCACAAAAAGATTAAAATCAGTACTACTTGTGTTCCTAAATCCTGATACAGGCTAAACATGAAAGATGAACAGTGCTGTCATTTATGTTGAATCAATCCCATCTAAACCCTCTTGTTTTTGAAAATACTGATTTACACAGCAAATGTGTATTAGTTTGCAACTGAAAGTTGTCCCCAGCAAAAGCACTATATCTTCCTGTTTGAGTAGGAAGTCACACATACTCTGGAGTTACATATTCTGTAGTTCAAAAGTATCAACACTCACATTCAGTGACAAAAAAGTTGAGCATTGTGATGACAACTGTGTGTCCACTGAACATGTAGTCCCCACACGTTTGTACGCCTGTCAGAGTCATTCCAAATCCACTCCAGATCGCTAGTGCCCTCTGTATCTTTCCCAAGGTATCACCATACGTCTGGGGAACAAAAGACACCATCCATCAGTTATGCTGTGAATCACAGGGGCAGCTGTTCATCAGTTATCACAGTGGGAATGCTGAGTCAAGAATCAACCATAACACTGCCAATAGCAACAAGAATTACCGGCCACCTCAGGCCTTAAACTAATCTGTGTGTGTCCCACCTTGCTGGCACACTTCAAGTGCTGCCCAGGCACAGAGAGCGAGGTGACGAACATGGTGCAACAACGAAGCAAAAACACCGTTCCCATCAAAGAACACAGCCGTCTGAAGAGAATGGACCTAAAATAGAGACAAAACATTCACAACACTTCGTAACTTACGTTAGATAAAGAAATATTCTAACACAGTCTCAGTGATGGGAACAGCTGAAAGGTGTACTACCTGTGTTTGTGAAGGAGCAGGATCAACAGAAACATGTAACACAGGATGACACCACAGGCTTCAGCCATTGCAAAAGCCCAAGGGATTCTGGGAACACTGTCAGAGTACAAACACATGTGTAAGCATGAAGATAAGATATGAGTGACAGGAGAATGTGTACATGAACTATGGAGTCTGAGCAGTTGCTCAATATTCACAGGACACATGCTCTTGTACCTGTCCAGAAATATGTCAGGCAGTGGTGGGTATGTCCTTGTGTCTGGGACACGCTCGTGCACGATGACCATGACAAATGATGTGAATCCAAACACAAAAAAGACATATATGGAACTGATGACTGTCTTCCACACCTCTGGGTCCAATCTACCAGCCAGGTGCTGCCTACACCTCCCGTTGGAGTGTGTATGACACAGCGGCGCTCCTGAACCGTATCCAGATCTATCACCGTTTCTCAGGCGCAGCTCAGTCCCATTACAGGAGCGCTCACCGCCGTTATACCTCCTGTCAGTTCCGTCGCAGCTCCACTCGACCCCTGCGGTGCCCAGCGATTGCCCAGCAGACAGAGTGTCTGTAGGCCGGAGACCCAGCTCCTCCAGCTGGGCCTGGTTCTGTCTCTGGAGCCGGCGGAGGGCTATGATCAGCCTCTTGATGTCTCCTAGCACAGTGAGGCCCAGCGGAGGCCCCCGCAGGTCGGCCTCAGTCAGAGCCAGCAGGCTTGGGCCGTCCAGGCGGTGCTGGGTGCACAGTAACTCCACATAGTCCCCGAAACCTTCTTCCTGCAGCCACTGGGCCACCTGCTTACAGCTCCAGGAGCTCACACTGTCTTCTGACAGCGCCATGCCACTGCAGATAAAGACATACACAGTGTTAGGTCATGGAGGGCTTTGTACTGTAATTACCTTGTGATATCTGGGTAGCCCTTCTCTCCACTATGTTTTTGCCTCATGATTTCATCACTGTCTTTGCCATCCTCAGTCCTATTGTTTGAATGTAAAAGTGCCTGAAACTCACTCATTGACATGACTTGTCAATTTGCATGCTATTGATCACAACCTACTGTATAAAAGAGCAACTAATAATTATTTTAATTATTGGTTAGTCTGCCCATCCCTCAATTAATCAAATTGTTCTTTGGTCTATAAAATGTCAGAATAGAGTAAAAATGACAAAGAAAATCCTCACATTGACAGAGCAGGTACAACCACAACACATTTTTGCTTGAAAAAGGATTTAAAAGAATAATACATTATCAAGATAGTTGCCAAATAATTTTCTGTTGATTAACAAGTTGATTAATGATGTTTCAGCACTAAAATAAGCTTCACTGTCATTTGTTCTACTTACTTACTCTGAGACACCCCGTGTGTCTCTGACTAAACACACCACAAAAGCAATTATCAAGAAAGGATTTGAGTTATTTCTTCCAGAAACTTCAACTCATTTTCTGATGGTCAGACAAATTTGAAGCCATCACCTCAGAAAGCAGAAAACTGTGACTGACATTGTTTATATTCACACTAAATAATTGATTTATAATGAAAATAATTAAAAATAAAAATCCTCACATTTGAGAAGCTGAAAACGCTGAAAAAATTAATTATAATTAATAAATAATCAAAATTGACTGATTCACTGTTTCAGCACGAACACATTCTGTGAAGGCAGACGTGTGGCTGAAATGTTACACCACGACTAATCAGGATACTGGTCAGTGTAGATCTGCTGTGCTCTTATTCGACGTGACCCAGCACTACACACTGCGGGGAAACACACTGCACTTAGTGCTATTACATTATCTGTATTCAGCTCTGAGAGTGTTCAGTGAGGCAGTGGCTCATAGTATAAGTAAACACTGACACTAAGCACTGATCCACATAAACAAGCCTAAATTTTATGTGTTAAACCAAAACGAACAAACAGTAGTTCAACCTGACCGAATGTGAGCATCCTCTCTTCATAATAAAAAACAGTGAGTCACTAACCATCTAGGATTCACACAAAATAAGCAGAGTAAGTTCTTCTCCCACAGACAGACTCAGGTACTGATGAAACACTGATTCTTTGCTCTGTGTTTTTCTCGTTTCTATCCTTTGACCCTCTGATAAGCTCCCCACAGCACTGCCGGCCCTGTACTCCCTGCTGCTCCAAAGGTCTACAGGACCCAACCAACACTGACTGTAGGACGCCTGCCGTTAAGTGCTGAATGTGAGAGACACGTGCTGTTGGACAGCATATACAGCCTTCAAATTACTGAAGTAAGCAGCTTTCAGTTATCAGTAGTACAGGAGAGAGCACAGTAGAGTTACAGATTAGATCTCTGTGGTTTCTTGCTGGATCTGGGAACTACTTCAGCTTCAGGGCTTATTTTCATTATCAACTAATCTGCTGATTATTCGCTCAACTTATTGATAACTCGGTTGGTCTGTAAAATGTCAGAAAATCGTGAAAAATTTCCATCACAATTTCCAAAAGCATCTTAAAATTGCATTTTTCCCCACCCAACAGTCTAAAAGCCAAACCAGAAACTAATTTGATCATTGATTAAGCCCCTGTCATTGTCTTATATATTAAAGTGAATATCTTTTGATTTTTGACTGTTGGTCAGACAAAACATCTGACGATGGAGCTTGGAAAAGGAAATTATGACTTTTTGAACAATTAATTGATGAATCAAATAAACAAACAAAACAAAACAAAAATATAACACAAATCATCAGATTAATCAATGGAAATAATTGTGTAGTCCAGCCCAAGTGGTCTGAAATAATGAAATCAAATGTTTGGCACATTAGCTGACTATCAATGTATTAATCCAGTATTTCTTTAAGCTCTATTCTACATATTGTGATATCAAAAACAAAATTGTGATATCGAAAATAACAGCTTTCAGTATAGTATCATCCTACAGCATAAATATTATATTCAAGTTTTAAAGGTTGCATTACAGTTAAGTGACACGTTTTTGTACTAAATGTATTGAAATAATCAAATGTCCCTCCAACAGCACTACTCATTTTTTTCAAAGCAGTGTGACCTTTTACCAATCACACCTGATATGATTTCACACTAATTTTCCTGTTTCAAATATGGCAGGAAATATAATTTTGTCAATCATGAAAGCTCCCAATGATCCTCACACCAGCTAAAGCTTGTCATATAGCATCAATAATGCAGATCACATGGTGGTTGGTGATCCATAAAGAACAGATTCAGCCAATTAGCTGATCAGTATTAAATATTTACATGTCTGAAGCCCAAAGTAACTCACCTGTGTGTCTGCTGCTGCTGTTTCCCTCAGAGACAAATAAGTTATTTTTAACTAGCCTCTAGATTTTACTGGCAACATCCTGAAGCTTCTCTGGCCGAGGCTTTACTTGGGGGATTCATAAGTGCCATGTCAGCTCGTTTGGCTGGCTTACAGTGAGTCACAGAGAGCTGTAACACACAGCTGTGAGAGAGAAAGACCTTCAGTGTGTGTGTGAGAGAGACACACACAATCTGACAAAGGGCTCATAGTCTGTTCACCACCAGAGCCACAATACAACACCAGGCTGCTTCAGCTCAACTCTGGCAGATTAAATCACGTGTTTGTGATGGTATGGAAAAGCTGAGACATGATTTTCTTCACATAAACAAAACAAGAAGGTGGACACATGGTCATCAAAGTCGCACAAAAGTGGTGTGAACGTCACTGTAAAAACATAGTATTAAACAGAAGTTTCTCTCTCACCATGAATCCAGTGTCACCGAGCTGGATGAGCTGTCTGTTCAAGTCTCAACTCGCAGGACTGTTTCATGACTACATGCTTCTGACAGCTAGGCAACGCCAAACAGGAAGACACAATAATAAACGACAACAGGAAGAGGAGCTGTGCAGGGCTGCTGCTTTCATCACAGTGACATCTGCTGGCCACATGTGGGAAACACGAGGATCTGTGTGCAGGTCATTTTTCTCTCCCAAAAAAGGTGGATTTTCTTTTGTATTGTATGCACTATCTAGTTTTAATTTGAAGAAAAGCACAAGCAGTGGTTTTAAAATCATCAACAGTTTTTATTTTTGTGAACACATATCTATGAGAGATAGTTGGCTGAGAGTCTGTGCCAAATCCACCACCTGTTTTTGACACTCAGAGGCTGAGTGGTGCAGCAACAAACAGCAGCGTGATTTAGTTTAAGGGAAAGGAAATAATAGTTTATATGCTTTGAATTCAGAAATGGCTGACAGGAAACCAGTCCCAGGTGCAGACCCAGAAGAGGAGGAAAAGTGCACATGTGTGACAGAGGTTTCAAAGTGGACATGGGAGATCCCGTCTCTCCAGGAGCTGGAGGAGGTTTTACACTCAGCTCCACGCTCCTGCCGACACGGGGATGAGGTGTGGCCAAACCTGTATCTGGGAGACATGTGAGTATCCTTGTTTAAGTTCATATATGTGAGTGTCTGAATTGTTACTGATGCTTAAATAAAATCTGTGCCAGGTTCATGTCTCACGACAAGCTCGGGCTCTGGCAGCTGGGCATCACTCATGTGCTGAATGCGTCACATGGAAAACTGTGCTGTAAAGGCAGCGATGACTTTTATGGAACCACGGTGAAATACTACGGAGTCCCAGCCAACGACCTGCCAACATTTGACCTTTCACCTTTTTTCTACCCTGCTGCTGACTTCATTCACCAGGCTTTGACATCAGGAGGTAAAAAAAAAGTTGCCACTAGGGTTGCAAAGGGTCTGTAAATTTCCAGAAAATTTCCAATGAAGCAGAAGCTCAGAAATTTGGGAATTTGTAGTTTCAATATCAAAATTGTACCTTTTAATTGTAAAATACAAATAAAAAATAACATCAGGGCTTATGGCATATTTTGAATAAACTATGATTATTTGATAAAAATGCAACAGTGCACTGAATTCAGCCGTCCACTTGTCCAACATATGTACAGACATTTTTTCAGCATCCCATGAAATAAGAATTCTCTGCGTGCACAATTCATTCTCCCATCACATGCAGCCGACACGACTGCACTGTCTGAGCCAAAGGTCCACAGGCTTTCAATCAAGACTTGATTATATTGCTGGAGTGAATAAAGTCTTTTATGATATTTTACTTCAGCAGTGGAAAGCAGCCTGAAGCAAAACACACCTTGTACATCTTGTTAACACCTTCTTTTAGCTGTTACCATGTGGGATGTAGCTTGATTGAGCCGTCTAATGGAAGAGCTTTAATGAATCTATTTTCATTCTTTCTTGTTAATGAGTTGACTCATTTGATTAAAGTTCAGCTCAGCTAATTTTTTCATTTCCATTAGAAGGGTTTTCAATTATGTGTGCTTATGTCATGGTACATGTTTGTTTCTGTCAGCACATGGTAAATACAGCCTGAGCAAATAGCCCCTATATTTTCTCTTCCTATGGACTGTTTCCCATTATTTCCCATAAATTCCTCTTTATATCCATGGAAAGTTTCCATCTTCAGTTTTGCGACCTTTGCTGCCACACGTGAGACAGATCTCATATTTTCTTTATGTCTTCTATGATTTCCAGGAAAGGTGTTTGTGCACTGTGCTGTGGGTGTGAGTCGCTCAGCTGCTCTGGTCCTGGCCTACCTGATGATTCATCACCACCTCAGTCTTCTGGCCTCTGCCCGCTGTGTACAACAGAAACGCTGGATTTTCCCAAACAGAGGCTTCCTGCGACAGCTCATAGCCCTGGACCAAAAACTGCAGGACGAAGGTTCGAATGAGGCAAAATGAAACAAAGTGAGGAGCAACCCTACAAGATAAATCCATACTTGCCCTCCATTAGTTGGTAGAAGTCAATGCCCTCATTTTTAGGCCTACACCATGCAAGGCTGTCTCCATTTGTACCATTTACTATATGTATGCACTAAACAGCTGATTGTGTCCATCTCTCCCCTCCCTCATCCTCTCCTGATGTGACCTCAGTGGTGACAGAGAGAGGTCCTGTCTTCCACCCCCACTGGACCTTTGGCATCAATGAACAGGCCAATCAATGCACCAGCAATGTTAAATAACTCTACATCCAGTCAGAGGGAACTCAGTGGACACAGAGAGCTAATTTTGGAGCATTCAAACAGCCACCTGCTCGTGTCTCTCACTGAGCTGCTCACACTGTGGCGGTGAAGGGACAGTGGACACAGGCTGCAGGAGCAGTGTTGGGGTCTGGTGGAGGAGCGTCTGTGTCCGAGGAGAATGTCAGGGAGCAAACAGCCGCGGGATCTGACGCTCATTAAAGAGCTAGAGCTCATCTTGGATTCCTGCACGCTGGAGCTCACACCGGTGGACGAAGTCTGGCCCAACCTGTACATCGGAAATGTGTGAGTGTTTGCAGAGTTTGTTGCAGCTTCATGAGCTCTGCAAGAGAGAAATTGATCCGTTTTATTAGCTACTTAAAGTACAATCCCTTTGTAAGCACTCAGTCAATCCAATTTCCTCTTCATTCCCTGTGTGCATCTCTCCTCTGTGTGTTTTCCAGTGCTGTAGCACAGAATAGAAAGACTTTACATAAGCTTGGCATCACTCATGTCCTGAACGCAGCACACTCCAAGCAGGGCAGCATCGGTGACCAGAGTTTTTATGGGAACACCTGCGTTTACTTTGGCATCCCAGCAGAGGATTCGGACCACTTTGACCTCAGTCAGTACTTCAAACCTGCAGCTGACTTCATACACAAAGCCCTGAAGAACAAAGACGGTACAGTACAAGAATGTGACACACATTGTCCCGTCAAAACATTTATGATGATCATTTTTTCTTATTTTCTTTCACATTCTCCATCCTGCTCCACAGGAAAAGTGCTGGTGCACTGCATCATGGGCGTGAGTCGATCGGCCACTTTGACACTGGTGTATTTAATGCTGCGGCAGCGTCTCTCTCTGAGAGATGCTCTGAGGCATGTTGTCCAAAAACGAGCCATTTACCCCAACCAGAATTTCCTGTCTCTCCTCCTCAAACTGGATGAACAGCTGGCACTCAAACGTAGGTTGTGTCCTCTTCTCTGACACCTCCCTCTTGCTTTTTTCACCTCCTCCATGACATTTGTCATTAGTCACCTCAAGACCTCTCTCTCTTTCCATGTGTGTCACTCTGATCAGTTGGGACAATTTCTGTAAATAATGATTTGCATGTGAATGTGATGTTGTGTACTTTTAACTTCTTTGTACAGCAGTAATGGTCATGTGTTGTGAAATGTAAATATCAAAGTACAGTGTCATATTTCTCTGAAGTTTGTTTTTCATATTCAAACTGTATTGAAATGTCACCTGTCAGTGTCCACAGCCTTTGTAAATACAGCTTTATGTGTTGTTGTGAATGCCCATTAAAGATACTTTATGATATTTCAGTATTCAGTATTTTGATTGGATGGACATAAACTGCATTTTTTTAAATAAATTTGTTTCAAACTATACACAACATGGAATGATTACCTACATGTTTGATTAATGGAAAATACTTCACAACAAATACAGCTAAAGTCAACACGTCACTGGTGGATGTTGTTCACTGCCTCGATCATATTTCTTAAAGGCGCAGCAGGAATCCTGGGCAGCGACACAGAGACACATACAGTTCAGTTGTGTATTACATAACATTCTGCAGTCATGGAAAAAAAGAAAGTGAGCTAATGTTAAAGTTCACAGGACAATGCCACATTGTTGTCCATAAGAATGAGACTTCAGCTGTGTAATCATACTGGATTAAATGTGCTTTAAAGCACCTGAACTGCTGATGAATGCTTTCTGCAGGATGTTTTGCCACTAATGAGTGTATGATTACAGGGTTATAAAAGGAAACAGGCCACACAGTTATATGAGGGTGTGAGTGTTTGTCGATAAATAAGGGTGAGCACAGAAGGAGAAGAGTTTGCACTGCTTTGAAGGGAGGTAAGTTCATATGACTCAGAGTGGAAACAGGTTAGTTTAGGGATCTATCATGTTTGGCTCCTCGTTCTTTCATCTCTGACTTTACCTGACAATGATTGAGTGCATTAGCTTCTATGAAAAGGTCAGTGTGAGCAGAGTATACTGTAAAGAAAGATTTGCATATAATATCAAAACAAAAGATATTTTAAACATAGTGAACACTTGGTATATGCTTTTGTTTGTGTGTGTCAGTGGTGGAATGTAAGTGCATTTACTCATGTACTGTACTTCAGTACAAATTTGAGGTGAATGTATTTTACTAGAGCCATCTCTTTTCATGCCACATTCTACTTCTACTCCACTACATCTTTAGGTATTAGTTAATTTGCATACAGAGTACACAACGAGCTTATAAGATACAACCCCTATTCCAAATAATTTAAACCTCATGTTTAATTGAAAATAGTGCAAAGACAACATATCAAATGTTGAAACTGAAAAATGTTTTTATTTCAAGAAAAATATATGCTTATTATAACTTTGACCAGCAACATGTTTCAAAAAAGTTGACATTGACATTTGTTTGAGTTGAGTACTTTTACTTTTAATACTTCAAGTACATTTTCCTGATTACACTTAGATGCTTTTACTTAACTAACATTTTCAATGCAGGACTTTTGTGTGTGTGTGTGTGTGTGTGTGTGTGTGTGTGTGTGTGTGTGTGTCAGTATGTCTCTGAGGGATCCACCATATGAACCTCCCTCAGTATCAGAGTTGCAGGAGTTTCTGCTGACTGACAGAAGACCTACCGGACATGTCAATCAAGTCTGGCCCAACCTTTACATAGGCAATGAGTAGGTTCCCCACACAGTAACATGCATACACACATCTGCATAAACATCATTGGCATATACAAATTTGAATGTGTGATGTGTGTTTCAGGGTGGCGGCTCGTGACAAGGGCACACTGCACAGTCTGGGCATAACTCACATTGTGAATGCTGCTCATGGACGCCCCAGCCCCGGCCCTGGAGTCTGCTTTTATGTCAACACCGGCCCACGTTTCTACAGAGACATGACAGTGGACTACTATGGGGTGGAGGCTGATGATGCAATAGAGTTTGTCCTTAGTCCTTTCTTCTACCCAACAGCACGATACATCAGAGCTGCACTGGCCATGGGAGGCAAGTCCTCACATGCATGACAGAGCTGCTGTATTAGATTGCATTAGATTGATTGTGTTCCTAATAACTGCAAATTCCTCTGTCCCAGGACGGGTGTTTGTCCACTGTCTGATGGGTGTGAGCCGCTCTGCCACACTGGTGCTGGCCTTCCTCATGATCATGGAGGAGGAGGCGGTGGCTGCCGTCCGGCCGCACAGAGACATCTGCCCCAACCCGGGCTTCCTGCAGCAGCTCCGAAGCCTCGACATGAGCCTGGAGAGAGAGAGGAGGAGGAGACGACAGGCCCAAACACTGTAAAGACACATACAGACATACACAAGGCGATAAACATTAACATATGCACACAGACACACACACATGTTTATCGCTACAGAGGTAACTCAGGCCTGGAGGAGGAAACACCATCTCTGACAGAGCTGAGGCAAATTCTGTGGACAAACAGAAAGCCAGTAGCACCTGTCAACCAAGTCTGGCCCAACCTGTACATCGGAGATGAGTGAGTAGAAAGAACCAGCAGCTTCAAATGCAAAAACATATTAGAATAAATCATTTTGCATGTGACGTGTGTGTGCAGGTCTGTGGCGAGAGATAAAACCACACTCTCCTCTCTGGGTGTGACTCATGTACTGAATGCTGCAGCAGGTCAACACCGGATCAACACAGGCCAGCACTTCTACAGCGATCTTGAAGTGGAATACCACGGTGTCGAAGCCGCAGACCATCCGGAGTTTAACCTCCGACCTTTCTTCAAAAGTGCTGCACAGTTCATAGACAGCGCTCTGAAGAATAATGGTCAGTGTGCAAATGTGACAGCAGAATTTATGATGTAAAGAGCGACATAAACAAACCTTAGAGGGGAAACAAAATTGACACATCTAAGATACAAATCAGAGAAATCAGATAACTGCAATATTAGAAGATATATTTCAAGCTTAGTTCTTGCTTTATTTCTGGGTATACTTACATGAACACGGACATGAACATGTTAGAGAATTACAGCGAAGCTCAAACACAACTAATGTTAAATTGTTCTTACTGAGCATTTCAATTAGTTCTTGTTCTCTTTCTCTTCTTGTTGAATGTTTTCTACTTAGAGCTTTCAGCTGCACGGATTGACTGTGATGGACAGATCTCAACGCTTGCTGTCTGACTGATGATGAATTATATGTAATATAACGCCCCCTGCTCTTCCTTCTTTACTTTACTTAATAATCAATGTATCTTCCAGGAAAGGTGTTTGTGCACTGTGCTATGGGAGTCAGTCGCTCTGGAGCCCTGGTTCTTGCGTATCTGATGATCTACCATGGTCTGGCGTTAGTAGAGGCCATCATGGCTGTGCGTCTGAACCGAGACATTGGACCCAACTCTGGATTTCTGGAGCAGCTGAGGCAGCTGGAGCTGAGCCTCAGTCCTCAGAGCAGACAGGCCACAGAGGACGACCACAGTGACAAGTCATGACGATTAGCACCACCTCCCTGAGGCACCTGCTTTATTTTAATCCACATTTTCTGTAAAACACAATTCAATCTGACAAAAAGAAATGTCATAAAGTCAAATGTAACAACTGAATGCCTTAAGTTTTACATCTCCAGAAATAACTCTGCAGTGACAAATGCTAACTGGTCCCCACACCTGTCCACACATTACTGACATTCTTACAAAGACAATAATGCAACATGTCACTTTTACTAAACTTCTTCTTGTCTTTTTACATGATTCAGTGTGTTTCTTCCACATCCAGGCTAAAGGGAAGTAATCCCTCTCACATTAGACGACTCAGATCACATAAGGAAGCCTGTGACATGTGTGTGTGTGTGTGTGTGTGTGTGTGTGTGTGTGTGTGTGTGTGTGTGTGTGTGTGTGTGTGTGTGTGTGACGTTGTTGAGGTCAGGTGTTGTAGCCCAGCTGCCTAAAAATATCATCTTAAACACAGAGCCTGGGAGAGCCATTACCATTCCACATATGTCTTTCAGCCTTCATGCTTATTGTGGAGGGAGGTCTCTGCTCACACACACACACACACACACACACACACACACACACACACACACACACACACACACACACACACAAAGTTCACATATGTCCACTGGGGAAAAGTTGAAGTGCTGCCGAGATCCTGCTCAAGAACGGATTTAAAACTTTAGGTAGAAGAAAGAGGTAAGTTTATCTACTATAGTACTTTATTATTATCTCATTCTAACAGTCAGCCTGTAGAGCAGATAAACACAGAGTGAATGATTGTGGCCACCTTCAGCTCATCCTGGGATATGACAATACTGTTTTACTCCAAACCAATCAATCTGAGTGGGCTTGAGTTTGGTTCGAAAAGGAACATGAAGGCTGTGGAGGACCTAAATATCCTTGCAAATGGGAATAATGGTCATTAATTTATTGATATAAATGAGCGATTAACTGATAGATTAAAACAAGAAAAGTTAAAACATTAATTAATCACTCAAATTAGACATTCAGATTCATGAATTTCAAAATGAAAGAAATGAATAAATTAATACTTTTGTTTTGTTTTGAACTTGTATTAAAAAGCCAAAAGCCAAATCAACTGTGTAATAAATGTAACACAAGATTTCAAAGGGCAATTGAAAGTGATTTTTTTCCCCACCTGGTTCTGCACTAATTCATTTATTATTACTATTTCAAATCATTTAAGCGAAACATCTTGGTGTGACAAAACTGTACGGATAAACCATTAATATTTAACAATAACTCTCGCTGTCACTTGAACTTGTTTGTGATGACTACAAAGACATGACGTCTGCCAGCCATGCAGAGCTCTAATTACCTCCAACAGCTGAAAAGTGACGTTTGGCCCCAGGAAAACCCCTGAGCCCCACATGAGTGACAATAGCGTTGTAAATGGAAACATATGTGCGATACCAGTTGATTGATAAAAATTAGTTTAAAAAGTTTTGTATCTAAGAACAATTTCCTTTTAATCTGGGTACAGTATTGTTTTTATTTATTATGTATAAGTCCCTAAATAAATGTATCTATGTTTAAATCATTTCTTTGTGATTTTTTAAAAAATTTAACACAAATCACATTAAATTCATTTACGTGCATTTGCTCCCTACATCTTCCACACGTTTCCTCTAAGTGGGTGGCTCATTCTCGACTATTGATTAATCTGCTGGTTATTTTCACATTGTTTGATCTAGAAAATGTCAGAAAACAGTGGAAAAGGCCTATCATGAGTTCTCAAACCTTAAGTTGACCAAAAGTGCACTGTTTTGTCTGACTAGACACAACTTTTAAGAAGCTGAAATCTGTGAATTATTGCTTTAAATTGACTTAACACAATTAATCAGCTTTGGAAATACTTGTTAATTAATTTTCTATTGATTGACTAATCGATTAATCAACTGATTGTTGCAGCTCTAAGATTGCATACCAATTATCAGTGGTGTTAATATTACATCTCTACAGCTTGGGCACAGTGGTTTGTGATAAGCTCATGGATGTGTGTGTGTGTGTGTGTGTGTGTGTGTGTGTGTGTGTGTGTGTGTGTTCTGGACAGCCGAGGTGAGCCATGTCCTCCTGTGTGGTGAAGTCCAGAAGCAGGAACCCGTACACAGCAGTGAAGGTGGACCCAGACAGTGATTACATCACTCCGGGAACATTAGACCTGGAGCAGCTGTTCTGGACCGGCAGCGGGGCTCAGTATGCACATGTCGACCAGGTCTGGCCCAACATCTACATCGGGGATGAGTGAGTAAATGCCCACAGAAACAACAAGTGTTGAGTCATGAGAGGCAGCTTAATGTTGAGTCTATGTGTTGCAGGAAAACAGCTCTGGAGTGTGCTGGCCTGAGGGATCTGGGTATTACACATGTCCTTAACGCAGCAGAGGGAAAGTACAATAATGTGCTGACTGGTGCTGATTACTACAGTGACACGGGCATCCAGTACTTTGGTGTAGAGGCTGATGACAAACCCACTTTCAACATGTCCCAGTACTTCTGCCCTGCAGCCCAGTTCATCCATGAGGCCCTCAGTCAGCCTCAGAGTAAGTCCTGCAGGAAATTAAAATCCTTCTCTGGAGAAAAGGCTTCACTGTTGTGCGTTTCTGATGAATCCATCCGTCTTCACTTCCTTTTGTTCTAGACAAGATGCTGGTGCACTGTGTGATGGGTCGCAGCAGGTCAGCGACTCTGGTCCTGGCATACCTGATGATGAAATGCAGCTTGTCTGTGGTGGATGCTATTGAGCATGTGCGACAGCGCCGCTGCATCCTGCCAAATCATGGCTTCCTGAAACAGCTCAGAGCTCTGGACATCACGTTACAGGAGGAGAGGCTGAGACAAAAAAGAGAGATGCAAGGCCAATAGTATACAAGAAGTTAACATAACTGTGTTTACAATTTTTCTTCTCATCTCAGTTATACAAAAATTGCCTTTGTTTCTTTAACAACTATGTCATTAAACTGTGTTTTGTTTTTCACAACCGTGTCATGTCAGTCTCAAGTTCACATGTAAAATTGAAGAATGGGATGCTCTAAGGGCTTAGTGCACCACTCCACCAACGCAGCACTGCCTCAAATCTGTGATTCAGATTCAGATACAGGATGAAATATGATATTGACCAAACTATTGTTTGCACTGACTGATACTTTCTCGGTTCTGCCACAACCTGCACTATTTTACATCTGAAAACCAAATATTCACATTGGAAGTGAGAAACCTAAAACTCATTCCCTAATGCTGACTTGAAGTATTTTATTGAGTTTCAGTGAGACATATATGAAAATCCTAATTCAATTCAAAGGATTAAAAAAACATCTAAAATTGTGATTTAATAAAAATACTCACAAAAATAAATAAGCAATCAGATCAACCTTGTAAGTTTTATTTAAGAATTTCAGGCATTGCAGTCCAGCACAGAGATGGGCAAATTGAGTGCTATAGAGAACAGGAATAAAATGTCACATAAGGCTTTTTGGTGCATGTGAAGATATAAAGAAAGAGGCAATTTAACAGAGGGACAATATGCATCATTTAAGCACCAACAGATATGCAAGTTTCAACAAAACTCTTGTACTCATCAGAAAACCTGCACGCACTTTTTGCCGGTTATCATGAGTATGTCTGTATCAGTGGTTCTCAAACCTCCTGTCATGCCCCCCGACTCCACAACTTTTAATCAATCAATAACAATGAAGCAACTAACAAAAAAGAATCAACATTGAATTTGAATGAAATAAAAGTCAGCATCATAGCATCAACAAACTTATTTTTCTTCATAAATCATATTCATTCATCTTTGTTTTGCTCTATATTTTTTTCAATGATCATTCACGCCCCCCCTGTGGTGGCTCTATGTCACCCCCAGGGGCCCAACCCCCCAGTTTGAAAACCACTGGCATATAATCAGGATCGCTGTATTCAAGTATTCAGATCACAACATAACAGTCAGGTAAATGCAGTTGGTTTGAAACGTTTGGCCCAATATCACACGTGCGGCCTGATCCTTCAGCTTTAGCTTATGTTCCCATTTCTTTTGTATCTTCCATTTGTTGTTTGCAGCAAACGCCTGATTGAGGTAAAAAAAAAAATTATATTCCATTTAAATTTGACTTAGCAAAGCAGACGGTCCTGAAGTCGGGTTACATATTCTATGATATTGCAGGAGATCAACAATCGCCCAGGAGGAACACAGGCCACTAATTCAGGTGAAATATAAACCATGAAGAAATATCTGTTTTAATGCCCCCTGTATTCTTCTTACAGGGAACGTTCAAAAATAACGATACCAGTAATAACAATAACAGATACCGTACATGCATTTTAGAGATGTTGTGTGTTCATTTCCACCCCCACAAGCCACCAGTTGCCCATCACTGGTCTAGCTTGCAAGTTTCCCTGCACAAATGCAGTTTCATGTACAGTAACACGTGTAGGCCTCTGCAAATGTTAAACATTGAAAAACATTTACAGAGAAAGAAAAAAAAAAGGCACTCATTACTCAAAGCACCTGTTCCAAGAACAGTGTGAGGAAAACCACAAACTTCCACAGTAGTGATGTTTCTGAATATTACTGACACAGTAAAGATGACATTGAAAAGTGATTACAGGACTTAATGGGCAGAGACTTTGACACATTTAAAAATTGTGCGCTTAAAGGAAAAATATTTGGTTTCATAACTGGCCTGTTAGATTAAATCAAAACAAGTCAAAAATCATAATCAGGAATAATTAATGTTAAAAGTAGCCTAAAACAAATCACTACTGCACTTTTCAATGCAGTATTCAAAACCTCTCTCAATAGTAGTATTGATTCTTTAGTCCTCTGTATGTGCATAATGTGTCCTCCCATTGTGGAGTAAACCTCTTGTGCTTTGCTTCTCCAAAGGGGAGAAACTCGTTAGATGTAAACACGAGCGCTCACAGCAAACAATCCAAAAAACAACCGTCCATGAAAACAAGATTTCCAATTTATATCCTTCAGGTAAAGCAAAATAATATCATCCTGTGACGTTATCATGATTCCTTTATGATCATCTATATAGAAAGAAATCTTCCCTTGGCTCTTGGCTGCATGAGTCTCTAGTGACCCCAAGTGGAGAACACAGAGACAGGCACACATGACAGGAGGCATCCAACTAAATACTGGTAAGAACCTAATGGAAGATGATGTGGACGGATGGCTGATTGAAGAGAAAGGCAGGGTTCTGAGAATTGAGGGTAGTATTTTTAGGAAATGGTGAAAATTGTGGGTCAGAGTTGTGAATGGCAGGATGAGTGTGTATAAATGAGGTTTCAGGCTGAAGGTAAAGTTGTCAGGGAGTCCTCAGTTGAAGTCAGGTTTTTCTGGGAAGGTGCAACCTGCTCGTCTGATGATGACATTAGCAGCGTAGTGTGCCGCCTTCACGCACTGTTCCAGTGGTTTGTCCTGGACCAGCTCAGAAAGGAAACCTGCACCACAGAGGGAAAATTTGAACAGGAATCCACAGGAAACACTGAAAAGATAACAAGGACGTAAAAATGTATCTAGTGAAGACACGGGAAAATCCTACCTCCTACAAAGGCATCGCCTGCACCGTTTGTGTCAACAATGTCCTTGGGGTCAATCTTCAGTACAGGGAATGCCTCAACCTTGTCATCTGAATAGACACAAGAAGAAAAATTATAAGTCTAAAGCAAACCTCTAACAGGGGACAAGAGACAGAATTAAAGCAAATCTTACCTATGGCCACAGTAGTTTCATCCTTCCCCTGGGTCAACACTATAATTCTCTGTCTCTTTGTATTGACTTTGGGCAAAGCCTGAGCTTTCTTGGCAATTTCCTTAATGTCCTTGGTCTACAGACAAAATGCACGTGAACACAAAATAATAATGCACAAAATACATTAAAAATGCAGCACTAATCATGTGCAAATGCTAAATGAGAGTGTCAGTTCACACACCTCGAAGTCTTGTTCTTTAGCGAATGCAGCTGCTTCCTGAGGAACAAAAAAAAAAAAAAAAAAGACGGCGTTAAACACAAAGATGTCATCTGCATTTGATCGCAAAACCACTGCACAGGCACAAGTATGTGAAGAATTTACTGTGTAAGTCTGGCATACCGTCTCATTGCCGAATAGCACATCGACGTAGGGCATAACCTGCATGAGGTTATCCTTGAAGAACTGGCAGATGAAGGGCGCAGAGAGGTTCAGGCAAAACAGCTTGTTTTTTTCAGACGCGTGCTTCGCCACTTTCAGGATGGACTCCAAGGAGACAGTCAGGAAGAAACCCTGAAACCAAATGGCGACATTGGGTCACGGCTCATCTGCTTTTTATATCTTGATGGGTTCTAAAGAATGACATGAAGTAACGTCTTGTACAGAAACTGCACCACTGTCGGGAAATTCCCCTGTGGGTCCTCTGGTGGTTACCCACGAGTACAAAGCATTTACAATTTACAAAGGCAAAATGGCAGAGCATGAGTGGACCTGAATAAAGGTAAAGGCTCAATACACCATATAATAGATCGGTAACTACTACTGTCCTACTTACAGCAATATAGTAGACTTTAGCTTTTTCCACCAGCTTCCAGTTTTCTTCCAGGTCTAGATGCTTGTCCTTTTTATAACAGTTAGCAGCGGCTAGGTTAGCTACCAGAGACCTGACAGGAAGAAACAGAAAAGAGATGAAGATTTAGACAGAGGAGATTCTAACAAGTCAACATATACTTATAATAACAATAATAATCATCACCTGTTATCCCCAGTGATGCAAGCAGCACACGTCCCTGTGGGCTCTTCATCTTGCTCATAATAGTGGGCATCAACGTGGGCCTCCTGAGCCTTCTGCTTCAGGATCTGTCCAAACTTGTCTTTGCCAATGCAGCCAAAAAACGTGCCCATGTTATGGGGTTCTTGGATCATCCACTGCAGACAGTGACAACAGCTCTGATCAGTTGGTTAACAATGCACATGGAGCTCAACATTTAGAGTATGATTCCACAGAGTAAGAGGAAGTTAGTGAGTTTGCGTGTACATGACTGACCTGAGCAACCTTTATAGAGTTCTGTGTGGCTCCTCCAGCGTGGTACTCAACTTTGAACTTCTTCACCAGCTCCTCAAATCTACACACAGAGACAAACATGTAACTCATAAACCCTATTTCCAACATTTTTTTGCAAATATCTACAACACTGAGACCTACAATATCATTCCTAGAGATGCTGTCTAAGTGCGAAACAAATGCATAGCTCCAAACCTCATCACACACACAAAGCCTCTATTATGGCTGGGAGCAACACATTTTTGCGTATTGACCAAACTGTTTGGCACTGAAGTCATATTTTTAAAGGAACAGTGACAACACTTATCAAACATGTTTATCTGGTTTTTGCCAAGAATTACATGAAAAAGTCTGAAGCTACAGTTGGTATCCGATTACCTTAGCTCGGCATGAAGACTGGAGGCAGGGGAAGACAATTAGTCATGCTGTGACCAAATTAAACATACCAGATATAACATTAATTATTCAGCTTTAGAGGTGCTAGTGGGTAGATGTTTTAAGCTTTGGACCGAGCTGGGCCAGCTATTTCCCTATTTCCAAACTTCATGCTAAGCTAAGTGTCTCCTGGCTGTAGCTTTATATTTAATGGAGGGTGGTACCAATACTGTTACTTTTTAATTGATCAGACATTACAACATTTAAATCATTAATTACATATAACAAACTTCATTATTAAGAACTTCACAGAGATTGTGTTTGTCATGTGGCTACTGCATTGGATGTAGTGCAGGGCATTGTACAGTTGTTGCCTTTATTGTGTCCAACCTTATCTGGTCTTTGACTTGTAAAGGCATATTTCTTTCAGGTAAAAAATGCAATAAAAGCATGGCTGATCATTGATTATACTATTTGAATTATACATGCCTATTATGTAACAATGACAGAGGCAGCTCTTTGATGTTCCACTTAGGGCTAAAGCATCCCTGATTTGCCCTGTTACGCGGTCTAAATATAGCAGTCTTATCAACCTACACACAGACATGTATTTGTGTGGTTTACATAAGTGTTGGAGACTGTGTGTTCATTGGAAAGTATAACAAGCTGACTGCTGTTAAAGGTCCTGAGACTGAGCCAGAGGTTGCAGAGAGGGAGACATCTGGGAGACGGAAAGAAAAATGGAGTGGGGGCGACTGTCTATTGCAATCATCTCCTCTTTTGCTTACAGTCTGTTGGGGGAAATCTCCAACACATTAGCACTTTATCCCTGGGCACTAAAACATGAAGGGCCTGAGTGGCTTCTGAACAAGCAGGAACAAGATCGACAAGTTAAAAGTGTGTGGACTTGCACCTTCATATTGTACATGCCAAGTGACCAATGGCTCCCCTAACAACCGTTCATAATAACCTTCAACTCACTGAGCTCCTGGCAACATTACCAAATCTAAAATTGGGAATCATGGGTACAAATCTTCCCTGACATAAATAAATATATCTAGAGATGTAACAGTCTTTATTACTGGCATTAAGGTTTGCTTTAGCTTTTTAAAGTCATTCACTTGCAAAAACATATAGTGCAAATGTCAAATTGCAACAGGCATTATTGCCAATGTAAAATTGGCAATTAAATTAATATATTACTAGTGGACTATCTGTCATCACACACGTAACTGAGTAAGAATATAGCAGTATAATCCACTCTCATGCACACAGTCACACACAGCTTTCTTATCTCCTGTGGTTAAATGTTTGCTTTCTGGCTCTTGTCTCATAGGGACTGGGAGGTGAAGTGTCCTGGTTTGCTATTGGCTGAGACTGGTTCTCTGTGCTGGATCTGCTGCTCTGCCATTGGTCGTCCATAAAGAACGAGGGTCACTTGTGGTGACTTCTGGTGTGCGCCTGTTTTGACTGGCCTGCTCCAGAACAGAGAGGACCAAATGTGGTATATTGAGCCATATTCATTTTCTCTCTGTACAGACTACAAACACTGTTAGTATATGTATTAGAGCTCTACCGCAACCTATATTCTACAGGACATGTTGCAATGTAGGAAATACGAACAGTGCTTTGTGTTTGTCCTCTGCCAGGATCTGGTCATTGGGTTTCAGAGTGTACCTAAAAATAATTGGAGAAAAAAAAAAGAGATATTAGTTTCTCAAACTCAATGGAAACATATGCTTAGTCAAACCCTGCTGTTATCGCCCATTTAAAAAACACTACTACTGTTCCATACAAACTCCAAAAATATGTGTATGAAGAAAGAAAACACACAATAACAATCTTGGTTATGTTTATGTAAATAAGCATTAATAAGCACATGGTGTTGCCAAATAGGTTGATCACACCTATGGAAAATATGGTTAATAAAATCATTCAGGCATTAAATCATAGGCAAAGGCTTTGAGAAACTCTGAAAGTGCTTTTGTTTACAACCTTCCCCCAGTCAGTCCAAATCAATATGTTGGTCAATAACATGAAACAGAGTGTAGTTTCCTTGAAAGGCAAAGGTAGGTTGGGGATTAAGGTGCAGCTTCAGTCCTGCTTTCTTCTATGTGTGACTGAATTAGAATTGTGGTTGGTTGGTTTAGCTCTAATCCTTGAGTTTACGCAAGGGGTTTGAGAGTGGACTCTGAGCTGGAACCTTTTGCCCTGGTCAACTCAGTGTGACAGATCTCGGACAGACCAGAAAACTGTGGCTGTGTCGGTTTCAGCTAAAGTCTCACACTATTTCAAATAACACAAACTAAATAAAGACATATGTATAAAGGTCAATAAAATGACATAATCATGACAGCATAGGTAAGAACCACTGCTTTTGCAGCAAATACATAACTTTAAACATCAACTTAAAAGGTGAATTTTTGAGTCAAACATTAAAAGCTTAGCTGACATTATTTAACTACACTGATAAATAATTTTTACTAACGTGAGCATGATGACAAAACAGAGAGAGGCACTGATTGTTCTTTTCACTCTGTTAAAACAGTCCATTAAATGTTAACACGCTGTCAACACATGTAATACTATAATATATCTGCTGGACATACAGCTCCACTGTTTCCTGTGCTCTGCTCTATTGTATCATCATTTTCTTGAATCTCTATTGATGAAATTACTTCAAAAAAACCTCTTTTCTCTTATGGTCAGTGCTTCTGTGGGGTGACTTCGCTGACACCATTGTGACTATGCTTTGTGGAGATTTTACAGCAGCAAAAAGGTGGACTTAGCCTCCACATCTTTTATAAAACACAGTTCATTCAACATTCTTCATCTTTGTTTGTATAATTCCAGGCCCAACATAAATGGTGGTGATATGTGTATTAATGTTTAAATTTTTCATTTAAATTAACTATTGAGGAGTCACTTGTGCAATGTCTGGGTAGCAGTTAACAACCCCTTTGAAAGACTCTAATCAGCAGTGAGAACTACAAACACTGATAACAGTTCTTTAGGTGAAAAGAATTTTATTCCATTGCTTCAGTTCTTTAACTTACTTGTCCAAGAAGTCTTTGTCCACTACAGCACAAATGTCCAGTAAGGGGTTTCCCATCCCAAAGAGTGAATTAGGGCTGAAACATAAAGACTAAGAGTTAAAACAAAAAACAACAAAAACTGGAATTACACGGCCTGGCTTTAACATGACAGCAGGGACCAGCCATCTTCCTTCTTTACCGCAATGTAACATTATGTAACATTAGTATTTTGCACAATAACTCAACTGGAATGACCATAATAAGGGAAACATCTTGCAGGGTCCATGTTGTGTTGTCTTGTTCTGTCCGTTCTGAAGCTGCTCACAGCAGTGAAATTTGATTTGAAATGAGTTATAGCTTTAGCCTGGTTGGCTGATTCAATAAAAGAGCAGATAGCCCTCCTTTCAGCACAGTGTAGAAGGGCACATTTCACAGACTTAAAAATTCATGTTTGTTCCCTCCTCTGAGTGTGCTGGGTTATTATCCGAGTGTTGATGACTATTTTGCAAAATCCGCAGTTTGGTTTCCATGTGACTTCAAAGCTTCGATTCATACAGAAGGGAAACAGAGATGGCACATGTCTGGGAGATTTAGCTTGGAAACATGTATGACTCAACAAACATTACAGAAGAATATGGTCGACAGTGACGACCCAGTCAGTCATGCATGTAACCACGTTATGAAATTCACAGCAAGGCAACATTAGGAAGCAGTAGGCTGTGTGCATCTCTGTCTGTGCAGGGTGTTCTTTCTGAGACAAAGAACTGAGCACAAGGTTTGAATATCATCACAAATCATGCTCTTGTGATGCCAAGAAGCATTATTTCAAACAGCACAGCAACAGTAAAATGAGACCATGACTTAAAGGCACCTCCGCGCTTCGTGTCAACCCATAACGAACTCATTCGAACTCGTCTTGCACATGAGTAACCAATTACAGCCAGTGGTGAAAGTCTGTGCATAATACTGCAAAAACACCAAGTGTCAGTATCGGATCTGTGTCTTCACTCTTGCACGCTGGTCCTTCATGTCACCGTAATCTTGTGGTTTCTGGGAAAACCCCACATGGCTTTGAACACAGTCCCGGACAGATGCCACCTTCACATGAACATGTGCTCACATATTTTCTCATCGCACCTTTCTTTCCACACTCACTTGAAGGCAAGATTTAACAAAGCAAAAAGAAGCAATACAGGAGAATGGCTTTTTAAAAAGGAGGGCTAAGGAGACCTGCCAGTGATGGGTATTTGTTGTTGAAAAACCAGATGCCACACCCTTACTATCATTTCCTCCAGCATATACATTTGCCAATATGTAGTCAGATGATTACTGGGCTTGTGCATCCAATTACACAAAACCAGAACCCATACCAGCTTTTAGATGGACTCTATACATCAACGTGGCCTTACCTTACAGAAGTCATGGTGTCCCTCTGTCTGTGGATCAGCTAGATAGTGACAGACCTGTTGAGCAACCTAAAAACCGGCTCAGAAAGAGCCAAGCATTCAAAACTTCACTATTTCAGCTCAGGGTGAGGGTAGATCGATTTACCCCTGCAACCACAGCTCCTCCTACTAGGGACTGACGGATTGGAGGCATCTGAAGGAGGAAGGACCAGGACAGCCTCTCTGTGTGCTGATTGGCTTGTACGGCCGATTCCATCCTCAATCCACTCACTCTTTTGAAGCTAAATTACATCGTGAGTAGCCTGCTGATGATAGAGACACCATGATGTGACAGCTGTTTCAGCTGGGTGGAATAAGGGTAGTGATGCACCATGCCAGAGTCGAATTCATTCAGAAAATAAAAACAACAAAACATTACATATTCATAGCCACGTGACTGGTGTGCAAAGCATTGTTTTCGGAGCTGATACAGGATGGATGAGGCGAGATTTCTCTGCAGCCATGGTTCATATAGTAAACAGCGGTGAACCCCTTGGCTCTGAAGGAAGGCGCCCAGATCAGTCCAAGTATTTCTTTCTGCAGCTTTTAAACATGCAGGGGCAGGTGGTGGTCACGCTGAACTTAGATTAGATATTGGCAACTGATCAGGAAGAAGCATGCTAGTGTTATTTGAAGGGAGCAGCGTCCACACGTTCGAGACCTAACGGTGCAATTAGCTAACAATTAAGTAGCCGCATGTTAAACGATAACCACATCAAAGGACTTTACACCCGTCGTTATCAAATACGACCTCTTCTCCAAACTAAGGTGGTTCACACAGATACTTAATGGTCCCAAGAAACCCAACTTCTATATATCATGCTCACACTAACAATGTATTCAGATTCACATTTAAAACTTTGCACATGTTAGCATTAAGCAGCTCAGAGAAGGTTCGCGTCTCCTCGCTCCAAACAGAAGTGTATTGTTAGCTTTGTTTATCAGCTTTTTCGGTCACCTTAGTTTGGCAGGAGTCTTTTTGGTTGGAGGCTCTGTCTTCTCCTCCTCTGAAAGTTTTTGTTTCTTTGCTTTAGGTTCTTCTGAAGCCATGTCTGACCGTGCACGTTGCGACTCTTACAATCACCTTTACCGGTGCGAAAACGCGGCCGTGCTAATAGTGTACATGAGCGTTTGTTACCCCGAGTTGCCCCTCGCAGGCAGCTGTTGCCTCCCACAGGCTGTGTGACGCAGCCACAGAGTTCCACCAATCAAAAGCCTTAGATCTGGGGTTCTCGTCAAATGCGACCTTCATAAAACAGGACAGAAGGTTGTACTATTTAATATTTTTTACCTATATGATGAGTCAAATTAATATTGAATACAAAACTTCAAACAGGGGTCTATATAACCAACATGAGAGAAAAAAATGTATTAAAACTTATAACTATTAATATGAATAGGTACGTAAATAAATAGTAACAACTAAATGTGTGTGAAAATGAAACAACAGCAACAACTGCAACAATACTAGTACTACTACTACTAACAAACTAACAATAATAGTAATGCATTTCTAGGAATTTTTCCTATTAACATGTCTCAAGCAGCAGATTCACATTGTTTACAAGATTATTAAACCTTTTTACATTTTCCCACCACTTACAGTTCTCCTCAGCTCTACAGTATGGACCATGTTTTTCAACTCATTGTTTTGGTTTCACAGCCTGCAACAGCCTGCAAAGGGGGGGGGGGGGGCTCTAAAAACCTCCAATGTACACTGTCCAGCACCATACAACAGTGAAACGAAGTTACTAACCAGCAAGTGCACATAGTGGCAGAAACAGTTTGAGAGTCAATTAATTCCCTCAGGTGTTGGTGGAGACTGAACCAGAACTGAAAATACACGTTGTAAAGGCTGTCTCTGCTCTGCTTATATGAGGACATGGTTATAATCTTACTTTGGAAATTGTAGCACATCTCTGTTGGATCTCAGTTTAAGATTGTCAGTGCAGAATTTTGCTTTCAGTAAAATATTTACAAAGGAAGTTGAAATGATATAGACCAGTTTGCGCCGCAATTTTGTAATTCATCACACAAGTCTACAATATAGTTAACAAAAGTGATCATTCACTTACAGCGCTTTGCATTTTAAAAGGGGAGAGAGGAGAACCCATGCGGACACCTGAAAGACAGTGCTCAGGGAAAAATTCCCTCTAAACAACAGGGGATTAGTTGCCCGCGAATGTTGCCTGATTAAAAAATCCAAAACTTTTCTATCAAAGTAACGACAAGGTTGACACCAGAGTGTCTTGACATTTAAACCACCGATAATATATTTTAGCATTTTACTAGCAGTATTCAGGCCTTATTCTTTTGCTTTGTTGAGCTGTATCTGTGACTTTGTTGTGTTTACGTGTGCATAGATCTACAGGCGCCTCCTCAGCTGACAAATCTGCCATATTGGCACCAAGTAATATTTGGCACAATCAACTGGAGTTAGCAGGTAAAACTTTTAACAATCTGTGAAACTTTGAAAAGGTGATCTTCTATTCAGAGCTTTAATGTCGCTGTTACGCTTCTCACTCTCAAGTTTATTTTGTTTTTAGCATTAAGGTGCAAATGATAAATGTCCGAATTTGCTCAATCTCAAATTGCTAACCAGCCGCTTAAGTTACCTGAGGCTGAAGTTGATTAGACAGATTGACAGTAGGTAAATGTTGAGAAGTGACACTGCTTTACATTTGTATTCGTTTTTTTTCATAATGAGTTTTAAAACTGCTGGTTTCATATCTCAATCTGTCTCTTATTCAGTAACACACAGCACTAACAACAACAACAACCACCTTATTGTTGCAGCTGAGATGATCCACAGTCTGTTCCTGATTAATCACACTGGAGACATCTTCCTGGAGAAACACTGGAAGAGTGTCATCAGCCGGAGTGTGTGTGATTACTTTTTCGATGTTAAAGAGAAGGCAGTTGACCCGGAGAATGTGCCCCCTGTCCTGCAGACCCCACATCACTATCTCATCAGCATATACAGGGGCAAGCTCTTCTTCCTTTCTGTCATCCAGACTGAAGTCCCTCCACTGTTTGTCATTGAGTTCCTGCACAGAGTGGCAGACACAATTCAGGTGTGGTTAAACTCTGTCTTCATTTTGCTAGAGAGATGCCAGAATGTGTCAGACATCTTTGGTTCTGTTTTAACTTGGTGTCCTTTATAAGTAGATTCTGTCTAGATGACATCTGACATCTGAATGCATGTCAAGTGATCAAATTTTTTGGGAAACTGTGGTTGATGCTGAAAAACTTTTCTCAGAGTTTGACAAGAAAGTCCAAATGTGGGAACAGATGTCAATTCATTCTCAATGTATCTTTGTTGAACTGAGTAACTGCATGTTTTTATGGCGCAGTGTACCGTAACGTCCCAAGATGCATTTTAGTTTCGAGAGTGAACAATATGATTTTATTATGATTTTAATTCTGTACTGTATAATATTTCTAAGCAGGTTTTGAGTGTGTAGTGTTTTCATGCTGGAAAATACCTTGAAAAGTCAATATACATGCTGAAAAATGCTTGACTTTGAGTGTGCTGTTGATGAGCATTATTTCCCTATAATGCAATGCACACACAAGGAAATGTAGGAACTACTCTCAACCCCAGCATGTTTAAACAAAGTGCAAATGTTTGATTGACATCTATAGGTGCAATGATAAGTAAGCATCTTTTTCCCCCCCCCGTACAACAGTAATTTTTCATGTACTCACTTCAGAACCTGAGATTTTCTGCAAAATCTTTTGGGTCTTTTTGCATCAGTGTTTGCTATAGCCTAACGGATATTTTTGCCCACAGGACTACTTTGGTGAGTGCTCAGAGAGTGTAATCAAGGACAATGTAGTGACAGTGTACGAGCTGTTGGAAGAGATGCTGGACAACGGCTTTCCGCTGGCAACAGAGTCCAACGTCCTGAAAGAAATGATCAGGCCTCCCACCATCCTGCGATCAGTTGTCAATACGCTCACAGGTAAACAGAGGTCACCCTGACTCTGGTGTTAAAGATCAGTCTGAAATTTACCACCCCATGTCTGCTTATCTCTAAACCAAATCAAATAGTCATTGTCTATGTTATGCATTCATTTTTTTTGCCTTTGTTTTGTGTGTTTTTCAGGAGGAAGTAACGTTGGAGATACGTTGCCAACAGGTCAATTGTCCAATATCCCATGGAGGCGGGCTGGTGTTAAATACACCAATAATGAGGCATATTTTGATGTGATCGAGGAAATAGATGCCATTCTTGACAAATCAGGTACAAACAACCACTTGTTTGATCATCACAAATTGACCATGGCAATTAAAGATGTTACTCTTTAAACACGCTTTCTTCTCCCTCGGTCTTATTCAGGTACGACAGTATTTGCAGAGATCCAGGGTGTAGTTGAAGCATGTGTGAGGCTTACTGGGATGCCTGACCTGACTCTGTCCTTTATGGTGGGTTTATTTCCTCTTAGTGCCATCTTTTCTTTTTTTTTGCCTTTGTGGTCCGCTCGAACGTCTGTCCAAGTTTAAAATCCACTCGCCTTTTTTTTTTTTTGACAGAATCCTCGTCTTCTTGATGACGTGAGTTTCCACCCGTGTGTGCGCTTTAAGCGCTGGGAGTCAGAGCGTGTTCTCTCTTTCATCCCACCAGACGGAAATTTCACTCTCATGAACTATCATGTCAGCACTCAAAAGTAAGCGCAGGCATGGCTGTATATCTTCTTCATAATTATGTATGAAGCAGGTATGACCTATAGATGAACTTGGTGATGTGGTGTTTAACATCCAGAAACAGTATAATCTTTGTCCTGTTATTTTCTTTGGATTTCAATGTGAAGGAGTGGATCGAAATTCTAGTTTCAATTCCACACTAAGGACTCAGAATCCATACTCATTACCTTGTTGACTTGGAAACACAAGCTGGTTGTTGTCTGCCTGCTCACTGTCTATTGTCATTGTGGTCAATTCTTCCTGTTTCCTCCCTCAGTCTTGTGGCCATTCCAGTGTATGTGAAACAGAGCATCAGTTTCTTTGAGACTGGACCATGTGGTCGCCTGGACATCACGATCGGACCCAAGCAGACCATGGGGAAGACGGTGGAGGGCTTGATGGTCACTATCCATATGCCTAAAGCTGTGCTCAGTGCCAACCTCACAGCAACACAGGGGAGCTACACCTACGACCTTGCTACAAAGGTAACTAAGCAGTAATACAGTTTGTGTTAAACAAAAAGCCAGAATGTATTTTGTTTAAACAAGAGGCCAAAATGCCTTCCACTTTAATGTTTTTAGTAAACTGAAAATATAAAGCATGTTGTTTTATTGTCCTCACTGGGAGCATGTCTTGTGTTTTGGCAGGTGTTGGTTTGGGACATTGGAAAACTGAACCCCCAGAAGCTTCCTAACTTGCGAGGCAGTCTGAGTACGCAGGCAGGAGCCCCCAAACCTGAAGATAACCCCTCACTCAACATTGACTTGAAGATACAGCAGCTGGCCATATCAGGTAATCTTCACTACATGACCTCTTAATCTTCTAACTTCTAACTTCCAAGTTTAAAGTCCAGGAACACAGCAATTCCTGTGCATTTAGCCCCATTCTGTGTCTTCACCTTTGTTGTTGAGGACATTAATAGTTACGGTAGCAGTAACAGTGCTTGAAATGATCAAAGTTGATGTAGTTGATTTGTATTTTCAATCATTGCTCACTCTCTCCTCTGTACAGGTCTGAAGGTGAGTCGTCTTGACATGTATGGTGAGAAGTACAAGCCGTTTAAAGGGGTCAAATATTTGACCAAAGCTGGCAAATTCCAAGTGCGGACCTGAGTATTGACTGTCAGAGGTCAACGGTCAACAATCCAATGTGCCAAATAGGGGGCAAGGTTACCGCCCCGCTGAGTCAGCTCTCTGTTAAGTCTTACATATTGTCAGTGTAATTAATGAACGATTTTGCATTCTAACAGCTATTTATTATGTGTTTGACATTACATATATACATCTGGATGGTATTTGTGGCCTGTAAAGGGAAGCCTTAACAATCAACGTGACCTTGTTGAAGTGTACGTATGCACCATTCCTCTTCTTTTTGAGATATGTATGAATACTTTTTTCTTTTGTCTAACGCCTTCTGAGTGTTGCCAAAGGGGAATATTTTGGTTTGAAAAGGGACACTCGTAGCTCACCGCCTTGCTCCTCACTACTTCAACACACCTATACAATCCTCCTTGCATGTTGCCTGATAGTAAGCAGCATTGCCTTTGAAAACCTTTTTACACAATATATGATAGCAAGTTTTGTACTATATATGTTTATTTTTGAAATCTCTGTCATATCTACTTTCTGAGTAGCTGCAGTGTCTTGAGGCACTGTCTTTAGTGCAGGTAATTTTGCACACATTCACTCTTTAATGTGGCCTTGTAAGGGTAGGTTAAAGTGCTTTGTATAGCACACTACAGCACAAAGAGCATTTTTTTGGAGGCCTGAGGGAAATACATCTTGAAAATACATCATATCTAAGGTACATAGTTTGACTTTGGGAGGATGTACAACTGAGTGGGACCTAGATACGAGAGAGTGATTCAGGTTTGGAATCTATTGCGTAAAAAGCACTCAGAAATCTACGAGATCCTCACATATTCTTGAACACCAATCCTCAACTCAGCACAAGATTTGCACAATCAAATATCCACATGGAAAAAAACTACTTAAAGCTGTTGTGTGAAGTTGAAGCTGCATTTCAGTAAACAAGATGTCTTATAAAAGCTTTAAATTGATGTGTTCATGTGTGGTTTTTTTATGGTTAGGGATGACACCTCTGGCCTATTCCCCCAGAACACTCACTCATTTTATGACTTATAAAAGCAAATTAAGAGGCTGACTCCAGTCATCATTATAGTCTTTTATTCTTCCAAGGCACAGCAGATGTGTTGGCAGGGCTAGAAGCTATCAGAATACATTCAGGGTGTGAATGAACACATCAAGTACACACAGGAGTACACCCTGTTGCTCTCAGTGAGGGGTCAGTGGCTGCTACATGCTCAGTAGGCCCAAATAAAAATGAAAATGCAGTTAACATTCTGTGCTCTGTCCCCCAACCTATAATCATGGGGATGACTCACTGACAACGTTCAAGTGCAGAGGCTTAACACATAGAGACACATCCAAGCTCACCATTTTACAGTTCAATTTGCACAGCCATTGTATAAAATATGTAGCAACCCTTGATGAAATACTGATTAGGAAATTAAACTATTCATTCATTGATCTGATTGCTTGTAATATTGAGGTACTAATTCTTATAATGAATAATTCCATGAACTTGCTATGTACCAGAAAAAACACTCCGTTTATACAGTTTTTTTATTCAAACCTAAAAAAACTAGACTGACATCTATACCTGATATCACATAAAAAGTTTTTTTTAGTTGTCAAACCACCGGGGTTGTCTAGAAAATCTGCATTAAAATGATGCATTCCGAGCATTCAGAGTGGGACGACTGCGTTCACACATTGAGGGAAGTCTAAAAACAGGAAGTTGGATGGCTGTCTAAACTGTCACTGGTCTTGATCAGTTTTGAAAAGGAAAATCCAAACAGTTCAACTGTTAAAAGGAAACGAAGCACCACAATTAGATACAATTAGAAAACCTTTTTTTGCTTAAAAAGAAACAACAGCCCTCAAAAAGTACCTCTCTAAAGAAAATGACCTGTCTTGCTTTTTTTAATAACCTGGATTTTAAGTGTGAATGAAATATTATGAAGTTAACATTAATGTAAAACAAATCCTTTGGCATTGTTCACTGTGAAAGTTAAATAAAGTTCAAATAAAGAATTAAAAACACATTAAAAACATCTCATCTAATCTTGGCTGTAACCACACTGTTGCTCATAATGCAGCAGTCAGGTTATGACCTCTTATCTCATTAAGAACCAACCTTCCTGCAATCAAAAAAAACACTTTATTGACAACCATACATTTTTTTTCTCAAATTATACAATCGCTTGTTAAACTGTATCATTTGCCTGTAAGTCATAACACTTTGAATCCAGAAGACCTTTTAGTTCTTCAAGTATAAACGTCACCGGACAGCAGCGATGATGTGTCACCTTTGAATTCATAGATCTTCAGTTAAGAACAGCGTTATTACTAAAAGTAAACATGAAGAGTGGAGCGCTCACCAGCCCACGCAAGACTCCACACTTTAGTGTCAAACTCAGTGTATAAAGCTCATAGCTGAGTGTTGTCCATAAAACAAATAATCACTATATATACAATAGACAATAAGAAACTCTCACTGAAAAAAACTGAATTAAAAGTAAATGTTCTCTAGGAGATAAGTATCTTTTGTCATCATTTGCTTTTAGAAAATAGAAAAAAATTTCATGCAAAAAATATATACCTGGGATTTGGATAAACTCTTGTAACACAACATACTAAAATATATATTAAAAACTGTCTCCGATTAGCCTGCGTGATTCCACAGATACAGATAAAGGGAACTGGAGAGCAAAGCTGAACTCACTCCAATAAATGAAACCTGCTTATCTAATGGTTCCTGGTAGACACACCGAAACTGCAATGTAGGATGGATCAAAATATCCTGCAATTCCCCCTTTGAGGTCATGCACACGTTTACTGATGATGAATATGCTCATTGCTACTTTCACTCGAGGTGTGTGGTATCAGCATCCAAGTTACAAGAGTTACTAGTTTCAGCAACAAGGTTCGCTTATTGGTACCAGGGGGTCTTGCGCACCCAGCGAAGGGTGAATCCTGCATCTGTGCGGATCTTGATGGAGGCTGCTTCTGCCTCTCTGACGGTTTCCTTCACTGACTGCATCAGATTCTGGGCGTTATGGACCAACATCTCTGTGGCCTGGTCAGGGAAACATGAATGAAGTGGTAAGTGGTGGAAGAAGTATTCATGTTGTTTATTTAAGTAAAAGCCATGCATTAAAAAACCTCATTGATTAAAAGTACTTAAGCATTGTCTATAAAATGTACTTCAAATATCAAACATAAAAGAATAATATGTGTACTGATGCATCTTGATGTGGAGCTATTTTATATACTCAGACCCCTCTTAAGGGTCTTAATATAAACCTGAAGGGTCATGAGGTGGTTAAGATAAGATAAGATAAGATAAGATAAGATAAGATAAGATAAGATAAGATAAGATAAGATAAGATAAGATAATATAAGCCTTTATTCGTCCCACAGTGGGGAAATTCACAAGTCACAGCAGCACAGGGGATAGCAGGAGTAAAAATATTAAGAAGAACAAATAACAGTCTAAAAAGGAGGTGTACACAAGTTTACAAGACTTATTTACAATTTCGAGTATGGATATGAAATGTAAATTATGAAGTATAAAAATATAAAAATAATGTAGTAGGAAAGAAGAAAAAGCAAAACAGCGTTATGCCACACAAAATTCTAAGAACTGTGGACTTTTTTCTTTCTCAACCTTTAGCCTGTAGCTCTTATTTAAATGAAACCACCTGAGATGTTTAGAGGAATAGTGTCTCTCTTGTTTGGAACTACAAACAACTCATCATCATGCTTTTTGTAAGGGGTCACAAACCCAAAAGTTGTGAACCACTGGTTTAATATTTTATAAGCTTATCGTGTCTTTTTATGTGAAATTTTTATCTGAAAAGTAAGTAGTAACTACACCTGTTAAGTAAACACTGTTGATTCAATATCAGTGTCTGCACTATACATACAGGCCATATCAAGCAGTTCAGGTATCAGCCAGGACTTGACCGATCCACATTAAACAACAGATTCTTTCTCCAAGGTCATTCTAAAATTTAGTCACACCAGGCTCCACACTGGTTGAATCAGTGCATTCCTACATGTTATGTGCAGTTTTGTGAGTTTACCTGCTCTGACTCCTCTTCACTAATGTTTGTTCGTCCCAGCATGGTGGCTTTGACAGTGGAGAGGATCTTCAGCTGAGTACTGATGGTGGGGATTCGCTCACACACCTTTGGAGGGAGAAAATTAAATAAATCATGGCAGTGACAATTTTATTTATATAGCAGATTTCATTGCAAGTAAACTCAGCGACAGAGACTGACGGTTCGGTGTGTGTTTGTGTCTTTACCTGAAGCAGATTAGTTCTGATGCGTCTGTCAGTGCACTGCTTGGCCACCTCTTTCGCCAGTCTCGTCACCTCATCTGAGGCCTTGGCGATGTCCTTGGCGCACTGGATCAGCGCTCGTTTGTTGCCGCTTCCACCACGCACCAGCCGGGACATTTCTGCCATTAGCAGAGCCATCCGCTTGGCTGCTGCGATGATGTCGTTACCCTGTGAAGAGGGGCGGAGGGGTTGGAGGAGGAAGCAGTAAGAGCTGTGAGTGGGATACTGGAGAGGAGCTTTGGCTCTTTGGCTTTGGATAAGAGATGAGAATGCACTGGAGACACAGTCATTTTACCACATATTTTCTAATACTACTAATACTGATATAATCAAAATCTTATCTTTGTATGAATGAATCTGAATTACAAAAGCAAAACAGGCACTAAATTTAAAAGCAGAAAGCTGCATGCAGTTTTAGTGCGAGTTAGCACGTGTTCTTCAACACTCATGGAAGAAGGCAATTTGGAAATTTATCCATCCATAGTTTTGGAGGGAAACAGTGTTGAGGTTCTCACCGTCTCCCTCACATCACAGTCAACCTGAGGTTAGTACCCATGAGGTGATGTTGACTGTGTTGGAGCGATGACTACGCAACCTGACACTAAGAAGCAGAAGCAGGTGATTAAACCAGGCAAGCAGGCAGCCTAGCAATCGAAACTACAGCACCCAGAAGTCTTTGGGAAACTGTCATCCTTGGCTTCACAGGTTGGCCAGACAACCAATGACTGACAACAGTGATCAGAGTGCGAAAGAGCGCCTGGCTCCTCCTTTAAACCACTTTACCTAATCATGAAGATAAGGGAGGGACGTGTGAAGCTGGTGCCAGTTTATCCATCCACAAACTTGCCATTCCAACAGTCCTCGACCTTTAGTACAACCTTAGCATGACCGTGTGTCGACCGTGTCTGAGTGTGATCAGAGTGTGATGCAGCAGCAGTGAAACACAGCAGCCACAGCTGGTTGGAGGTGTTGATGGCAGTGGCAGATGCAGAAGTCATCGTTTGTGCAGCCGCAGTGACTCAGCTAGAACTCAGTGTTTCCTTTTCCTGCGGGACTTTCCTTGTGTGATGCTTGTGTCTTTTAATTGCATGCGTGTATTTGTGTGTGTGTGTGTGTGTGTTGGGTCAAACAGCAATTCACAAATACTATCTGACCCATATCTGGTTGTGTGTGCACTCATGTCTGTGCGCAGACCTTGCTGGACCACTTGCGCGCCTCCTGGTGGAGAGATTGGGCAGCTGCCAGAATGGGTTGATTGACAGGCTGGTTGGAGGGCATCATCAGCAGTTCTGGCTCATAGTCATCCTCACCATCAGTAAACTCATCTTCATCATCTACCTCCCTCTCCTCTACTGCCTCCTCATCCTCAGGCTGGGCGGGGCGGGAGGGGGATTGTTGGTGGTGGTTGGAGGAGGAGGGAGGGAGGCAAAGGGAGGGGTGGGAGGTAGAGGAAAAAAGGAGGAATGTGGAGAAGAAGGGGAAAGCCAGGAATGGCAGGAGGGAAGGAAGCATGGGAAAAGGAGGCATTTAGTACAGTATGAGAGGTACTGGATGGAAGAACAGAGGACAGGAGATTTACAGGAGGGAGGAGGAGTGAATACAGGCACTGTGAAGGAGCAGGGAGAGGGGAAGTGAAACTGCACAAGCAAAGATGGGGAAAAAAAGGGGGGAAAGAGGAGCTGGTTTGAGCAGGTAGCAGGTGGATGATGTGCCTTACTCTGACTCTAGCAGTGGCTCAGTTGTCAGCTTGTAAAGCATTTGCACGATCACAGATCTAACTGTAACCAAAACCAGTGGTTGGTGTCCTTCTAGTGCATTTGAGTTTTTGACTGGCAGTGTGCTGGGAAAGTGAGTGTGACCCGAGGCCGTGACAAGAGATATTTTGTGCCTGGTTTCCAAAGACACCTGTGATGCATAGATCATTAGACAGGTGTGGAAAAACTGCCAGGAGAGCTATGAAGGGGAGAACGGTTGTGAGCTTCACAGAGAGATCGAAGGGGAATTATTCCTGGATAATCAATGGCTATTTACCAAGAAAAGCTGTTTCTATTCACAGTTCCTCCACACAAAAACACTTGGACACACACATACAGAACACAAACACCAAGAGGTAGAAGAGTGCAAAGAATACAAAGTCTACGGCAGATATTGTGCACCTGTCCTCTACTTCTGCGATAGATGTGACACTGGATTGTCTTTCCACAGATGACTCTATTTCTTATATATACGTTGTGCATGTAAATGTGCATGTGTAAGCCATTAACAACTTTACATGCAGACACCTCGAACAGATGACAGTTTCCAGTTTCCCTCTGAAATTGGAATCGAGCCACTGATGTCCACATTTCAGCATCAGCATGAATTCAGGATAAACTTAATTTCAGGATGTTCACAGAATATGAGAGAGCTTCTTTATCAGACAAGTTTATTATGGTCAACAAAGACGAAAAGTTTACATTTGTGATTACTTCAGTCACGTAACATGACCTTGAGACATGAGTAACATGAGTAACATGAGTTACCATGAGTAACATGACCTTGAGACATCATTAACCAGCTCGCTCATTTTACCCAGAACAGCGTGTATGTACTGATTTTGAAATTATACACATTTGAATGGGTGAAATATGTTTGTGTGAACTGACCTTGCTGGACCACTTGCGTGCCTCATCGTGCAGCTGCCTGGCAGCCACCATCATGGGCTCACTGAGCACCTCTCCAACCTTCTGCTCAGGGAACTCCTCATCCTTCTCTTCTGGAGGAGGGGGCCGAGGAGGGGGCACCTCACCCTCTGGTAAGGGGGGTTTGGGCGGTGCCTGCTCATCACTAACCTGGAGAAGACACACATGTGTTACCAATAGATACTTTATGTAGTTCAGGAACAAAAGGGGAATATCTTTTTCCAAATAATGGTGAATCCTAATTGGTGCACAAGAGTATGTGGCATCACATATTTCCAACTGAGCCCCACCCAGTTGAAAACTGATAGGCCCACTTGATAAACTCAGGCAAAACCCCAAACACAGAAATGACGAAAACCAAACTTCCAATTACTCATAGTAAAAAGGAAAAGAGGCACCCTAACCCAAACCTTGGCCCTTTAAACTTGTTAAAATAGGCATGTGGTTTGAGGTGTGTCTTAACATTTTATCCAGTCTTAACCTTTTATATAATCTTCCACAGAAACTTAAGTGAGTAGCACTCAGCAACATCCCGCTTCACATTTACAATTACAGCTGAGGGCTGCCCCTGTTCTGCTGTGAAACACTGAGCAGCTCCACTGGAGCAGCTAACAGTTCAAGGTCATTGCTACCAAAGATGATGAAAAATTACTTTTTCACTCCCCACATCTGTATTAATGCTTGGGCTATAGCGAACAGTGCTGAAGCTTCATTCATAACATTGACATTAGAATTCTCAATTCTCAACGCTTAAATGCTATTACTTGGTACAGCTCTAATTATTTTATGAATTATTAATAAATGCATTCATTTTCAGTAAGTGGTGATATGGAAGCAGTGGGTCATGAACAGCTTTATTAGTGCGTTTGAATGTGCTTACATGGAGCTGGTCGAGGTCGGGTGGTGGAGGAGGGAAGTCGGGCTCCTGAGGTTGGAAGGCCTCTCTAACTTTTCCGACTGCAGCCAGGATCCTGAGACACGAGTCCAAATAGGCCTTCTGTAGAGCTGTGGAGGTGAGAGAGAAGCATGAAGAGAGATAATGCAGTGGATAAACCAGTGTCATTCTGTGTCATAAAGCATCTTGTACACATGTTTGCATGGTGTCTTGCTGTACCTTTATCTTGTATGTTCCCAGCCACCGCCTTGGCATCCATCACCATGGGTGAGATGGTGTGTGAGAGGATGTCAGACGCATGTTTCACTGTGTCTCTGAAGCGTGGGTCTTCAGAGTTCTCCACTTCCCTCTTTGCCACCAACAAGACCCGGTTAGCTCGTCTTGCGATGCTTGTTGCCCCGGCAACAAGCATTTGGGGCTGAACATTCGCCATGGCAACCCGGCACTTGTCGATGTCTTTCTTTATGGCCTCCTCAGAAGCATCTAACAGAGATTTGGTGTCGATGGCCTCATCCACCAGACCTGAGAGACACACACACAAATCACACACAAACACACAGACTAACCTCTGAATCTTCTCTCATCTGCAGTATGTTTCTGTAACTTAAAATTTTAAATTGTCGATAATTTAAGCAATGCTAGAAATGTTGAGAAAACCCTCACCCGTGAGTCTCTCCACATTGTCAATCCACTGGTTCTTCATGGTGTCAAAGTGCTCATATGCTGCCTTATTCCCAGGATTCTTCAACAAGATCCGAGCAGCTGAGGTCACCTGGATATTAACAAACAAGTTACAGGCTGTCTATTACACACCCCTAAGGCTACATGTTTCATCCATGTATGCAATCATGCAAATCAGGGACAGCAAAGCAAACATGAGCACCTGTGGTGTGAGCTCCCTGGCATGTTTCACAGCAGCATGTATGCCCTCTACAGTGCTCTTATTGGCTGTTCCCACAGCTGCAGCCTTCTCTGCGGTCGCCCCCAGCCGACCTGCGTGGGTCTCGAAGTTCCCTGCTCGCTCTTCAAAAACCTACAACAAATATTAATATTGGCATTGACTATAGACACTGTGTTCCCATCCTTTAGACACACATTATCTGGAGGGTGCCGAGACAACAGCAAGTAGTTAAATATGATAGATCATTGGGAGCATATTTGTAACCATTACAGATTGTTGTACATCACTGACCTCCTGCCTGTTGGGGGCATCGGGGGGAGCAGTTGCAGCCACAGCCAGCAGTTTGATAGGGGTGGTGGTGTCACTGAAAACATCAGATACTTCCTGGGTCATCACCTCCTGCATATGCTGCCTCAGGTCCTGGTAGAAGCAGAGAGTGGAGTATCAGACCACTAGGTGGAGCTCTGCACCAACATTGTCAATAATGACAAACCTACACGCATCATATACACAAACCAAAGACTGTTTTGTATTGCAGCAAATGGAAATTTTCTAGATGTTTTGTGCATCATTTTATCACCTTCATCATCTTCACCATATGGTGGGTTTGGGCAATGTTTGGCTGCACAGCATACTGTGAGTTTGTATGGAGTTTGAGTTAACACATGAGCCTCGATTCACATCTAAATGAATGTCTTCGTGAGACTGCTGCGCTACCTTGAGGCTGTCCTGCAGTTGCGCGGCTGTTGCTCGTGCATGAGGAGCTTCGGCCTCGCCCCTGCCGGCCATGTCTGCCAAAGATGTCATTAGAGCTTCCGTTCGGTCGCAGCGCCCGATCATATCTTGTCGATACGGGCCTAACAGGCCTCCTGCCAGCCTCCTCCCTTCTCCAACCATTCCTCTGATTGCTGCCTGACCTAGGGAGTGATGCAGGGCAGAAGTCATTCTCACATCACATCTGGATTCCAACTATCTCCTTGAGCTTCAATAAAAACTTGTTGCCTAAATAAGGACCTGTAACTGTTACAAGGACCTGTAGCTGTTACAGGTCCTTATTTAGACATGGAGCATCCGTCTAATAAATTCTAAGAATATAAAGGTGACAAATGATTTCATATATTTTGTCTTGTAAATTAGAGAGGAGGATGCTGTATTTTGTGGTACATGCTGACCTCATAAGGGTTTTTTTTGGAAGTGTGATTTTTATCTATTGAGTTTGCTTACATCTTCTTAGAAAGCATATATTGGGCAGGTACCTGTGTTCCACTGTAGTATCTCACACTCTGCTCCCAAAGGGAAGCATGCGAGAAAATGGAAAACGGAAGAAGGAAACAATACAATGACAAAACAGGAATACAGCAACATTCATCAAACAAAGCACTAAAAACAAAACAGTGCCGACCTGAATGACTAAGTAAGTCATGTTAGTCATACAGTGATTCATGCATGAGATACCTCACTGTGGGCATTTAAGGAAATAGCACCAGTCACCAGCACAGTCATTTCTGTATCACATTCGGAAATGAACGCTGAAAATGTGACACTTTGCAGTCCCTTCACGGACCGCAAACGCCTCACAGCTTTTAGGTTTCTATAACTGCCATCTTATTGCAAAGAGTCCCACGTGCCACCTTGACCACTTACACAAACTCTCCATCGCCCACATGTGCCAACAAAGGGCATAGAAGGTCAGACTGTTTATTTTTGGACCAAACAACCACATCATCCCACCCTGCAGTCTCCATCCAACCCCGGCTCACCTACTCCTCTGTCGTCCACTCCAGGGTTGTTCACCCAGCGGAGGGCCTGCTCCATCTTGCCCTCTAAGGTGACAGCAGGTTTGGCTGGTCTCATGTTGGCCACGGCCCGGTTGGTTTTGGACTGCAGGGTCAACAGCGCTGCCCCTATCTGCTTTGCCAGTGCACGGGCCTCGGGGGTGTCTCCTTTACCCCTGAGATAGTAACAGATAGAGAGATGATTTGAGGGAGGAAACAAAGAGACGTGAAAGCCGTGTCGAAATTAGCCTTTCAATACAGACTTCAAACCCATCAAGTTCCCTGTTAGACACCAGCTCAAAGGGAAACACCACTGTCAAAGGCTGATGCCAGCTTCTCATCTGTTTTTGTCAACATTAATTTTTGTCGTGAGCAGCCAAAAATAAAGAAAAAAGGTGTCTAAAATTGGTTTATACTGCTTCTAGTTCAGGACAATAATTCTTCAAGGAAATATATCACAAATTTCATTATAATGGACGCATCTAAGGCCAGAAGAGTAAAATATTATTTACACAGTTCATTACTTTGAAATATGAAATACTTTCTACAAGTTATTTTGTGGCCAGCCAGTCCTTCATACAGACCATCATACAGTGTTTAGAGCCACATATCAAAACAGCAATATCTGTCCTCGACATTAAAATGTATGATGATTCCTCAAATCTTCTTGTGTGCTAGTGTATTCACATTTTTCTCCTTTTACAGTTCAGATCCACAGTTTTGGTATGGATGTGGATAACATATGGTTATGTTGGGTCATATGGTTTACTTTTTGAAATCTATGTCTGGTTTCCTTTTATGGTCAATACATGCAGTGGAAGTGTAGCACAGAAAAATATATTCCAAACCGTGACTCATCTTGAGTCACTGAGTTACCATAGCATTTAGTAAATCAGCTGCTCAAAACCCAACAAACTCGCCATCAAAAAGCATCAGAATTCAGTGGCATGAACCTTGAATTTAGTGGTATTTTCCTTAAAGGTCTACTTAGTTTGGGCACTCTTACTGACCCTCCACAAAAAAAACCATGACCCCATCACACCATATTCAAACAGAAACCTTATTGTAGGACTGATGCCCAGGGTTGACAGGCAACAACATATTTTCCAGGCAGGTAAAATGTGCCAGCTATTGGTGACATGAGGTTGGAGTTTGAGCCTACAAAAAGAGGGTCTAAGAATTACAAAACGTATTCACAAATCATTGGTCGTGCATGTGTCAGCAGAAGGGAAGCGTACTGTTTGCGTAGCTCCACAAGTCTGGCAGTGAGGCCTGCAATCTCACTGATGGAGCGCAGGATGTCATCCCTCTCTTTGGGGTCTTCACATAGATCGGCGATGCGTTTGGCCTCTGCTAGTAGCGCTCTGATGTTCTCCTCCCCCTCGGGACCAACGTTAGGATCAGCCAGCCAGGCCTGAAAAATGGACATATATGGCTTAATTCTCATCTGATGAAATAAGCAACATAAATCTAGACATGAGAGCGTCAAGGATTTGAAACAGTCACTAAAAATTGCTTACATTCAACATTTAGCTGTTGCTCTAATCCATGTTAGCTTTAAATTATTTACTGACACTGACACTTGACACTTGACGCTTGGAAATCAAATAGAACAAAAGAGACAGAAATAGGATAAATATAATGCAGAGAGGAGGTGTCAGTCACAGGGGAGAGGGTTAACATGGATTACGTTGCTGTTGTTGTTGTTGTTGTTGTTTTATCTGACCTGTGCAGCATCCAGCCTTCTGGCAATGGCCTGCTTGGCATTGATTAGAGCCTCCAGTCTGCGAGCAGCACTGTCCACTTTGCCAAATAACAAGTCTAAGCCCTGCGAACACTGGCCTGCACGCTGCACACACCCTGGGGTCGGGCCCTGGCCCCTGTCAGGAAACAAAAACACACACAGCTGACACATGATGACAAAACACGTGTACACAGGGAAGTTAAGAAAACAGTTTAACTCACACTCTCTCACACAAAGACATTACCTGGCTCGTAGATCTGCAATCTGGTCTGTCATTTGTCCCAGGGCCTTAGTGGTTGCCAGTATATCTTTCCTCTCCTTCCCAGCGCACAGCTCTCCCACCTTCCCAGCCTCGTCCAGTATCACACGCAGGGCGACCTCACCATGGTCTCCTGGGGACGAGGACACGCCACAAGATCACATCTAACATCTAAAAGTCTGATTGAGTGTTTCAGCAGGGAGCATAAGAAGACAGTTACCTGGTTGTCCATGGGGGTCTTTGAGCCAGCTTTTAGCTTGTGCCATCTTTGACTCAATCAAAGCCAGAGATCTCTTCAAAGCCTCCATATCCTGAGGTAAAGAGAAAATACAGCATTGTGTATAGATTTAGTCTTTTCATCCATTGAAACTCCCCTATCTTGCCTGCAGCACTCAGCCCATCCGTTCCTGCCTAAGATGCAATTCTTTAAAAATAGGTCACATATACAGGCTATAGCTTGCTATGTCATGTTCTGAAACAGCTTGGCACTATCGTTTCTAGCCAGCCCTGCACAAAAAGAAATAAACTTCACTTTTGTTGGGGACATTTTTCATCTGTGGATCATCAGGATGTGGCAGTTGACTGAAGCGATTCAACATAAATTACAGTGCTGGTGTTTATATCAGACTTTGGCTCAACTAGTAATACTTGTTAGTTGGATCAATTCATTGTTGGTTTAGATTTTTTTTACTTGATTTGATTTATTGACAATAACAAAATTATAAAATGTCATCAGCATTTTCCTAGGATCCCAGATTTCCTAAATTTGTAATTTAATTGTATTCTAATAGGTTTTAGACTCTTATAGCTGCACTTTGTAAAGTTTAGACTAAAGTTAGACAGCTGTTAACAGAAAATTAATGGGTTTTAAACGTTTCACCGAAACGCATCTTCTTAATTGTGGGCTCTCAACCTGGCAACCAAAAAGTTGCTTTTATTAATGTTTATTGTCAATCTGTAAAGCAGTAATACTTTTTTTTCTTACCATGAATAAAGCCATTAGTAACAACACAAACCTTTAAGTTATGTTGTAAAGTGGGACCTATAAGAGCTTTCAGAAAATAAGTGATGGTTTTAAAAATATAAATTACTCATGATAAAGGGGGAAATTAGACATTTATGGCAGGATAACGATCTCACATCTAAAATGGCACAAACTCTTTCACTGCTTCATAACAGCTGGAGAAAAAACAAAAAGCCATTTTCCAGCTCAGAGGAGAATGAACCACTTAAATGGAACCGTTCAATACAGCCCATCTATTATGGATGTGTCTGGACACCAACCAGCTTATTTCTATAATTCATGACCGGAGAGGAGGACAGTCATCGTGTGCCAGCGGTTCCCCCACACACTGACAGCGAGTGCTTATCACAGCTTATACACAGAGTATGCGGTATGTCCACAGCAAACACACACACACAGAAAGACAAACAGACAGATCATCGTCTGAGGTAGCTGTGTGCAGAGAAACATGCAGGGTTACAGGTTAGACTAGTGAAACAGATCTTAGCTTTACCAGTAAATGATCCCCATGGCACAGTCTCTAAATGATGTGCCAAAACATTTCCAAGAGAGTGTATTCTGCCCAAAACAGCATCTTATTGTGCTACTGACAGCTCTATCACACACTAAACATTAGCAACACGGGAAGGAAAATACCATGATTGAAGATGGATTGAATTTCTGAAGCAGTTATTGTTAATAATAGTAAGTTATTTAGCTTATAATCTTAAATAACTGTCATCTGTTTCAAGCCATTTGACTCAAATGGACATCTGGAGACAAACAGATGCACATATAACAATATAGTGATGAAGTATGTGCACTGAACATCATCACGTCAGCTAACAGTCAGTGGACTAAAACACAGGACACACTTGCTGTTATAAATACCAGCATGACAGATACATATGTAAGCATGAGGACATGTTTCCTTCTCTCTCTCATACACACACACTTGCATGCTGGAAACTGCAGAGGGGGGAGAGAAACAGGCTTACCTTCTACAGGGAGGAAAAGAATGGAGGAGGAAGGTAAAGAAAGAAAAGAAAAAGAAAAAACCAGGAGTTATACTACCGAGCAAAAAGAAAAGTGGAGACAGAAAGTAAAGAGTGAATTTTTTTTTTTGGTGATGCTGATTGCAGCACAGAGGGATGTGTGGACAGAGTGTGTGGCTATGTGTGTGCAAACAGGCACTCCAAAGCAAAAGTGATTATCGGAGTTGTTAAGTTGTTTTGTTGGGGGGTATAAAATGAAAGAAATCAGAGTTGATATGTGCAGAACCAGGCCATACCTTATTGGCCCAGGCATCTTCATCCCACGTGGTGAGCTGTAACACTCTTATGATCTCGTTGATTTCGGCGCTGATCTTTTCAAAGGTAAACCTTCTGTTCCTCTCAGCCTCCTCGACCCCGGCACCTCGACTGCTCTTGGTGGCAACAAAAATCTTTACAGCTAAGGACAGAAACATGAGTATTGACGATTACATGTTAAAAGATTTGAAACTGTTCATTAAAGCAACTACTTGGTAGCAACCCCCTTGTAGGGTAGTGTTAAAAAAGATGCTGTGGCAAGACCCCAAAAGAAACACATATGCTGCCATCAGAAAAATGTCAAACTCGCTATAAATGCTTACATTCTAGTGTCTTAAAAGCTACTATTTTGGTCACTGGGGGGCAGCAGAAACAACATATTCACACACTCACTTTAAGTTTATATGAAAAACTTAACAGCAAAGAGTTACATATTTATAGATCTAGCACACCTGAAGCAAGATCAGCATTCATCTGGAGTTGTTTCTTTTCAAGTCCAATATTCACCCTACTTTCAGGATTGTGAGGGACATATCTGGCTCTTTAGGTGCTGTAATATATTCAATAGCTAATTATTAACTAGGTCTTCCTGGTGTTGTAAGCTACAGCCAAAAAATGAAAGTGAAAGTTGCAGGCCAGAAAACAAAAACAATGAGCTGAAAGATGCTAAAATGCTCCATAAAGAAATAGGGAAACTGCAGAGGTGGGTCGTAGTTCATCACTAACAGCGATCCCATTCACAAGTGGTCTCATGATTCTCTGTGTAAAAAAAACTGATTACATCCGCTTAAAGCTGTAAAATGGTTCACGATCTTGCAAGACCAAACTAGTGGTCCAGACAGTTTCGACACCACATCCACATTTAACATGCATGCCTGAATGTACAGCTGGCAAAAGCTGTGAAAGAGTTTCTCTTCTTTGCTGGTGCAACATGCAGCCTGAGAGACGCTAGAAGAGCAGCTAGTGGGCGATGTGTGTGTGCGTAGTCAGTCTGACATCCGCAGCAACTAATGACTGTAATTATCAGCGTTGCTATAACAACTGTTGGATGCTCACTGACCTGCATTGCCGTTTGCACGCACACACGCACATAGACATACACAATTGCATATACACACCTGATATAAGAACAGGCAGCAGTTCTTTGACAGTGTTCATGGAGTTGACTAGCATCTGTCTGTGTTCTTGGTGCGTCAGCTCTTGCTGCCTCTCCTCAATCATCTTGGACATTTTGGTCATCCCTGAGGAAAATAAAGGAAAATAAAGAGTATTTATGATGCGGTGAAAGTAAGACGTTGTTAAACTCAAACCAGCAGGTAGAATACAGCAAAAGGTAGCAACCTTGTGTTTGATGTTAGCATCACAGTTTTATCTACGCTACAACAATCAGTGACCAAGGGCATCCTCCAGTGTATTCACCAACTGAGTAGTCCCAACACATCCAAACACATCATTACTCCGTGAGTGACCGAGCTCGTACAATGAAAGCATCAGTCAAGTGTGAGAAAACCTTGGCATCAGATTTCCTCCAGCTCATTATGCCACTGTGCACTGACAACACAATTGACCTTTTACCTCTGATGATAAATAGCCTGTTTATGGTCCCGCTCTCCTGCCAGTGAAAGGACTCTGGTCCTTAATCACAGCATCTTAGTGTCAGAGGAGCAGTCAGTTAATTTGGTTTTTCATGATGACAGATGGATGTTTGAACCCAGAGAACAGTTTAAAACAAAGGTTGATTGCAAGGTTCATGTTTTAGTGGTGGCCCTAATAAAACATCACCACCAATGCCAAATGGTGTGATGCATTCGTGATTAACCTTTTGTCTAAATCATGAAGGCCACAGTCACTGAACAGTTTTCTGAATGTATAAGGGTTTTAATAAAGATGCATAGGACTCCAGTTAATTGGTGCATTTGCTATTGAAATATAAATATTATGCTGAAATGTGAATAGGGCTGCATCTATTTTTCATTATCAATTATCTAATTTTCATTATCAATTATCATTATCAATCTGCTCATTATTTACTTGATTAATCAATGTTTCATTTAGTTCATTTTCACTGCAGATTTACTGTAATAGGATTGATGATTTTGATACCTGTCAGTTTTAGTCCAACTGCATGAAACTGTGAAGTGAAATTTTAAGAACCACTGAGCAGCAACTTTAAGGTATTTTTTTGTTTGTTTGTTTGTTTGTTTTTAAGAAAGCTCCTGCTGACCTGGTCCCAGGTTCTTGGTGTAAGTGATGAGGTCCTCCATGGTCTCCACCACCTCAGCTACTGTCAGATACTCTAGGATACCTTTGCACACACGAATGATCTTACGCACCTGGGACGCAACACAAACATAATCACAGTCAGATGAGAGCATGTACGCAGGTGTAAAAAACAAACACTGATAATGATGATTATAGACAAACTTCTTTACTATGAGAACAAAATTCAAAGTGTGCATGAGCTTTTTTTAGACGGCGCCGAAGTCCCCCTGGTTGTGTGGTGTCTTTGTGTGTGTGTGCGTGCGTACAATCTTGTGATGCACATCTTGTGACTGTGAGAAGTTGCTCTTTCAAAAAAATGAGGCTAGTGATGAGACGTAGTGAGCTTTATCACGTGCCCAATGTGACTACACTTATGGAGCTGCCATCAAACATTCAACACACACACACCGTGCAGTACATACCATATCCTCTCACATACACACAGATACATGTAGAGCCAGCCACACTCACAAACACACATCCTGAGTTATGACAGAGGGAAGTCATTTGATCTCAGTGATTAGATCTGGCTGCATTGAGACTCCATTACAGACTTGCTCTAAGCTGAGTTCCTCCTTCCTCTGTAGAGCTATATAAAGCTTTATTTCCCTGAAAGATACCACACCTCTGAAGAGTGATTCTCAGGACACAGACATGAATATAAGAAGGCAAACACAAGCACACACACACACAGACCTCGGCCTCATCAAAGGTTAGGAGCAGGTCAGATGTTCCAGACAGTATCCCTCTGGATCCATCGATCAGGTAGTCTCGTGCAGGAACAGAGTATGGATCTGCCTTTAGCATCTGAGCCGCCTGCACGAGTTTGGAGCTCGAGTTCTCCACCCTGAAAAAACACAGCTGGTTTAAGACGACCACTTAGGATTAAACCCTGCACATACAGTACATTTACCAACAACAGGAATTTATCAACTTGTAAATCAAATAGATCAGATCTCACGTCTACCAAAAACCCCCATCTGCTCTCCTTGTAATAAGAGACAAGGTGTTACAAGTTGCACACATGGGGAAGTGTGATGTGCACCAAATCTGAAGAGATCTTTTTGTTTACTTCGGCTGGGATACTTAAGTCTGGGATTCAGAGTTTGTTGAGTTTGAAATAAGGTAACCTTTAATACTGTAACACCTGACGATACAGAACGGTCAAAGTTTTGAACTTTCATGCCTCTTTCTTAGAGATCAATGATTAGTTTAACCTCAAGAAGGTGATGGATTTTAAGTCCACTTGAATTAAGCCAAGTCCCTCCTCTTTCTGACCCCCATTGGTCAGGGTATCGATGGCTGCTGGTTCATCTATATTTAGGCGGGTTCACATTCCCACACGCCCCCCTCTAAGCCCTGTGAGTGAGATTTATGGTGTAATGCGCCGCGTATGTGCGAATGGGCCTGAGAGAGCAGTATGTAAGGATCTACTAGAGATCTGGTTCCCTTTCTTAAAACTGAAATAAGTAATTGGAAAATTGAAAAACAAACAACGACAGAAAAGCAAATTTGAGAGAGAACAAAGCTGAAACACATTTTATCACAGCGAAAGCATGAACATACACACAAATGCAACACAGCAAACACAGCCTGATGTCTAAGTCCTGGGATTGCTGAGTAGCAGCTCTCAGCCAGCACCCACAGCTCATGTCAGCTCTTCGGATGCAAGCTGGAAAACAACAAACACCCTCTCAGAGTCCTGGATGCTGGAGCTGGACATTCACCCATGCTCGGCTTCAGAAGTGGCCCTTTGTTGACAGCTGGGAAGGCAGCCACTTTTCCTCACATTAAATCGTCTGGAATCCCCTTTTTCTTTTTTTTTTTACTAATTCTCTGTCTGCCGAGATAAAGTGGATGATTTCCATAATTCTGTATCTGGGTATTTCTGGAAGTGACTGTGGGTGAGAGAGGGTCAGATTGGGGCATACAAGGAAGCAGCAGACTTACTTAATGAATGCAGGAGGCATGTCTCTCTTCATCACCTGGTCCTCAGTGGTTTGAACTGTCTCCTTCCCCACCTGTAACATACACAGATGGACCATTTAGTTTATTATCATTAGCTGCAGCGAGACAGGAAATAGTTTTCAAGTGAGCACTATTAATAGGCTGCAGGGTGAACGAGTGTGTATCAATTCACACCTATTTCAACCATGCATGCATGTCATATCTTTCAAGCTTCGAGGGGAAGCAGCTCTGGCTCCAAGTTGACTCGGCCGTCCGTTTTTCTACATGAGGCCAAGTTGGAGGAAAAAGTCTTTAGACCAAGCACCCATATGTGGCCATGAACTGGAAGTGAAAAGTGCTGATTTCACCTCGTCATCAGTGCAGCGTCAACAGCGCAGAAAATGTTTGCAAGGAGTGTAATAATTTTCTACATTAAATCAGACACAAAGGAAATTCAAGACCCAGTAAAAGTATTGCATGTTTCTTTCTACTAAGCAAATTAAACCCGACAGTCAAGACTGTGACTATTGATTTTTCTATTAGACCTGCTTGATTTTTTTCCCTCTGTATGTGCCTCACAATGTTCTCTTTCTGTATGTGTTTTAAACTACAAACTCTGACATTTTCATGCCCTCGCATCTATTTTAATACATTAAGGATCTTGATTACATTTTTCTGTAGAGGTGGATGCACACAATTAAGATTCTCAGTCCACAAATATGCAAAAATTGTATTACAAATGAGTTTCATTTTACAGTTAAATATTTCAGTGTCAGTGAAAATAAGTAATTATGTCCTGCTGTGCATTTTATTACATGAAACAATTCTTCTTTTATAAAGGATGAGACTTTTAACAAGAAACTTGAGATCAATTTAACTCTCTTGAAGATTGTGTCATTTTCCCTGTTTTGTCTTGGAAACTGTCCAGATCACTTGAAAACAGACAAAAAGTCACACTCGCGCACGCACACATACACACACACACACACACACACAGAGAGAGAGAGTCACACAGATATGCAGCAGGGTGACATTGCTCACTTCTTGTGCAGTTGTTTATATAGTAAAGCAGCTGGCTGAAAAACACACGTGTCTCCGAAACACAGATTCTCACAAGCAAAACACACAAGCGTGTACCTACACACGCTTGAGATGCAATTACAGTGGGATGATGACATCAGTCTCTCTGCTGCGTTGATGGAAGTCGGTTGATAGACATTGTGGCTCCAGGGAGACTCAGGAGGCAGCCGTCACACAGCGCGGTCAAACAACACAGATTCACCTACTGAGATCCAACCAGTCAGCTCCTCACGTGTGACTTATTTTCAGATTTTTCTGACCATTTGCATTTTTAGACACTGTAGACTTCTCTGATCATACACTGTGGCTGTTAAGATTTAAAATCCAGCAAGAGAACCAGTTTCAGTTGATGCTATGCTGCTCTATTTCATGCTAATACATCAGTAATTAATGTTATTATCAGTGGTTGTATATTATGAAGCATGGAGACAAGACAGCTACTTTCATCAGTGTTTTCATCCTTTGTGTAACTAATGCATGCAACACACTTTAACTCTTACTTTGAAGGGACCAGTCAAGTTTCTCAGCATGAACTTGAACTAAACACTAGACAACCTTTAATCTGGCTGCAACAGCCACTTTCCACATGCAATGATACTGAAAGAATTCTTACACATAAATAAGATGTATTTCATGATCATGATACTCTTTCTGAATTACAGTCACCTTCCCCGTCTTTTTAAAGGATCTAAATGTGTATGAAACTGTACAGTACGTCTGGCATTGCTGCAATTTGTCAACATGAAGCACTGTGATTATTATGTTAAGAAACACTGCAAAAAACATCTTGAGGCTTAAATGTGTCTTGGTTGATTTCCTTGTTTTGAAAAAGCAGGAACATTTTCAGCTCTAAAATGTGAGGAATGCAGCTCTACCAGTTGTGCGCCCACTGATGAAAAACTCCGGAGGAACTCGCCGAGTCACATCAGGTGACTGATCAAAGAGCTGTGTGAGTTTCCTGTAAGCAGCCACACTTGGCATCGATCATTCAATACATAATTGATGCACAGTTAAGTGGTCGGTTGGGCACGCTGACAGTGTGATGTGTGTGCGTGATTGTACAGCCTGAAAGGTGTGACTGCTTCAGCAGGAAACAGACAGCTGGCAATCAAAGCTGACACAATACAATTCGCTGTTTCTTATCTCAGATCCACAGGCTCATCATGGAATCGGCTATGTGACTTTCTTGCTCTGTTCATCAGCTTACTGTTTTGAGCCCATATTACATGAAATCTAACAGTTCAATCCAATCAAAGAATGTTGGCAAAAGTCAACTCCTGCAGCTCATTATTAATAATCATTTTATTAGACAATATCTTGGTGGTGTCAGATTCAAAGACACATAGTGGTCTGAGGTTAGCGTTTGCATGTCTCCTCTGTCTGTCCTCATTTCCTCTGTCTTTCTCCTGTCTGCTATCACATCAAGGAGCATGCCTCCAAAACTACTTGAAAGTCAGAATAATCCTTTGATGTTTTTTATATTAATCAATGAATCATTTATAAGGGTTTCAAAATGTCTGCCAAAAATGTTAAGAAATTGAGAGAAGAAAGCAAAATTAAATTTATATCAAATTGTACTCAAAGCAAATGTCTGTTATTTTAAAGCTGGCGTAGAAGCTAAAAATCACATTCTACATATATTGATTTTATAATGTTGTTATGACTAACATGATAACAAACAGTTGCCTATTTGCACATCCTGAAGACACAGAGCACTGGCATTCAAAGTAAGTCCAACATTCACTCTCTTGTTAGCTCTGTTTTGGTCTCCACCACTTTCTTTAGCTACTAAAGGTGTCAATATGTTCGAAAACATGAAAGTTGTGGGTCGTAAAAGCAACACAATAAGATAAAAGATGCTGATTAGTGCAGCCTTAATAACTGTAAATTACTTCTTTGATAATAATTTACATGCATATTTAGCCAGATGGAATCTATCAATGGGCCATTTTATTAACTAACCATTTCAGCAAAGTTAAAAAAAGATAAAATTCTGCTGCATAATATGAGCCAGAAGTAGATTTAAGGCAGACTGAGAAGCAGAGGGGATGTGTGGATGCACAGCCGGAAACTCATCCTGGGTCTGCCAACGAACAAGAAGACATGGCTCATATTTACATGGTGAAGCAGGCTGAGAACAGTTGGTGTGTGTGCGTGCATGTGTGTGTGTATGGGGGGGTGGAGGTGGGAGGGTGGACTATGAGGCTTGGCAGTGTCTGGTCTGAAGACGCCAGAGACACTTTCCCTCCCTCTCAGGGTGCCGGCGTCCGACTGAAAGTGGCTATTTCTCTTCCTCTCTCCGTCCAGCCTCTTCTCTCCTCATTCTGCATCACCCTGTTTGACAGTTCAGTCGACAGTCCTCGCATCCCTCCTCTCCCTCTCCCTCTCTCTCGCCTCTGTTCTGTCAGTGTGTGGTTACTTCACTCAACGGTAAATCTATTTATTCCTTCCTCCCCCCCCCCCTCCTCCTCAGACATACTCAGGATCTATGTTGACTCCTTCAGGAGCAGATCCTCTGCCAACACCGCTGAGGCAGCTCAGTCATCAGCACAACTTCAGCCGCCTCACGCTTTCTACCAAACACACCAGCAGCATCTTTCACATCTTCACTTGAATCCGCGTCAACCCACGCGAAAACTATGACAGATTGAGACTGACACCATGTTGTGTGTGTGTGTGTGTGTCTAAGTGTCTCAGTGACCTAGATTTTAAGTACCCCCCACAGCCAGCCCACCCTGGACGGGGGTTAACAGTGTAATTATATCAGTGTGCTGTGGGGCTCTTGTGGTGATGGTGGCATGTTGCTGTAGACTGTGTTATATCTTAGCTCAAACTGTGCGGGTGTAGAAATGAATCAGCTTTCTAAAATAAAGCATCAGAAGTGTGTGTTATTTGAGCTTTAAGTGTCCTTTCCATCCAATTAAGTCTATCTACCCAGCAACCATCCACTGCTGATTTTACAAGCTCTGCTCTCAAGCACCTTTTGTGCAATCTTTCAACACCTTCTTGTCACCCACTTCGTACCTCTCACTCCTCTATCAGTGAGCTGCACGATTACTCATCATTTCTTCTTCAGCTACATATGTAGGCATTTAACTGTGTAGAGTACAATATCTCACAAATTACAACAGTAAAAGCTGCACAAAGGAGCTCAGGGCTTTTTAACTTTCTATTGCATCCTAACAACATTTGCACTGTCCAACACCTTCCTGTGTCACTGTGTCCTCAGCCCTTATCTCTCCCTGTAGCCTCACATCTCCACCATCTGAGACCCAGCGAAAAGCCCGAGGCTGCCATTAGCCTCCTTCTGCTCGCCGTCTGAACGGATCAGCAGAACGGATCAACGAGGACAAGCAGAGACACAGAGAGATGAAGAGGTGCGCCCGGTAGTAACGCTATATGGAGGACTTAGGGCAGCTGGATGTTATCACATAAAAGGGGATTTTTCACTAAGACACACGACTGAGTAGCGCTTTTCATTATCAGTTAATGAGATATTTATCATGGTGCTCTTGTGCGTCCTTGCACGGGGAAGCGGGGAACCTGCTGTATGTGAGAACTATTGAAAAGTTTGACATGACAGCAATTAGAACAAATGCACAAGACCATATTCACTGTAAATTACAAACACTGTAAAACTAAGTTTGTGTAAACTGAACTTTAAAGTTCTTGACCAATGATTTAAACTTAGTGTGCAGTTTATACTCAAAGGTTTAGTCAAGTTACATTAATTTCATAACAAGTAAAGGAATATATTCCTGTCATTGAAGTGAAGAGGTCAGGGTGGAAACTGACAATACTAACGACCTGACTGTAGACCATGTCTGTTCAAATCAAGACAAAGCCAAGCACAGACAGCTCATCAGTCCGACATACAATCTGCATTAACACTTTTTTGTGGCATCAAGTTCAAGTCTGCTCCAGCGAATGTGACCTCCCTCACTGTGAGATACAATCAGGCTCCAATTAACATCAGACTCAATAAATAAAGTGAAAGTGAGTGAGTGAAGCGCAGTCGGCCCCGCATCAATAACAATGACCCCGGAACAGCAGTAATAATGTGGCCTGTATTGATTTTCCAGTCAGTGCATGCAGGAGCAGACATTGGTGTCTGACTCAAGCTTTGCTCTTTCTATAGAAAATCGCCGTTTGGAGTCAAGATGACAGAGGAGACAGAGGAGAAACGAGACAGAGGAGGTGAGACGGGGCAGGTTAATAGAGGGGTCAGACATGTTGAGAAAAAGTGTAGGAGTTATGGATGAAGGGAAGAGGAGGGAGTTTCATATATGACCAAAGAGAGCATCAAGTTTCTCTAATTCATTGAAATACAAACAACAGATTCTGCAATAATCTAACTTGGTTTAATGACGCTGAGACATCTTACAGTAACCTTCTTCTTGTGTGTGTTGTGCGACTTAGGGCTACGTTCAGGGACACGCTTCAGACTCAAGACCGGTTCCTTGGGGACAAATGGGACAAAATGTGTCCCCAAATTGTGTCCCAGCTTTTTGCTTTTTTTTTTTTTTGTCAGTGGTTAAGATTAGGACAAGGATCAGGTTTTAGGATTGGGTAAGGGTAAGCAGAGTGTAAGACTATGTTATATCCCTAAGAGTGACCTGTGTGTGAGAGAGTGAGAGTGAGGGAGAGAGAGAGTGTGTGTGTGTGTGTGTGAGAGAGAGAGAGTATGTGTGTGTGTGAGGGGGACTGAGAGAAACACACATCCTGTTAATTTAATCTGCACTGGTTTCTTCCGCCCCACAAACTTCATTAAGCTCAGAGGCCATCTGATTGTCGGTGGAAGCAAAGTTTGTCATGTTGTGAAAAAAAAGGGAAAAAAAGAAAAAACTGCTGCAGGAGCTGGTGAAGCACGCATGAGCGTCAGCTGGGTGTCTGGCAGTTTGATATCATTTTAATGGCGAGCAAAGATCAAGATCAGGTGGCCATAAATCCATCTGGAGGCCACATATGAAAACAGGACGCGCTCCCTGTGCAGAGCAGGACAGTCCTGCACAGATGACCTGCTCCTATGCTGATAATGCATGATGTGGATGAAATGAACGCCTCGCAGTCATCGCAGCGGTGTGTGGGCAGAAATGTCGGGTTTGGCAGGTTGGGAAGTTTGCATGATAAATGTGAGGGGATGCAGGCACTTTGAGCTCCGAGGGACTCACCCGCACCAGGTTGCTGACCGCCGCCTGCACCGCGGCCACCGGCACCGTCAGATCCGGGATGGCTTTCCCGTCCACCTCCCCCTCCTCGTGCATGATGACCAGGTGGGAGATCTGCTGGGCCACCGGCTCCAGGATACTCTCGATGGTCTTAGTGTGAAACACCGGCATCGTGAACCACTTTTTACCGCAGCCCCGACAGAAGAAAGGCAGGCTGGTCGCTCCAGCTCTGAACACCCCCCTCTCTGCTCCGCTCTCCTCCCCGACACAGGCGGCAGGACGAACCCCGAGCTGTCAGTCCGGCCCCTGGGATCAAACCCTCGTGCACCCTCCTCCCGGCGCGCACCGTCTCCTCTCGGTGAAGGCTGGACTCAGACGGTCGGTGTCCTCCGGTGGGAGCGACCCAAATCGTGACAGGAGGAATCACCGCCCTCCGCCCAATCACAGCCGAGGAATACAGCTGCCAAGCGGGTTGGTGTTGGTGCGCACTGACGCCACACACACACACACACACACACACACACACACACACACACACACACACACACACACAGCAAGTGAGATCCCAAATTACGTCATGCATGCCAGTGGCCCCAAGAAGGAAAGTGTTGGGGTAACTTAATGGGAAGAGATTGTGACATGTACAATAAAAATCTTGTAAACATTACTATGTTTGCAGCCTGATAAAGGTCAGCTTCTCATCTGTGGAACCACTGAAGGACACAGGAGCTGGGATGAAGAGCTGCACCAGTGCCTGTAATGTAAAAGAAATCTGGCGGTGTGTTTTTATTTATTTTGTTTTTTACGATGCTTCCAACCTGCATCTGACACATGATCTCTGTTCATTAAAAGGTGGGTCAGGAGTTCATGTCTCCAGGCCTAAATGTCCAGGTCTAAATAAAGACCAAGGATTCAGCTTGCTGCTGGCTGCAGCTGAGAGAAGGAGTCTCTCCGCAGCAGACGGACACTTGCAGACCCTTCACTGCACCCACACACTGTTTCTTTACTTTGAGACAAGGGTCCTCAGAGAACATGCTGTCCCACTGGTTGAACACCCGCCGGACAGGTCGTGCTTGAAATTGTGTTTGCATTTAAGGGAGAACAGGAAGAAAGAATCTGACTTACATACTGTAACTTATGTTTGTGTGTGTGTGTGTGTTTTCTGGTAGAATTGTTCCTGCTCCTCAAATCTGAATCTGTGCTGGGGAATCAGGACATCCCAACAGAAAAAACAGCAGTATTTATACCCTGAGAGCTGGTGTTGACCAAGGAGCCTGCAGTCCAGAGACCCCCGTGTGTGTCTGTGTGTGTGTGTCTGTGTGTGTGTGTGTGTCTAATGTGGTGACTGTGATTCTGAACCAGAGAGACTGGACACTCTTGTCCACCTGGTTAGAATATACCTTGTTACTGCCCTCTCTTTCCTCTTGTTTCCTCTCCTCTCCTCTCATTTCCTCTCCCCTAGTTTCCTCTGATCCCCTCTTGTTTCCTCTCCTCTCCTCTCCTTCCTCTCCTCTTGTCTTGTCTCCTCTCATCTTTTCTTGCTTCCTCTCCTCTCCTCTCGTTTCCTCTAGTCTCTTCTCATTTCCTCTCCTCTCCTCTCCTCTCCTCTCCTCTCCTCTCCTCTCATCTCATCTCTTCTCCTCTTGTTTCCTCACACTTCCTCTCATTTCCTTTCCTCTCATCTCTTCTCTTCTTGTCTCCTCTCTTCTCCTCTCCTGTCCTCTCATTTCCTCTCCTCTTGTTTCCTCTAGTCTCCTCTTGTTTCCTTGTTTTCCTCTCTTCTTGTTTCCTCTCCTCTTGTTTCCTCTCATTTCCTCTGCTCTGCTCTCCTCTCCTCTCCTCTCCTCTCCTTTGGGAATTCCTTTAAGAGGAGTAACCCTCATACTTACAGCATCTCAGATCCATATATGGATGTAGGCAGAGTAGAGGAGCAGTAAAGTAAACTGGTGTCTGTGAATAATTGAGAGGGAATGGGATGAACTGTGATTGGCTCCAGTAGTGCTGCTGTGTATATGTGGACTTGTCCAAACAGACTTTGATAGAAAGCATTGCAGCAGGTTGCTTGGAGAGGTCTTGTAGTGGGCTTTCAGTGATGTTGTGATGACCAGCTGGTTGTGGCTGTTCAGTGCAACAAAGTGTACTTAGATGACCGCAACACAATTTGTCTTGGTTATCTCTCTGCACTGCTGTTGTAAGTTTACTTGCATTGATTGATTGTTTGTCATGATCGGAGCAGATGTGCTCATTGTTCCTGTGGCACATTTCTTTTTTGAGGTGTGGGTGTTGTAGGTACAGTGTATTAGACAGAGAGGTGTGAGTCAGCGGACGACTGAACATATAAACACTCCACACCGAGACTTTCCTGGGAATCATAAGTTGTCCAACATGATGTGAGGGTCTGCAGCAGAACCATGTTTAGTAGAACAACTTTCAGCTGTGCAATGCTGCATATGGATATAAACAATCGGTTCTCACTGAGTCCTGCAATACATATTTTTTCTCAAAAACTGCAAAGAAGCAAAATCATAGAATAATACTTTGGCATGATTACAGCTGATTCTTGGATTGTGTGCACACAGCTGGTGTTTGTACACCCAAAGCCATCCACTACATTATATAAGGTACTATGATATACCACTGCAAAAGGCTTCATTTGTGACAATACGGTGAAACAACAATTCTAACAAAATGGACTTTTATGCCATGCTAGCGCGGTGACTGTAGGAATAGCAATGCCCATCTGTGGGTTGACCTTCCACCTTGGTCCAGGCTGAAATATGAATGCATTGGCATGAAACTTTGTTCAGACATTTATAGTGCACAGATGATGAATCCTAACCTGACTTTCTTCTACTGCCACCAAGAAGTTGACATTTGAGTGAAATGTCTCAATAACTATTTGATTGATTTCTCTAAAATTTGATAAGTTGTAATAATTTTGGTGCCCCCCTCAGTTTTCATCTATAGCACTATCATCAGGTAAAGGTGTAGGTGGCTGTAGATTCCTTCTGTTGTGTTCTGATCATGAAACCCTTTAAACCTTATCTTTAGTTCACCTCCCCTGCATCGTCTTCTTTTTCACTCTGTTTTTGCCATGATTATCTGCTCTGTTCTTACGTTTTTCTTGAAATTGTATGAAATCGTTTTTGTAAAAACTAAACTGATTTGTAATCCCGAGTGCTTCAACTGATCAACTATGTTGTTTATTTGTGACCTGAACTCTGTCTCCATCTCTCTCTTTACCTTTTGATCAGAGGAGGAAATATTTTGACAATGCAGGATGTAGAATAGATGCAGAGCAATGTGTAATGTTTGCTCGAGTAACCCTTTACCTTCCTGACATAAGAGATAAAAGTGTCGAGATTCCCAAGTTCTGACTCTGCCAACATATTTTTGTTTGTAGAGGAGCTTCACTCTTTAGGTTTTAAACAATGGTGAGAATTATTTGCAGTACTTGCTGTGCCCATAAAATTCAAATATATCATTCACTAAATGTTTAGTAGAATAATTCATAACATCTGTAGAGACACTCAAGAACAAACCCCAATTTTTGAACTAAATACCGAGGAATCCAAAAGTTTCATAAAGCAGTTTTTCTAATTAATTCAAATTCCCTAAGTGCTACAAATTTGATTTATTCATTGTCTCTAAAAAGTGCAACACGTGTGGATCAAAAATTGCAACTGTCTTCAGCTTTGATGATACTGACTCAGTTTGTGTCACCATTGTTTATATGAAAATACTTGATGCCATCTTTAGTGTGTTTGAGACTACTGTGCTGCCTACACAACAGTGCCCCCTAGTGTTTGACTTTGGGACATTTTCACAAAAGGTGTGTACTTGCAAGAGTCTTGACATTCAAGAGAGAGACAGAAAGATTTGGAGGAAATAATCAATGCAACTAATATGTAATACAAAAAAATAATTTTATTTAGTATAAAAATTGACAGCAGGCCCAGCCTAATTAAATTAGATAAACCTTTTAGTATCTTTTTTTAAAAAGTCCATACTCTTTTTATAAAGAGGTCAAGCACAAGTAATAAAAAGTATCATACACTATATACAATAAAAGATATTTAAATAAACATTCACTTCAACTGTTGCACTGAATCTTCATCAAATAGACGACATACTTGCATACACACAGAGGCTACACAACTGCTATGAAATGTCCAACAGGTGATTTTCTGCCACACCTTTATTTTGTGGGATACATGAATCCTTTTGTGTATTCGGGGAGACCCGTTTTTGCTGCGATCCACTTGTTGTAGTTGGTGACCTTCGTGTAAACCCCTGGTTTGTTCTTCTTGGCACACTCCTCACCCCAGCTCACCACGCCGAACAGAAACATCCGACCAGACACCTCACACACCAACGGACCACCAGAGTCACCCTGAGAGGAGAGGACAAACCTGTCTGTTTATTCACTGACATGAAAAGATTCTCAACTAGCATCTATACTATAAAAGCAAATTTCTCTATTGAAGCCCAGAATGAGAAAAATTGAATTGTTGATTGGCAAAAAAAACTAACATGTTGTGTATCTCTGTTATAGATTACAGTTGTTATGCACTTCTGTTTCTGTGCAGACATTTAAAGCCAGACTAAAGACATTCACTGTATGCAAGCAAGACGTCTACAATTTTTTTTCTCTTTAGGTTTTTACACTCTTCCTCTTCCAGATTTTCATATATTTGCACACATATTCATCCACTGGGTTCTTTGCTCACATTGCAGGCATCAGTGCTCCAGTCAGGGCTCCCAGCGCAGAACATGTTCTTATTGATGAGATCTCCATAGTACGACGAACTTTCACAGTCAGCCTGGGAGATCAGTTTCACCTCAGCTTGTTTCAGGTACTGCGAGTAATGAAATGCCACTGCAAAACACAGTGTCTTTGTAAGAATCACTGAAATGATTGAGCCATCAGTCATGAATCTGCAGGTTTGAGGTTCTACATACTGTGTTTCTCCATCCCAAATCCTGCGATGCTGCACTGAAATCCTGCAGGAAGCTGAGTGCGAGGTGGAGGAAGACACACCACCCGCGCAGACGGCGACTTCACCGCACACCCTCCATTCCTGCTTTTGATCTTCAAAAGTGCTGAAATGGAAAGACAAACACATCTATGAGTCCTGCACACGAAGCACCCACGCGGCCCTTTGTCACTCACACACCCACACACAATACAATTGTTCACACCTATGTCATTGTTGAAGCTGGTCTCGTTGTATTTTTGGTGGATGATCAGTTTTTCCACAGTGAATCTCTGCTCCTTGTCAGCATCTGTTTCATTGATGGCTGTCTTCCCCAGATATACAGACAGATGCTGTATGTCAGTCCTATCACTGAACAAAAACACAAGTGGTTAAATACACACACACACACACACACACACACACACACACACACACACACACACACACACACACACACACACACACAGCATCCCCACATGAGTCATACCGCCATTGTAAGAATAGCAGTGGAGGAAACAGTGTTTTGTCTCACCCATCAGAGAAGCAGTGTGCAGCTGTGACAACCCAGCACGGCGAGATGAGAGAGCCACCGCAGATGAAACTTTGGCGCCGACGATAGATAGCAGCCACCCATGGGTGTGAGTCTATGGGTGTGAAAGAACCACCCACAATTTTATGCATCCTCCGCTCAGACCTCTCACCACATGTCAACTCTGCAGGGACACACAGGACCAGTCAGTGAGTGCCAATAAAGGTGATCACAAGCTGAGAACAAAGGTGTATTTGAACATTAAAAGTACCTGTATCCACAGCAGGTGGACCTGTGAGGGAGCAGAACACAGAGATCATTAGAAAAATACAAATCAAACATACAATAATTTCATCATTATCAAATTTCCAATCTCAGCCTTACATCTGGGAACATCGCAGAATTCCTTCACAATTCTTCTTCCTCTTTGGACATAGCACCACGGCATCAAGCTGTGGTCAGGATTCCTAGTGTTCAAGTAAAATCAGATTAAACACATGATACAGCTCCCTGATTATATGTAGGTGAAGAATGATGACTTCAAGTTTACCTGCAGTAATTATGGTTGCCGAGTCCCTTTGACGCTCCCCAAGGGTTAATAAACCTGCTCCAGTTGAGACATCTGCTGTTGGACACAGATGTGGAAACAGATCCCCTGTAACTGCTCCCATCCCCAGTCCGACATGTCTCTGAGGATCACATTATAAAGAAGACAAGAATGTTTAATGTCATTGTCACCAGATGCAGCAAATACAGAGGACGTGTTGCCTTGACAGTTGGCTTACCCTTGAAAGTGCCGTGGAGTTTCTTTTTAAGCCATCTTTGTGAAAAAGCCTGAGGGGAGCACAGACAAACTCTGTTGAGACAAAGTCCCCTGGATATAAATATTACACCTGAAGTTACTTCCTCTTATTGTTGCTTACCACATCAACACAGAATGCTGCAAGGATGGCGACGATGACTAACAGGTTCATCTTTGTTTCTGGTTTCGCTTCTGCTTATTGGAGATGTTTTAGCCTGAGAGTCGACTGAAATAAAGAACATAAATTACAGAAATGGAACAAGACAACAGTGGATTCAAAGCTCCTCTGTCCTTATATGGAGTTTATCTTGAAGCACGTGGCAGGACAGAAAAAAGTGTGACTACTGACATGTGGTTTCTGTTTCCATCCCACGCTTCTGTTGATTGCACGTGAACATCTTTTCCTGCAGACTTTTTAGTGTGAGAGCGACAGATAGAGCATCCTCGCTGTGTGCGCTCTGTACTGTAAACATCATCTCTATCTGTATGGTGAGTGCAAAATCAATTTGGGTTAGTTGATTACTGCAGTGCATGTGCACGCTATTACATCACAGTAGTTCAAACACTGAATTTTTAGATAATTCTGGGACACAGTGTCAACTTGATAAATACAATATTAAATATTTTTAGTAATGAAATATCAGTCCTTCTGTGTGATTGTGTCCTTTCTCCTATCTGTGTGAATCCATTCTTCCAACATGTTTAAACTCTATCTATACTTTTGTCATCTGGGTTGTCTTTACTATAATTTTCATGTCGGTCTATTCTACACACACATTTTTTGCATGTCTGTCTGTCCTGGAAGAGGAATCCTCCATTTTGTTCCTGAAGTTTCTTCCACTTCCATTCCATTTCTCACCCAAATCGAGGGTCTGATAATAGAGGGTGTCATATACTTCAGAAATGATCAAACATCTTAAAGCCAAACTGCTGTTAAAAGTATTAAAAGTTCTTCCTAAAATACTGAATGTTAGTGTCTAGGAAGCCTCATTAGAGATATGCTTACCTTTGTGTGTCCAAAACTTGCAATCCTGATGAAGCTCTTTGTTATTTCTTCAGCCGAGGTGACCCTTCTCTCTGATGAGCACCTGAGCTGTGGCAGGACTCAGACTCCAGCAGCTAGTTGTTCTGGTGTTGCTTTGCTGATCCTCCCTGCTTTGTCTCCCTTTTAAAAGCACACAGGCATCAAGTGGGAGGGGTCTAGGAGGAGACATGAAAACATTGCTGCCACTCAAATGCTGATCAGCAAAGTCTCTACAAGAGAATTTGTCATGTCCTGTGACACATACACACTTACCACCCCCTACCTTCCCCTTAAACCACAGTGATACTGCCAAAATTAAAATATCCAAAATTGCTCATGTTTGCAGTGAAACCTGCTGCAGCTGTGAGTGCAGAGGAGCACATCCCATTCAAAGGTAGAAAGACTGGTTTGAAATTCATATGTAATAAACAAAATCTAATTTCAAACTTTTTCCCATAAGTCTGGATTGTTAGACATTGCAACATAAGCTCAAAACTACTTTGTTAAAGCCTTAACATAATGTCTTAATGTACAACTGAGCTCTAAGCACACTCAAATGGTTTTGATGGTATCAACTCAAGTTGTTGTTTAATTCCTTAATTATGCTCTCTTAAAATTTCACCTCAAGAAGCTCTGAATTTAGATAGAGCATATTTCCACAGTGCATGTCCATATTACCGATATATTTCCAATGCCACATCCAAACACTTTCACTGATTAAATAAGGGTGTGTATGCCATTTTCTTCAGCTGTGCCACTATAGTAAAGAAAACATTTCTTCATGCATTTTACATTGTATAATTCAGACAGTTTTATTCCGTGAAGGGGGATTTCGACAAATGTTAAAAGTCATGAGTTTGGGTTTATTTCCTCTATTATATTTATAGTAGAAGTGAGACTGAAAAAGCTCAGGGATCCAGCTACTCAGTAGTAGTAAACGCCCTCATTTTGTCTTATCCATGCATTATCTTTGACCAAAATAGCATGCACCACTTACAGCTGATACGAAATGCAGCTGCACAGCTTTTAACCAGTAAAGTAAAATGAACAGATTACTCTTACTTTAGTTGCCCTCCACTTACTTTGACAGTTGGATTTAAAAGATAATTGTGAGCTTATAAAACCATTTGTAGTCATGCTTCATTTATTAGTGACCTCATCTGAAAGCCTACTTTTATGTTTAAAAAAAAGAAGCATTTTTCCCTCTCGTATAACAAGCAAGACAGTAATTTCTCAAAGGCTCTTTTAGGCCAGTGTGCGACCACAAAACTGAAATACATAACTAAAGAACAAAGTGATCTCATGGCAAAGTTGATCATACACGGCATCCACACTGACTTATACATCCTTGTGAATCATCTGCCTGTGTTCACATGTAGACAGCTTCATCATTAATCATTAATTAAATCATAATCACATTTTGCTGAAAACTTAAATTATTATATATCTGCCAAATGATTGCGTTTAACCCACTTCTTAACTCCTCAGTCTGGTTTGGATAACAGAGCAGCTGCCTCTCAAGACAACATTCTTTGCACATCTTATCCCAATAATGTAACACAACTTCCCCTGAAACAAAAGACATTGTTTTGGGTTGTGCACGGGGATTTCTAGAGCAAAACCTCTGACGCCCATGTTACTCACATTTCCTTCTCTTTGACGTGACAATAGCCAGATATGACACCTTTGTCAAGGCTTCGTGCACCGGAGGTGTTTAAGGAATGAGCTAAACACTTACAACACGGATGATGCCAAGTCAGGAAGCATGAGCCAACTGAACAACCACAAATTAATCATTTATTGCTACCAGTAGCCTTCTCTGCTAAATGTCTACATTAACCACTACACAGGTGTTTTACCAAGAAAAGATCTCTATATTACACAGAAATTACTCAACCCAGGGAAATCCAGGACATTTGTGGTTGAAGGCAGCTGCAACCTGGAGTGTCTGATTTTGTCATTTTGACTTGAGTCTTCTGTTTCCCACACTCCAGTCTGTACATGTTGTAAAGGCTCAAAACTCACCTGATGAGCTCCTGGTATCATCCTCAACATGCTCCATTACGCTTCTTTTTCTAATTCTAATTTTGTTTAATCTCTAAAGTTCCAATAGAGGCATGAAAGGTGATGATGATACAATATAGAGGCCCACAGTTAAAAGTAATGTGTTACAGGCTTTAAGCACAAGCTGCTTGTGAACAGATGATGTGTCCTGTTTAATACAGGAAAAAGCAAACGCGGGACACATTAATTGCTAATTATCTGTCCTTATGAATCATACTATCATCTAATATTATCATCTTTTTTCTTTTTGAGGAAAAGAAGTTCTGCTTCTTGTTCACAATAATCCTTGATATAAGAAGTCTTGTAGAAATATGATATCTACATTTATGTCTGGCATTTTCCACATAAAACACATAAAACAGCATTTCCAAAACAAACCAAATATTTGCTTGCAGATGTCACACCTACGAAAATTATAGTGGTCTTACTTTATTTTTAATAAAGGAGATGGATTGCTCACATCCCGTACTGTGACATGTAGGAGCTTCTTTACAGTCAGACAGTCAGAGTTTGCACATAAGAAACACACTGACATCAGTGCAGAGAAAAAGAGGAAGGAGAAAATGAGAAACAGAAATGATTCATATTCTATTTTTTAGCATAATCAGATATGAAGACTTCACAGAATTGCTATTGTGATTAAAATGAGAATACCTCATCTTCTTCTATGAGGTAAACGTTTAAACTCTAAGAAGTAGTTCTTACTATTTTCTATTTTCTGAATTCTGAACAGTAGAACTTGAAGCCACGTGAAAAACATCTCCAACTCAAACCCTGCCAGCCATTTTAAGTGTCCTCTCACTCTTTTTTCTCCACCAACACAAAACCTGATAAGTTACAAACAGACAGAAGCTTTTGAGAGCATTTATTTTAACATCCTAAACTAGTCAAGCTGACATCTTCTCAAGGATGGACACTCCAGTGATGGGAATGTTAGCTCACGTGTTTTCAGCTTCTCTATTTAATCATGAGATTGGTCTAACTGTCTGCTTCTCCTTTTCATGATACTAAGAAAAAGCATTATACCTTGAAATAAAAATTGGGAGGACAAACAGTTCTGAGAAGCAGTAATTAGGATGGGTGTGCATGCATACATTTTATTTGTTTCAGTTTCACAGTATTGATTACAACGGATAGCTACTTTCAATCTGGACATAAATACAGATACAAAAATCATTCAAAAAATATTTCTTTTTTTTGCTTTCAGCAGCCAATTAGGAATCAGCTGGGTATCGTAATAGTTTGCAGAGGACAAACAGAATTGACTTTCTATTTGAGCAACTTGTCATAGCCTATGAAATTAAATATCCATTAAATATACAAAACAATAAATATTACTAGTGGTTGAACACTTGCTAAGTAAAGAAACAATTTTGTTCATAAATTTGCACACTCAGATCGAGGGAAACAAACCCAGACAGTTGCAGAGCATTTTGTTTCATGGTTGGAAATAATTGCACTGGCCATCATTGCATCAGCTCTTACTCACTGTTTTAAGCATGTTGTAATGTCTCTTGAGTAATTGTATATTTCTAATGGTGCATCGTGAGCTCATCTTTTGTTTAATGCATTGAGAAATTACGAGTTCTCCCAGCTATGTCAAACCTCTGGAGCCTCAAATGGCCTAAAACACAGAATCTTCTCATACTGTTCAAAAGCAACCCAACAATTTATTGTATCCTTGCAATGTAATGGTCCAATTTTGGGCTTGAAACGCAGATTTTTGGAACGGTGAAATCTCAGCAAGATTCTTGAAATGTTTTGCAGAAAGTTCCCCTTTATCCTAAATGCAATTTATTAGCACATTTGTTTGATAATTTGAGGTCTGGGACCAAAACTCAAGGATCTCAGATTTGTTGAATATAAAAAAACAACAGAGCCACTTCCAAGAATTATGTGGAAACTAGCAAAGTAATAGTAGTCATGTTTTTTTCTACTTATCAGACCATTTTTCAACAATCATGTTTGCACTTAGATTATAGTAATATTATAGTGATATTGATATAGTGATTGTATATGCCTGCCTCTCTCTCCATCTTACAGCAGCTTGACTGCGATCACACATAAACTTAGTCCACAGATGATAAAGTCTTGATTCACTATTATATCCGATGAAAAGATTGGATTTCTCTGGAATAGATGGAAGTTCCATTGCACATTATTTACCTATAAGGCTGTATTGGGGGAAAAACTAATTGCCTCTGCTTTTTGATCACATCTAAACACAGTAATTATAATGTAAGGCCATAATACATTTAGCTGTAATTGTTCTCTTTAACATGAAGCTTATATCTATTGTGTAATGTGGACTGCGTGTGCTGTGACTTTCTGTGTTTATTTACAGGATTTGTGGGTGCAGGAGGTCTTGATCTCACGGTTTAAACAAGAGATTAACTGACTAAAACAGAGAGCTTCAGAAACAGACAATTTCACATCTGTCCATTTCACAGATTTTCGTATACTGAATGTATGTGCTGTACAGCTGTGCATATGGCGCCATCTAGTGCCCAAATTAAGACCTTGTCAAAGTTTTGGAGATATGAGTCCTGAGCTGCTACTGTTTGCTTTACTGGTGAAAGGAAAAAACGTGTAGGCTTCTTTGGCACTTCTGTTTTGATTAAATCCAGTAGTTTACACAGTGAATTTGGGTGTGGGTTTGATGGGAAATCCCCCAACAGAGGGCGTAGTCCTGCAGAAAGCCTCCTGCGTCCTGTCCCCAGACACGCATGCGCAGAGACAATGTCTGTACTTTCACTTTGCGCTGATGTCAAACTGTTCGTCTCTCTTTACAGCTTTTTTCCGCTTAAACCTATAACAAAAACACAGCGTGACCTTCAACTTTAAAGCCGTGATTAATGGACGGTAGCGTGTGAAGGTATATTCACCGGTTCGACATTCTTGCCTGAACAGTAAAGAAGAAAACGGAGCGTAAACAACGCGGTTAGCTAACTGTGAAGCAACAATGTTCTGACATCTAAAGTAAGCTAACTGTCATCTGTCGCCTCTGACCTCCTGGACAGGTGAGTTTCTGACGTCTGTGGAGTCAGGTGTTGTTTTTAGTAGACTTTTAAATCCACACAGATAAGCTGCCTTTGAGTTATGTGACTTCACACTGAACCTTACATTAGTAGTCCAGTAACAACAAATGGCTTTTACAGTATGACCAAAGGGCAAAATGCAGAGTAGTGAAGAAGATTAAAGATTAAACTTTTAAACTGAGAATTGAGAGGACGAGCTCGCTGTAGCAGTAAAAAGTTATTTTGGGCAAGGTATAAATCTTTGAGCACCACTGGAATATAAGGAAGAAACTAATGAAATAATCTGAAACTTAAAACAGTTATGAAATAGAATGGAAAAAATATATGAGGCTTTTATATGGTAATTAGCTGGTACTCTCTCATGAAGAATATGTGTTATAATACATTTTAATAAGTATCAAAGGGCATTGAACAATGTCTACCCTGCAGATGGAAGGACGTGTGTGAATGCATAAATAAGATGGCCTGAAGAATAGCCTAATCTATAATGTAGCCCATAATGTTTGTGGACAATGACAGATTTATTTTGGCCTTTTTTTTTTTAGGTCTGTAGCAGACTACCTCAGTTGCCCAGCTGCTCCAGCAGACCTCACACTATGGAGCGGACTGCACTCAAACAGAGCCAGCTGTGTGGCTCCTGGGAGATGAAAGAGAGACTTGGGATGGGAGGCTTTGGGCATGTCTACCTGTACCAGCACCTTGTAAGTTCCGCTATCAACCTGTATAGTAAGGCAAACATAAACCCCACATCCAGACGTGTCTTTGGCTTGATTTTATTCCCTGTCTGTATTTGGAGCAGGAGTCGGGAGAGAAGATTGCTGTGAAACTTTGCCGTCTGGAGCTGAACTCCAAGAACAAAGACCGCTGGAGCAGAGAGATTCAGATTATGAAGAAGTGAGTGTGAATCATCTGCTTTTGTTCAACAGACTTCTCTGCACATTTTCCTCTTGTCAAACTATTCCTGTATGTTTGGGCATCATTCTGTTACAGGCTCAACCATGTGAACGTAGTTCAGGCCAGAGAAGTTCCTGAAGAGTTGAGCTCCATTGCTTTGAATGACTTACCTCTGTTGGCAATGGAGTACTGCTCAAAAGGAGACCTACGCAAGGTACCAAGTGCGTATTTTATACAGACCCTGAACAATTAGTTTTCTTTTCAAACATTACACTATTAACCTCTATACCTCTTTATTTAGGTGTTGAATAAACCAGAAAATTGCTGTGGGCTAAAGGAGAGTGAAGTCCTCTCCCTGCTGAGTGACATTGGTAACATGTTGTTCCGCTTTTACTTTGACAGTAAGTCACTGTTATCACATGTTGATGCATAATGCATGTGGAATGTCTTTTTACAATCACAGGTTCTGGTATCCAGTATCTCCATGAAAATAAGATCATTCACAGAGACCTAAAGCCAGAGAATATAGTTCTACAGGAGATTGGAGGGAAGGTGAGCTCATTTCCTTTTGTACATGCTTGCTGCCTGTGTATTCTGGAATTTCATACATGGCTTTCTGGGCCTTTCTCTCATTATCGAAGTTTGTTTTTCTCCAGCTTGTCCATAAAATCATAGATCTGGGTTATGCGAAAGACCTGGATCAGGGCAGTCTCTGTACATCATTTGTTGGAACTCTCCAGTATCTGGTAAGTGTTGCATCATTAATATTTTTATAGAATTTTTTTCTCAAGAAATTTTAACAATCAAGTGCTGTCTTATAAATCTCTCTGTGTTCCAGGCTCCAGAGCTGTTTGAGAGTAAACCCTACACTGTAACTGTGGACTACTGGAGCTTTGGGACGGTCATCTTTGAGTGCGCTTGTGGCTTTCGCCCCTTCTTACACCACATGCAGCCTGTACAGTGGTGAGTCAACATAGGAGCAATGCTCACGTGTGCTGTTACCATAGTATATAAATATACTTGACTAGGTTACAGTAAATATCAATCACTATTGAGCACTGGATACAAAAATGTGCGGATGATGTACACTTTTTTATAATGTAATGATGGTGACTACAAGGTTTTTATTAATCTGCAAAATGTCTGTGTGTTAAAGGTAAAGACACAATGTACAGATTTTGAGAATTTGTCAGCTTTATTTTCAGTTTTCTCTGGTTGCACGTTTGCTTGCTTTGGTAGGACAAGTAAAGTCAAGAACAAAGGTCCCAAAGACATCATGGCAGTGGAGGACATGAATGGAGAAGTCAGATTCTCCACACATCTCCCATATCCCAACAATCTCAGCAGGTAGAGACGAAAAGAATCTTCATACCTACAAGTCAAGTGTTCCTCATCTTTGCATCTAACATGTGTGTGTGTGTGTGTGTGTGTGTGTGTGTGTGTGTGTGTTCTCATAGGCCACTGCTGGAACCAACTGAGTCTCTTCTGCAGATGCTGTTACTGTGGGACCCTGCAGCCCGTGGTGGAGGGCTGGATCCTGACACAAACAAGCCTTGCTGCTACACAGCTCTGCAGAATATTCTCAACATGAAGGTTAATAACATGAATCTCATCTGTGTTTAGACTCACTTAAACCAGATTTTATTGAGGGCATTTTTGGTTTTATGCTTCCCAGCTGAGGACAGCATGCAATGCCAACCCCTCCCACCTTGTGCCTTTATTTCTCCAGGTGATTCATGTGTTGGACATGACGTCAGCCCAGCTGCACTCATTGGTTTTGGGTGCTGAGGAGAGTTTACACTCCCTGCAGCTTCGTCTGGAGAAACAAACTCAGACACACATTTCCCCACTGAGTCAAGAGCTGCTGCTGGAGACAGGAATCTCCCTCGACCCACGCAGACCGCCCTCGCACTGTCTGCCAGATGGATTGGTATGTGACACACACTCATAAACAAAAATATCTAATGTAAAACAGGCCCAGCCACAAGTATGTATGCAGCAGAAGCCCTATTTTATTATCAGAAGTTTTTTTGTAGTTCTGCATTGCATTATATGTATCTGTTTCTTGTAATTGGAATGTTTTTTAGGGTTTTTTGTGCAATTATATGTCAACTGTGCAGTTAAAACATTTAGTTTAGTTTCCAGTTAGTCTTTTGGAGATAAAAAATAAATAAGGCAAATAAGTCAGTTTGTAATAATTAGCAAACTGTTTGACAATATATTTGCTGACTGCATGAGTGAATGTATGAAGATTGGAGTTTTTGTTTTGACCAGTGAGCGAACGTCCACTAATACACAGTATAGTATCCACAGTCATAATTGTTCTCTGCTTTCAGCGAGGCTGTGACAGCTGCATAGTTTTCCTGTTCGATAAGAGCCTGACCAAGTACTCTGGACCACTGACTGCCAGACCTCTGCCAGACAGTGTCAACTTTATAGGTGAGATATACTATAACTAATATAACTAATACTGAGCTGTAAAATGATGTTTTAAAATAGTAATATCGAACCCATTTTGCGTCATTTTATTAAGGAGTAACTTATCTTAATGAAGTTTGATTCTTAAAATTCTGAAAGACTTATCAAAATTCTTTCTTGACCTGACATGACTAATAAAACCAGAAATTGGTAGATATTTAGTAGATAAGAGTCTTACCTGCTGAAGGTCGACTGACAAAAATGTTGTTACTTAGATTCAGTGAATAAAAGTGAAGGTGAGAGACACACCCATCATTAAGACTGGTGTGAGATCTTTGTTGATGTTAAAGTACTTTGAAAGTTGAAGCAGATTTGGTGCCCAAGTTAATGTGGCAGTTTGTTGTGTCTGTTTTGTGAACTATGTCTGGCTCAGTGAGGGAGACGAAGACACAGCTCCCACTGTCTGCACTAAGAAAGGTGTGGGGGGAAGCAGTCAGCTACATCTGTGGACTGAAAGAGGACTACAACCGCCTGTACCGGGGACAGAGGGCTGCCATGTAAGTGTACAAACACACATGTACAGTACACATAAAAAATGACACTGAAACATCCTTAACTTTTCTTGTGCCTGTGTAGACTGAGTCTCCTGCGTTACAACACCAACTTAACACGATACAAGAACCTGCTGTTCTCCCAGTCGCAGCAGCTCCGGGCCAAGCTGGCTTTTTTTAAGACCAGCATCCAACACGATCTTGAGCAATACATCAAACAGAGACACACCGGCATCTGTGAGTGGATGTTGATCTCCTGCTGTAAAACATAATTCAAAGTCATTACTGAGGCCTTAAGTGAGCTGTCTCCTCTTGTTTTGTCTTTTTTCAAAGCTTCAGAAAAATTGCTGAAGACCTGGCAGGAAAATGAAGAGAAGGCTGATGGGTTTATGAAGGTAGGACACTTGTTCTTTATACAAATTTACTTACAGTTATTTAAAAACGCTAGACACTAAGGATGTTTTCTGCCATAGGTTGCGGATGTGGGGTGTCTGGATGAAGAGATAGTGGCTGTACATTTTGAGATTGTGGAGTTGCAGAGAAGTCCATTTGCGAGGAGACAGGGGGATGTAATGGAACAACTGTCAGTATACCTATCTATCTATATTTACACTGCATTCATTTCCTTAATGGAAGGTTCACATTTTATCAAATTTTATCAAGTGTTTTAAAAACAATAGTCAGGTGCCCTTTCAGTGTGCACATTGAAACATTTTTTGATTCCTGTAATTATTCCTTCTGTTCATACTCACTTTGAGTAAATCCATTTCTAATGTGGTTTCAATGGAAGTAAAAGAAGGCACTGTGTTACAGCCTTCCTGCTGCAACTCAGCAAGGAATCACTGTCTGGGAAGAATTTGGTACTAAACAGACAGAATTCAGATTGCTCCTTGTAACTTCCGATAAACTTTAGAATATCTTTTTAAATGGAACAAGGACTGTGGATTTTGTCTCTCGTTACTCCCATTGATAGCATATTAAGAATGGCTGGTATAAAGCAAGCAAAAACTTACATACATATAAGATAAGTCTTTATTCATCCCACAGTGGGGAAATTCACAAGTGTCATATAAAACTTAGGTACATATGGGCAACTGACTATTGTTTTGAGATGGACTTGAAAAACTGTGAACCTAGCTTTTAAAAATGGTTTGCACATGTTCACTCTCTCTCATTGTGTTTTTTTTTCAGTGAAGTAAAGGCCATTGAACTCTACAAGCAACTAAAAGCTAAATGCAAAAGTTAGTGCAAATCATGACATGTTTAAAACAGTAGACATGGGTTACAGGGGCTTCTGCTTTTTTGTTCATAGTCAATTACAGATTTAGGGAATCTGATAAGGCTTGTTGCTATGGATACAGTTCAGTTGTATAACAAATAAATTTGTTGGCTAAGAAGATGTGCAGAAGGATTCGCTGAACAAATGTGTCACGGGGGTCACAATTGTGTAATTAATTTCTCAGCATGGCTGTGAAGATGAATAGCAGGATAGCTATAGTATGTGTTTAATTGAGTGTGTCAGATGATAGTACTTGGATGATCATAGGAGTATGTGTTTGTACAGGTCCTGACCCTCCACATGGCTACAGTGACAGCTCCGACATGGTGAAGACCATACTCCAAACAGTTCAGAACCAGGACAGAGTGCTGAAAGACTTGTACACTCACCTGAGGTAATTTAACCACAAGTACACACAGTCATGCAAGGTGCAGCACAACTGAGGTATCATTTTACAGTTCCCTGTGTGTGTCATTTGTGATTTTCCTCATTTTCTCTTTCTCTGTAGTACAATTCTGGTGTGTAAGCGTCGCATCGTTGATTTGTTCCCTAAGTTGGAGAGCGCGGTAGCAAACATAAAAACTGCAGAGGCAGCAGTGATGCAGATGCAAATGAAGAGACAGAAAGAGTTCTGGTACCTCCTCAAGATTGCATGTGTGAGTATGTAACAAATGGCAAAAAAGTGACATTTCAACAGGTAGAAGATGTACAATACAGTATTTAATGTTCAAATCAAGTAATATTAGTTAATACAGTGTGTGGTTGTGTGTTTAGGCCCAGAGCAGTTCTCCATCACAGTCACTCACGCAAAGACCCTCTGACAGGTAAGATCTGTACCAGACAAAATTCTCTCACAAGTTTCACAGAATTCAGTCGTACCAGAAAAACGCTGTTAACATGAATATCTACACTGAAACGTTGTGTGGCTGTTTCTCTGTCATTAGCTTATCTGAAGCATAGAAAATGAGTTTAACTATGCATTGTGCAGGACTCGTTGATTGATCTCATACCCAGTTGCTGGGTTTTGTACACATCACAGAGCTGCCACAAGAGGTCACCCCATGCACCTCAAAGTCTAGTAGAAGCAGGACTCATAATCTCCTAAATTACTAACGGATTGAAGACAATAATATGAAGCCCCAAAGTCCCGAAAGATAATATTATCTCTCTTTTGTGCACAATCCCAACATTCATTGCGTGAGAGGTGGGATACAGCTTGTACAGGTTGCAATTCTATCACAAACACAAGAAAACTTCATACCGTCAATAGAGTCTTTTGTGTTTTTCAGTGAAAGTGTTCATCAGTTACTGGATGAGAATCAGCGTTATCTGAGTCAGCTAACTTCTCTGCTGCAGGACACCACCCAGGAGATGGAGCACAGCGTCATGGTATGGTATACAGGTGTGAGGGAGAGTGTTCATGCTTGTAAAAAGAGTAACAGCTTGTATATAAATTCACTGTTTTTATTGAACTTGACAGAAAGCATCTGTAAAGATAATCTGAGTAATTATAGTAAATATTATTAAACATGTGTATGTAGTTTATTGTGTATGTTGTATTTTTCTGTCTTAAGACCATACATGTGCATTCAGTCTTTATTATAACATACAGGTTAACCTGTTCAAGGTCAGGGTTCAGGTTAAAAGAGCATGAAAATGTTTACGATTTTCATGTTTCTTCTCTCTCCAGGAGCAGGACTGGAGCTGGACTCAGTATGGAGCAAGTCTGACCTTAGAAGCTCTAGAAGCCGACCAGTGACTCTGTTAGAAGTCAAAGATATACTGTATACTCTAAACAATTGCCTTATCAGAGTTACACTATCTGAAAGCTTTGTGATTCCATACTGTGCCATTTACATACATGTAGTACTGTAAGAAAATGTGTGAAACGGCATGATGTGGTAGGCTATTTGTATTTTAACTTAAATGTATGTTGTTGAATTTTAAAGGCTATTTCCAGCTCTAACCAACACTTATTTATTTTACAGGTAATATTGATTAGAGTAAATCATTGCTGCTAACGCACTATGCATGACAGAATGTGAATAAATTTTATAAATGTGTGGCACATATACCATGTTTTGTCTTTGTTCAAGCAGTTAAATTGTTGATTTTCTTAGAATCAGTTTGTCCATTCTCTGTAAGTGTTAAACTGCTGAAGATACTAATTATCTGTTTATGTATATTCACACAGTGGACCCGACAACTGTCTGCACAAATACCGGAAATTGCTTGTTTATAAGACCCAGGGTTCAAAATTCTCTTGGGAGCAGCTGAAATCCAAACAGCAAGGAGGCAAAAGAAGAGTAACATGCATGCAAACTTAAATTAATACTACAAAAAAGTGACCGGAATTTTAATTTTGTTAATTTTGAAAATATGCTCTTATGGAGGATGCAGTCTCAGGCCCAAGCACATTCGTAGGAGAAAAGTCTGCAAGTCAACCTCCAAGTGTCAGACAACATCCCAATGAAAATTGCTATTGTTACTTTTAAGAACATTTAACCACATACTATTTATATAGTTGTAATATATAATAATTAATTGGTCTCTGGTTTTGTCTCATTGTCTCAGCTTAACTTCATATTTTATCCAATTATCATATGCAGCATGTTTTCAATAATACAACTGAAGGCATTTTTTCCCCACAATCAGGTAGGTAGGTAGGTAGATACTTTATTCATCCCCATGGGGAAATTCGCAATCATGTTACTAAAATAAAAATAGGGGATATTAGAATGGGAATTTTCTATCAGGACAACAATATATAGCTTGAATATCCAGTAGGTTTTTTACAGATAACTGCTCAATTAAAAATCATTTGAGTGTAATTTTTTAAAAATTATATATAGATATGAAATAACATTTTGGAGTCAAACTACTGAGGTAATTTGAACACAATTCTTGCTGACTTTGATTGATTTGCTTATGTAAAATAGTGATTTAAGAATCTCACTTCTCATGTAAACATTTGATGGTATATGCTCATCATTTGTAAATAATTAGTTGGGACTAAATTTTCTGAAGTTGTCGTAGCATAGTAACTGTTAGAACTCCGACCGCACTTGAAGGCATCATAATGTAATAAGTGAAAGCGAGAGCGCAGCTCGGTGGAGGCGGGGTGAGGGGGATGGGTCGGTGAATGATAAGACTAGAAGGGAAGACCGTTCGATACAGCGGTAATTTTACTTATTTATCACTTATCATTACTCATACACGACCTATTAATGTTAACGCTTACGTGTTGATGATTTAATTTCAGCGTGGCGTTAGGCGAGTTAACTCGTTTGCTTTACGCTATTAGCCTAACAAGCTAATGTTAGCATTGAGCTACAAAAAACTGACTTCCGAAACCACCCGATAATGAAGGCGAGCTAGCCAGCTAACCGGGCTAGCTAGGTTAACGTTAACAAGGGAATTCAGACGTTTATTGTGATGGTTGTATTGAAAGAGACTTAACTGTGGGGTAAACACGTTGTTCCATGTGTTGACAGAGAAATTACTTGCTAGTTGCCATTACAAGTCAATCTGCAAGCTAATCGTGCAGGTTAGCTTTAGGTGTTAGCTGTCAGGCTACTTGTGCACTTTCTAAAAGAGGCAGCTAAATATAACGCAGTGTTCGGTATCAACATTATTATCATATATGCCACATACTGACTGTCAAAGCAGTCACTTCGGGGTTAAAAGTTGCTGTCACATAAAGAAGCGCTTAAACGTAAAAGTGAACTACTTTGAATGAGTTGCGTTCAGGAACGTTTTTGATCTAGGTGCACCTGTGTTACAGTTAAGACATATTTACTAAAGAGAAGAGGACGAGGCAATAATATCACGGAATTTAATAAACCCTGCTTTACTAACAATAATGTAATATAATGTTATCCCTTCTTCTGTAACATCAGCAGTTCCTTGCAGGTTTTGTCAAACAATGCTCATGCCAGTTCTTTTTAAAATACGTTTCCTTCCCCTTTTTTAATAGCTTTGTTCCATTATTAAGAGGTATATGTAGTGTTTAGTCCTGTCTCTTTGAGGGTAGACTGAACACCTCTCAGTATAATGCGCTGCAATTACAAACTACAGCCTCCAAAACCACTAAGTTGAATCAACACCTGTCTAGATCATCAACAAAGCTAAACATTAATACCTTCATACATGTGGTAGGATTTATTGCAGGGCCATTGTATTAGACTGCATTAGTTTTGTGAGACTTGCCCAACAAACTGGTAACTGACTGTATGCACTGCTGCTGACCACTACAGTGAAGGTCTGACCAAAGTTTCAACGCTGCCCTGAGTACATCTTGTTGTATGAAGAGTGTAGTATGTTCATGTTTCTTTCTCTGTCTGTAGGTGAGTGCTAGTGAGGATGACGATGCCGCATGTAGGAGCAGTGTTTGCTGCAATAGCAGGAGTGATGGCCATCATGTTGCACTCTTCCATTCACAAGATAGAAGAAGGACACCTTGCTGTGTACTACAGGTATCACAACACAGACACTAAACTTTTGTGCCTTAGAGAAATAACGCATTCCTATTTCCTGATAGATTTCCTGAAGATAGATATATATTAATCTTGGATATGGAAATATTATCTGGGATACTGAGGCAGTCATGCTTTAAATGTGTTTAATCAAAGAGAGAAAAATGAGAAGCCATCACCTCATTCTTGTCAGCTCAGGATTTTTCAGTCCAGACCTGGGCACGGTCTTGCAAGTGACAGTGTTTATAAATTGCTCAAATGTAACGTGGACTCATCCACAACACTGGAAGCACAAAATGAAATATGGTACATAACCTAGATGTTAAAATTTAATTGTTAAAAATGTTAATGAGATGGACAAAAATAACACCCTGTAATATAATTAACATTATTCAATAAAAACATAACCGTAACAGTAATTACTGTTACACCTGAATAAACCCCTTTCTGTCTTTTTCTTCTTTTCACTGTCTTTAAATATAATCAGGGGATAATCTGATGCTGAAAAGTCAGACCAAATAATTTGTTTGTATTTATTTCAGGGGTGGGGCATTGTTGACTTCTCCCAACGGTCCTGGATATCACATTATGCTGCCTTTCATTACCACCTACAGATCAGTGCAGGTAAACTTACCTTTCAGCCCTGAGATTTGGCCTATTAGCAGAGGCATCTGTGTAAGAGTCAACTAGAAGGTGCTGTACATGAAAACCAAAATGGGATCTTCTATAAATAAATCAGCTGCAGCATGCAAACAGTTGCCATTCAACCATGGCTGCTGTGGCTATATTTTTCACAAGTTGATGCACCATTTATTTGCCTCTAAATAAGCTTAGAATCTTATGAATGTATGGTTTCTTAATGTTCTCTATTATAAAGAGTACTTCAAAAAAACTTTTAGGTAAGGATAATAATCAATTGTGTACACACACTTCATTTATTACTACTTATGTTACTGATTGACTTTTAATGTTTTGTGAGCTTAAAAATAATAATGCAAATAACAGTGATATTCAGCTTGTAGCCTTTATTTGTTCACTTGTCAAAGAGAAGGCTCAGTTGTCATCATGTGACCTAAGTTAAAACTGGCCTGAACATAAATTAAAATTATTTTTTCCAACTTACTATTTCTGAAATAAAAAATTAACTTTCATAATTAATGTTTAAGTTGAAGTTAATGTGTCGAGTTTCCACAGTTAATTGATTAGCCGATTGACAGAAAATTAATTACCAACTATTTTGACAATTGATTAATTGTTGCCGTGGGGTTGGAAAATAATCCTGATTAATGTCATTTTCATTTTCGTGTTTCAGACTACCCTCCAAACTGATGAGATCAAGAATGTGCCTTGTGGAACAAGGTAAGACAGAGCTTATTGATGTAGCTGTTGAAGAATTGATCCATTCAGAAAAATGAATGTATTAACAGTTTATTTGTTTTTCTGTTTCAGCGGTGGTGTCATGATTTACTTCGACAGGATAGAAGTTGTTAACATGCTGGTTCCTTCAGCAGGTACAACATGTTCTAATTTCCTGCATTGCTAAAGTTCCTTATTTGGTTGACTTATTAACCCTGCCAGCTGCTTTACGATTGCATTACAATAACTGCCACTTTTGTGTGTTTTTTTTGCAGTGGTGGACATTGTGAGGAACTACACAGCTGATTATGACAAAACTCTTATTTTCAACAAGATTCACCATGAACTCAACCAGTTCTGCAGTGTACACACACTACAGGAGGTCTACATTGAGTTGTTTGGTAAGTACACTTTTCTAATAAAAAGGATAGTCATGTTTCATTTTAATGTGATACATAGAAGTCAACTTGTGCTGTGTGTTCATTCCTGAAATTCCTCAAACACAATGATGCAGAGTGAGTTGTGTACTCAGACAACTGTTGTTTGCTTTGTTGCAGACATCATAGATGAGAACCTGAAGACTGCGTTGCAGAAAGATCTTAATGCTATGGCACCTGGACTTACAATACAGGTATTTAAACACATACACAAATAACCTGAGCTGTAAAGGGAACTGGAAAGACTGGGGTATAAGTCACAGTGACTGCTAGAAGAATCTGGCTTGCTCAAGACTGCAATATACTGGTTATAAAATAATCAGTATTTGCAGAGGCTTTTGAAGACTGTAGCTGGGTTTATCATTGTGAATACACGATTTATGGCATAGCTACAGAGCTGTAGATTGTGCTGCAGCTGACAACAAGATTTGTAACTGGTCAGTTTGGGCTGCTCATCTTTTCTCCTACAAGTGGAGATTGTTGAGAGTGATAACAGCATTATGGAAACTGGAGAAAGGAAACATAGATCTTTAACACTGCAAACCATCTTCTCTATGTGATTGCCAGTGAAAGAACGTAAACAAAGATTGCACTTTGTAGTATGTGCAGTAGTCTCCTAGTGAGACAAGGCGAAACAAAAGTTACCTGTATCTAACTCCAGTTATACTGTATAAGTATGTGTGGAGCCCACCTATGCAAAGTGAATTAATGAATGCAAACATAGTTAATTGGCTAAAGCGCAGTTCAACACATCCAACCAGGATTGTGATAGAGCTATCAAATTAATACTAAGCTTAACCCTAACCCTGAAATTATTTGACCCAGTTGTAGGTGTAAGACAAGGCTAGGCCAAATCTAACTTGAAAATCTTACTTGCCTGATAACAGTCATCCACTGAATTTGAATTGATTGATTTCTTTTTTTTCTCCTTTTCCTTCTGCACGGTTTCACTATCCTGATGAAGGCAGTCCGTGTTACCAAGCCAAAGATACCTGAGTCTATCAGGAGGAACTTTGAACTCATGTGAGTTGCAGCCTTAGTGCATCTTTCAGATTCTCTGCTGTTATCCACCCACTCAGTTCAAGCAAGACCACATAGAACGGAAATATTTGGAAGAACCTTTTTTTATGTGTGTCTATGTAGGGAAGCAGAGAAGACTCGTCTGTTAATAACTGCACAGACTCAGAAGGTGGTGGAAAAAGAAGCAGAGACTGAAAGGAAGAAGGCCATTATTGGTAAATGCGGTGGTGTTTTACTGTAAATCAGCCAGCTAAATTTGATTTACATGACTGTGATTACAATTTTAGCAGTGTCCACTCTCAGCCTCCTTCTTTTGGACAGTTGTTAAAACTCATGTGTTTGTCTGTCCCACAGAGGCTCAGAAAGTGGCCCAGGTAGCCGAGATCCAGTTCCAACAGAAGGTGATGGAGAAGGAGACGGAGAAGAAGATCTCTGAAATAGAGGGTGAGCCATGTTGCTTTCAGTTCACTTAAATGAGACAGATTTGTGGTGGCGTCTGGCAAGCTGGTCTGTCATGTGTCTGTCTCTTCAACACTGTCTCTTTGTTTCAGATGCTGCCTTCATGGCGAGGGAAAAGGCAAAAGCTGATGCAGAATATTACACTGCTGCCAAGTTTGCTGAAGCAAATAGGGTAAAAAAAAAAAGAAAAAAAAGATGTTGACACAGTTTAATACATAAACACACATACTGCATCTAATCTGATGGCCTTAAAATAACATCCTCATTTTGCCAGGTATTTTTGTGATAGCTGCAATATAAATATTGCTGTAATAAACTAGTAATAATAATAAAATAGTATAATTTCAGCTGGTGTGGTCAGATTTATACAGCCAGCCTGTGTATTCTGTCCATGATGGAGTCACAGGATGTTTTGGCAGCCTGGCCATCTGCTCCTCTTTTGAAATAACTTTCTGATCTGAGTCATTTTTGAAACTGACCTGCTCTAATGACATAAGTCAGCTGATCAATACCAAACTTTAAACTGACTTTAATTGGATGCAGACTGTATTGGGTAAAATGTGTCCAGCTTGTGATTATCAAACCAACCAGATGCTTGCTGTTTTTGGAACCACATCCTTCATAGCCGAGCTAGCAGCATCGTTTTAAGCCATGCTGTACATTGAGAGGTCACGTTGAGATTCGTACCAGTATCATCATGAAGAACGATAATGACCAAGCCCTAATCTGATTCTTACATGCTGCTGTCTTTCTCCTCAATCTTTACAGTTGAAGTTAACCCCAGAGTACCTGGAGCTGATGAAGTACCAGGCCATAGCATCTAACAGTAAGATCTACTTTGGCCAGGAAATCCCTAACATGTTTGTTGAAGGAAACATCCCCCCGAAGTCTGTACGCTCCTCTGATCTGCCCAATGTTCAGCCAGACTGGCTTAAAGGAAAGTCAGAGGGGCAGTGAGTCCACAGCTCTGCCTCTGCACAGGACAGGAGATCCTGACCAGGACTTGTCTTGTCTGCAAGGCCAAGAATAGTGAGCTGAAGATGATGGGTGGGATAGCTTTGCAGCCAGTGTGGTGAAAAACACACTTAAGTCTTAAATCTAAATGGCAAAATGAGCGAGAATATTTCACGACAAGTGGAAGCAAGAGCTAGGAAAGGCAAGATAAAAGGGAACGTTCTTTTTTTTTTTACCTTCCACTTTTTGGGAAAAGACAAGTTTTAGGAATGAGAATGATGCCATAGTTAAAAATCAAAGCATAATAAATGCTTATGCCTGGGAAGGCGACAGCAAGTAGTCGCCCTAATTTACATGTGCTTGCAACCAGTGCAGTGTTTAACTTTGCTGTTGGATCTGCATTCATTTTGTTTGTTTGTATGCGAGAGGAGTGATTTGTGATGAAAATTTCTATGATTTTTTTTTTTGAGAATTAATTTCTGGTTTAGCTGAACTGGAATCTTTACAGGTGACACTAATTAAAAGCAGGATGGTTTGTGTAAGTGTGTAATGTGGGCAGGTCATTTCTGTGCCATCTTCTCTTACACTAAATCACTAGTTGGCTCTTCTCTCTCAACAAGAGTCAGCCTGAGGACTCTTATTAAATACTACCCATGGATGAACCTAAATTAGTTACTACATATTATACAGTCAGAGCACTATACATTTCAGCAGTTGTTCACGATCACCTACCTGTCTAGCTGGCTGAAATCATCCAGACATTAAAAATGAGCTGTGAGAGATTTTTTTTGTAATGATAACTTTCTAGAATCAAGTGGCCTGACTTTGTTTAATTTTTACCTGGTTCTGCATAAAGTTTCTTATTATTTTACAGTTACTCAAGTCTTTGAAGTTGGAGGGCTGTCATCGTGTGTTCGGTTTCTATAGTTAATATAAAGTGGTGTCAGATTGGTGGTAATATAGTTTATTTTCTGTTAGCTTGGTGATAGTTTGCTGTTGTTAGCTGTGGTTGACGGTGCAGCCACCACAGAAAGACTTGAGATGCTGCTGCACTTCCTGTGGCATTTACTGTGAAGCCAACTGAGAAAAAGTTCTGCTAAAAGAAAATCTGATTTTCTCTTCTGAAAGCTAATTCAAGTTGGGTAATGGGCAAAAGTTAATTAATATGGGAGCGTAACAGTAAAGCAAGTGAATAATTGTGGCACTGAAGGAAGTCGTGATTTGTATTTTTTTGTCAAGAAGTTAGTACGTCTTTCTTTACTCCATCTGGTTTTGATTATCAGGGGCATGCATGTGGAAATTTTTTGGCTTGATTCAGATGATTAGTAGTGCCTGCGTTTGTTTGCCAATTCTGTTGTTATACAGTTTATTTAGTTGTGGTTGGAATGTAAATTCTCAGGAAATGACTTTATTTTAATAAAACGTCTGCTCGATGTTGAACAGAGTTTACCCTCTTCAAAAGTCAAAATCAACAATTGTGCCAGAAAAAATAAAGCATATATACTGTATGTTAAAATCTGTTAATTAATCTGGTGACACACAGAATTGTAATGGTGAAGTTGTGACACAAGAAAATAACTATTTGATTTAAAGATAAGCAAGAAATCTGTGAAATTAAAGTCCAGTCAGTGTGTTAAATATACCCCTTTTAACTACAATTGAAACTTGTGTCTTCTGCAGATATTTATGGTAAATCTTCCCTACACGTCACCATTTATTGCACCATCTATTTACAGGTGTCTGACAGTGATGATTATGAGGATGTGAGGTCTGTCAGAAATAATATAAACAAAAACCAATTTCCTCTGTCAATATTAACACTTTTCTGTAATTCAAGAATTGTTGGACTGCAAAGTTTGTCAATCTTTGCTAAACAAGACAATTTGAATGATTTCAATGGCAACACACAGCTCCTAAGTACAACAGGAAGTTTAGTGAGAATTTGCTTAATGTCGGATCAGTTTTGTGTGACGACATGAGTTCCAGTACTACACAAAAAGGCGCTTTGTTCTATTTAAAGACGAATGTTAATAGGCTTAAATAAGATGCAAGATGGTGCTAGTTTTTATTGTGAGTTTAAGCTTTTTGATTTTGTTCAGCTCTGTGTTTGAGGAACATGAAAACACACACTATTCAAAATTCAAGCCTTAAATAATAATGGGTTATCCCACACTTAAAGATTCACTGATTCTTAAAACTAAAAAGCTCATTTTGAACTTAACTGTGAGACTTCTTAAGAGCTTGGATGCACACACTGTACTGTCCAACCTCTTCATAGACTCTAGCTGAGAAAGGCAGAACTAACAGTGGACACAACTAGTGTTTGGAAGATGTTGTGATGTTTACTTGACCTCTGAGTTGCAGTTAAAGGCATTAGCTTTGGTGGCGGGTTCAAATAAAGATGCAAAAGAAAGCAAGGGGTATGAATTACTCATGAAAATGATTTTTTGTCAATATTTTGTACAATCTGTGAAATTCAAACATTGTCTCCTTGTTTTAAAAGGTTTATATGCAAAAATGTTTTCAAGTTTTGACAATGTTCTTATGTAAAATAAAACCTATTTTGGTACCTCTCTTCTCCCTGTGCTGATTTGTGTGTGGACATCATGTAGTACACGTTGATGCCAACAGGAGGCGAGCTAACATGTTAAAAATACTGAACTCTGGTTCAATCATTGAGCCCCAAAGACAGAATTTGGTGTTTCAAAGATAAAACTATGGACTCAAAGGAGGCCCTGTTAGTGAGCATGTGAAATGTTTTGAGAAATTTAAAGCTGTGAAAAAAATTGCATGAGACAGGCAAGTTTGTGAAAGTGTAAAAAATCTGTAGTAGAAAAGTGTTGAGTAAAACTGCACAAATGGAAGCAAGGTTCCACAAAGACTGAGGAACAATATTCTACTCAAAGTTCCCAAACTGTGGGACACTTCAACTACACATTTACACATACTGATGTTTGGATTTTGGTCTTCGTTTTGACTAAAAAAAAAAAATCTTACTAATGATATAAAAGTATATTTGGTTTGTAGAAGTACTTCACACTACTACAGTACTGACAGATGTATAATTAGTTCTAAACATCACTTCACAAGCTCTGTGCAGAGTCACTGTTATTTAGATTCCACTAAATACTTCAGTGAAAAAAAAAGTGAGAAGTCATAGAATGTGCATGTGTTGGCTCGTCACTTATTTGGATGTCTGGGTGGTTGCAGCACCACGAGAGTGACTCACTGAACATTTACTGCATATTGATACACGATCCATCACACAGCCCCTGTTGTTCTGACCCACATAATGTGATGTAAACATTACAAAAACAAGAGCAAACAAGAGTTTGTCTGTTGAGTCTGTAGAAGTGGCCGTCCCAAGAGAATGACTCTAAACCACAAATCCTGCCCTCAGCAAGACCAGTCAGCTGCTCACAGAGGCTTTCCAGGAAGCATTCAAAGTGTGTGTGTGTGTGTGAGTGCGTGTGACCACTGCCTGAATGACCAGATGAGGGATAGCTTCCTCTTATGACCTCTCGTTCCTCACAGAGATCTCTAATATCCTTTCACAGCCAAACCATCCATCTTTGCTTTCTGAGGGAGGGTGTTTAGTTTTCGTCTGGCCACAATTCGTTTTTTTTTTTTTTTTTTTACTGATGTCAGGATTTGAGAGAAACATGATCATGAAGCATATTTGTGAGTGTAAATAAACTTCACTCATCCTCAAATTGTTTGCTTAACTGAGGAGGGTTTTTTTTTTGTGGACGTCTAGTGGTTTGTGCTCATTTTAATGGGTGGTCTGATTTGGTGTGTCAGGGGTACAGAGCCAGCGAGTTTAAAGCCCCTCCCTCTCAGGAAATGAGGTCAAGGTCAGGTTTGCTTCTTTCTGGATGAGCCAGCGCTGCTCTTTCCTTCCTTTTGTCCCTGATCATCAGATCCTGTGTGATCCTTCTATCCTTGACTCCTCCCTGGATCAGCCCCTCCCCAGAGACACACGGGTGTGGTCCCTCATCTCTGAGTGTAGGGCTATAAATCCAGTTTCCCAAACAGTCGTGTGATACTGAATATGAATCATCAGCGGCAGTCAGCGCCATCATCAATAGCTGCTCTGTTCTGCAGTTTTCTCTCACATTCCTAACTGTGTGTCTTGGGTGAAACACTCATACAAAAACCATTAGCTTCACAATTTATCAGCACTCTTCTCTGTCTCACCTCAGGTTGTGATCATCTAGATAGATTTTGTTCTCATTACTTGAGTCAGATGCACAGTTTAGGCTCTAAATCCAATTCTGTTGTATTTGTCTTTATGGATGTTTTGATCAGCTTATTTGTGCTGTGTTCCCGTTTATTTTACCCAACGTGTGAAAACACTTATGTCCACTGTGTATCTGGGGGAGCTTTCTTCTGGGAAATGATGTCATCAGTGTTACCTTGAGTTCTGATCAAACCATGTGAAACTGTTACATTTCAAGGTAAATTTCGCAGGAGTTGAGGCTGTCAACTTCGGTTAACGTTGACCCATAATTTTTGTGGTTTGCTATCTTTTGCTGTTCTGCAGTATAAAGTGTTGTGTTAATATAAATATACTTTACTCTGCAGCTTGACATCTTTGAAAGATGATGCCAATATAAATATTTTGTTTTAGAGTGTTTAGAGTGATAGCTGATGTTTTGCAGAGGTTTCTTTTTTTCATGTTTGACCTTATGAGCTGCAGGTGTATGGTGGATTATGGTAAAAGTGTTCATTTTTAATATACGGTACTGCCAATATTGACCTGCTAGTAAACTAATATATCAATCTAACCTATATTGTATAGTGTTTAATAGATGCATTACAGTGCTCTTTATTCCTCATTGAGTTAATCTACACGAGTGTTACAGAAGTCTGTTGCTGTTTAACACTAATAATTGTAAGATTTGTACCTCGGTGTTAGTGTAGGTGGTATGAAGGTGATCAACACAACAGAAGTCAGTCACAGCTGGAGAAAGTCAGCTCTTCCTGACACAAATCAGCAATTTCAGAGTTGGCAATGCTTTACTATATTTGGTGATCGCTGCATTCTCTTTTTGACAAACCTTCACACGTAAAGAGGAACAATGGTTTCATAGGAAATGATTGATGTCAGTTTAAAATGAATGATGTCAATTTAGAATCGGAAGGAAGTGATGGTGAGCGTATAGACACCTCACACTGCATGTAATTAATGCTGCTCCCTCTGCTCGGAACCAGTTGCAAGATTACCTGAAGGAGCTGGTCTCTCTGGAAACATTGAAACTGATTCTAAATGACGTCTGGTTGTAGGTGTTTTGAATGTTGATTAATGCTTTTTGTGATTCATGATTCTGTAATTAGTTTTTTGTTTTTGTAAGTTTTCAGTCTGAAACTGTGTCATTACACTGCTGCCTGTTTTGGCCAGGACACTCTCTTAATCTCAATGAGACCTCACTCCTGGTTAAATAAAGACTAAATAAAAATAATTTTTATTTTGATTGGTTAATATAAATGCTTCAAATGTCTACTCTGCTTTTTTTGTTACACTCTGCTCATATTGAAAAAGACACTTTGCAAAGTTAAAGTAGATCGTTGATTTATTTGAGCACTTGGCAGTCAGATGTCACGGGCTGTGTAAAGGCACAGTAGGTGAAAGAAGACTAGATGCATTAACACTATGAAAAACACATTCTACACACCCTCCAGATAGAAGTGACTATATTAAACAAACAACTCAAATCCTCAGGCAAAAAAATGTGAATGTGATCTTTTCTGACATATATCTTATTAATTTCACAGATTTTAAAAAAATGTCTGCTTATTTTGAATTTGATGCCAGCAACATGTTTCAAACAAGTTGTGACAGGAGCCTTCCACAGGTAAGAAAGGTTCATCCTGGAAAGGCTCAGTTATTCACAAGCAAGGATGGAGAGAGGTTCACCACTTGGTCAAACACATGATTGTGTTAAAGTATATTACTACATGGGCTCAGGAACACCTTGAGAAACTGTTGTCAGTAAAGTCCATTTGCTAATGATTACATTCTGTTTTTACTTATGTTTTACACAATGTTCCAACTTTTTTTGGTTGTAATCATAATAGACTGAATGAACCAAACCCCTGCTTTTTTATCACAAAAACAGACTTTTACTTTGAAAACATGACAGTATCAAAATATAACACATCTGGATTTCTGGTGCATTTCAACAGATGTGACGCATTTGGGCTGGTAAGATGATAATATCAGAACTTTATGTGAACTGATTTTTTGCCTTGACTTAAGTTTTTAAAAAAGTAAGCCTTTATGGGAGCTGAAGTCATAGGGTCATATCTCAGAGCTCCTGCTGTGTAACAGATTCTCTCTATGTGATTAAGTCTCAGATGCTGGTGTACATGCTTGTATCAGCGTGTGTTGCCTTTTGCTTTATACGTCTCCAGATGCCGCATCAGATCTTCAATACGCATGTCCTTCAAATGAACCAGATGCTCTAACCTGCTCACTTTCATCTGCAGGATCTACACACACACACAAGGATGCAAAAGGATGAAGAATTATTTAACCGATGGAAACTTCCTAAAGCCATAAAACTGCACGTTTGTGTGAGTATTCTGCCTCTCTCTTAACATGTACATGTGGCCACAGACGGAGAAGAAAAAAAGTTATATCCGCTGAGCAGATACTGACTCACTGACCACTGCTGACAGAGCTTATGACGCACATGTATCACACACACACACACCTAAATTTCTCTCTCTCTCTCTTTCTCTCTCTCACACACACACACACACACACACACACACACACACACACACACTCTCTCTCTCTCTCTGTCACACACATACACACACACACACACTCTCTCTCTCTCTCTTTCTCACACTCACACACACATCTGCAACAATATTACAGGTGGTATAACTGTATGACAAAGCTCTTTCCCTACAGGACATCAAAACGGAAGATGGTTTTGTTTGCAGATGTTCTACGAGTCAGCTGAATGTTTCCTGGATATAAGTGAGTGAGCGAGTGAGTGATTGTTTTTGTGTGTGTGTGTGTGTGTGTGTACCTCCACAGTCTCCTGCAAAGCCATGACTGCTTGCTCTTTTTCCTGCAGGATTAGTCGGAATGTAGGGTCCATGTCTGAGTAAAGCTGCACTGTGGGTTTACTATAAATAAAAAAACCCAAACCATATTATTATTATTTTAAACTCTGCTGTTTCATTCACATTAAAAGCAACATTTTGCTCCTACCCGTTTTTTAGTCTGCTCTTTTCATCTTTTCTCATGTCTTCTCCTGCCAGCTGAGCCAAAAGTTTCGCTTCGGTCTGATGAATTTCTGAAGAGAACAGAACAAAACTATGACATTTCTCCAACTACAATGTGAACATAACACGATGACTAAAAACTCTATTGTTGTTAGAAACCTGCAGGGATTCATCCAATAAATCTAATGGAGGAGGAGGCAGATAGGTCATGACTGCAAGCAGAAAGAGGGAGAAACGGGGAAGTGAGATTAGAAGATGGAGACAGAGAAAAATGAGGAGGCCTTTAAGTCCAGCAGTGCTGAGCTCGGACCACAGATAAAGGCCATCTGGTGATGTTGGGAGTTGATAAGAGGGTTGAACTGTGTATCCGATAGTGGATGGGGTGAAGAAGGAAGAGGAAAAACCAGAGGGAGGAGGTGCTGGGCTGAGGTCAGCTCTGCAGGGCAGTTTTAGGGAGGACAGATGAGGTGTAGGAAACAGACACGTCACCGATTCACTCCCTAAAGGTTGTGGCCTTCTCTATTCATTTCTGTCTGATACTGTTGAATGCAGGTGTGTTTGTGTCTCTGTGTGGTCACAGCTATCTCATGCAGATTAGCATTAACTGAGAACCGTTAGCAGGCCACAAATGCTGACAATATCCTAACGGGCAAGACGTGGCAGGAAGCGGATAAGATCTTGGAAAAAAATAATTTCATTCATTTGTGTTTGTCAGCTGACCAGTAGATACATCACCATTAAAAACAGTCTAAAATTACACCGACTTCCCTCACTGTGCTAAAAAATGGTTAATTTTGGACTGGCGAGCTCAGCTAATACATGTCACAGATGACACTAACAAAAAGTTTTATGCTGCATGAGGCATAAAGTCAAAACACAGTCATCACATTCTTGTTAATTCAGCACTCTCAGTGTCTGTAATTCAGTTGATTTCCCTATTTCACTGACTCAATTGCAGCAACTTCTTCTTAGGAAATTTCATCACTGTCCTCACTGACACACATATTGGTCAGATGTTCTTGCAAATGTGTGGTTTGTGTTCTAGGGTAAAAAATTAAAAGGCATGTTCAGATTGTTGTAAATGCTCTACCTGTATGAGGTTTCTCCTGGTCCCTGGTGTCATAGTATTCCAAATCCTGAATTCAAAAGAAAAATGTATTCAAGGTGTGGTTAGTTTTGTAAGTACAATATTTTTTGAGGGCAGTGTAATGATTCACATGAAAGACTAATAGTGTGTAGTATGTCTCTGAGCACACACATGCACAAACATACAGTACACAGCAGTGTGTTCTGTGCAGTGTGCTCCAGTTTCTTGTCTATCTTCTCTCTGAGGGTGCTCAGTATAGGCTCTATCACTCCTGCAGTGCTCAGTACGATCCTCTTCACTGACTCCTCAGGCACGTGAAAGTTCAGCTTGGAAAACACCTTCCTGTCCGAGAAGAGGGAAGTAAACAAGTAAATAAATAAATCAAAAAACACAGATGTTCCTAATCAACGATTAGGAGTAAGAACAGCGGATTGAAAGTGATTTAACGGATGAGGCATGATGATGATAAACACCATAGGGGCCAATGTGTTTACAGTGAAGACCCATAAATCCGCAGCTGGCCATGAGCCATATCAGTGGCTGGGGAGAGGATGAGTGGGTGTGTGTTGGACTGGTTCTCACGACCAGATGCAGAGGCCCGTGGCTGTGCTCAACAAATGTTCAGCCTCTGTGTGTGTAGGAAAATCTATTGTAAAGTAAAAACACAAGCAGTTACACGTGGATCAAGAGATGTTAGTTGGGATGGTGACTTTTTGTTGAGCATGTGGCCATACTGTATAAACAAAGTCAACTTGTGAGAATGTAAATCTTTCTGTTATTTCTGACAGTGGCTCCTTCGTGCAGCCTGTATTGAATTGTCTCTAATCCATGAGTGTGGTCACCTTCATTAGATCCATACATGCAATTTGAATGAACAGATGATAAAATAAAGCCTGGTGTCTTGCCTGTTGAGAACAGTCCAGTTACTGAGCTTCTGCTGTGTGGAGTTTGCAGGAATATAGTTGTGCAGGTCAACAAGCTTTGGGAAGAAATATTTCACAACCTCTGCAGCCATCACTGCGGAGGAGAGTCAGCTCACAGGTAAGTGAATAAACAAACAGACACGTGAGCCAAATAAGGTGATTATAGCTACGTGACAATGGTCTCATTACAGCTGCTGCTTGTTTAGTTAGCACATCAGTGTTGACTGCTAGCAAAGCTAAAAAAGCTAACTAGTTACCTCCGTCACTGAAGTCTCTTGTGATGTGTCTTTTGGGTCTGGACAGAGGTATTTTGTCTATCCATGCGTACAAATCCTGCAGTTCCTCCTCGTTCAGTTCTCGGTCCATTATCCTTTAAAGTGACGTCTGTTTTCGGGTACTTTGTAAAGATACAAACAGTTTTTTACCGAGCTAGCTTGTTAGCTTCCCTCATCAACAGGTTGTTTACGGCGTTGTTAGGCAACCGCTAATTAGCTATAACAATATGGCGTCTGGACAAAAAATGGACTGAAACATCAAGTATGGTGATTCGTTTTTTTTTATTGTAAGCTCCATTTTACAGACCAAAAAAAGAAGATCTCAATAAATAGGAAATAGATTTTCAGTTCAAAGTTTGCAGGACCAATCAAGGCAGAGTCCTCACTGTAAGGAAAGATCACCATTATTGGCTTTATGAGTGAAGGACTGTGTGATCATGTCTGCTGCATAGAAAGTACAACAAAGAAATCCCTTGAAGATTTACAATCAACATGTATCGAGTCAACGCACAAAACAAAACAGCTGCGTGTCATGATTCAGTCTCACAAAGTCAAGCATACAAAGGTTAGTACAAAAAAACCTTTTGTGTCATATCCTCAATTTAAAAAGCTCTAAAGTGCCCTCATTGGTGCAACATTTTAAAATCCCTTAACAACATTATTTCTTATAAAAGCTGTACCAAAACCATGTGAGGGATCAGTAACAGTTAGTAAAACAGTTACAGCATTGATAGTGCAATTGCCTCATGAAGTGTTCACATATCCAAGGATCAAGGCAGAAAGACATTTCCCTTACAAAGCAAAAAAAAAAAAAAAAAATCATCATCATGGCAGCATTATAGCCAGTTGTCATTTATAAAGGACAGACGTTGAGTCTGTCAATCATGGCTTTCATCAACATACTGAAGGCTTACATAAGCAAGACGCAGACCGCAGTAATCTTCAGGGAGACCACAATTGACAGAAAAGCTCTGCCGCTTATTGTTGTTGATCCTTTGGTGGATCTTAAACAGACGAGCGTCTCCTGAGAGGATTTCTAGGTCCTTCTAGGTGCGACGACAACAGTGTCCTCTGTCAGAGGATCTCAGTGTTTATGCCAGGCTCAATTATTGCCTCTGTCATCTGGGCCTGCTGGGGGGCATCAGGGCGACTCTCCCTGCAAGCTAGAAAAACAAGCACTGTTAACAAACATGCATCTGATGAGCTTCTGTCAGTACAGCTCACAAGCTCCAGCTCCAGTCTCTTAATTATCCAGTGGGGGCCAAGAGAAGTTTATGTGCTTACTAACGCACTAACACTGAGCCACTGCTGCTCATTACACTGCGATGCTGGGACAATGTCCAAAACCACAGACGTCTTTAGTAATGTGAATGCCTTGAATAACAATAGGAATGTTTGAATGCCAACTCCCAGGATTTGGAGGATTTAGGAAAGTCCAGTTGACTCTGGCTGCCTTTTAATACATACCAGCTGAGTGTGTGGCAGTGGAGACCGGACTGCAGAGGGCTTTGGCTTCACTGGAGGCATCGGAGGCTTTGGCTTCATGATCTTAGAGGGCAGATGTTCCCATTTCAAACAAGAGGCAAGGACGGTTTTACATGTGAATGCAAGCAAATCACGCAAACTTGTAGTTGAAGAGACTTGAAAAGTCACTTACCGGCTTTGTTGCAAGTGGTGGAAGAGGTCTGGATGGAGGTAGTGGCTTATTCTGGTAAGAAAAAAACATTTTAAAAAAATGAGAGACCACAAAAATGATAAAAACAGTTAATACATCATTCAACAAAGCAAACAATTTAGGTTCTTTAAAAGAAAATCAGAAATGTTTCCGAATTGTGTATGCAGGTTTACCTCAGCATAGATTGGCTTGCTTGAAATAGTTGCTGACTGCATGAACGGCCTCACAATCTAAAGAAAAACATTTGTTTGCTGGTTGAAATACAGTAAACACATTAACAATGAGAGATGTGCTCATACATATAATTATTGTTTAATTCAAATAATGACAAAACAGTAGATGAGATTACCTGTTGAATCGCTGATGTCTGAAGTAAATCTGGGAATTTCTTAGGTGGCTGTAAGGGACAAAAACAGAGATGAGAGAAAACAAAAACTTGATTAGCCTTTTTTTAATCACAATCTTTTTTAGCAGTTTAATTACAATGATGGTCTGTTCGTGATCTCAAACAGCATCCCTGGAGCTCATTGGTTGTCAGTGTGGGGCCAGTTACCCAGAACTAATCACCACAATGACACGGTTTCATATGCAAACTACAGTTGCCACAAATAGAAATATCATGTCCAAAGTAGACAAAAAGATAAAAAAGTACATTGTTAGTGTCATGGTATCACTACACTGTGGCGCTGAAGCTCACCTCTGGAGCTGCTCTGCAGGGCCTCAGCACTCCAGTATACGGTCTGGCAGGAGCAGAGGACAGAGGTTTACAGGCTTGAGTGGCCGAAGACTCCACAAATATAGGCCGGCTGATGTGTGTGGACCCGAGACGAGGGCTGCCTCGTGTGCTGCTTGACTGAAACAATGGGTTGAATTGTCCTGAGGTAGTTTGGAAGCGTCTATAAAGAAATGCACAGAGATGCTGTGATTAAAGATGGACAAGATACAAAGTTTTTTTTAAATATTGATCTAAATGAAATAAGTTCTTCCTGTACCTCTTTGCAGGTCTTCTTTTTCTGAAGCAGCACATCAAACTCCCAATAACCCCAACCAGTAGCAAAAGTAAGCCAACCGCCAGTGACACGCTAAACACCACCAGGCTTCCCTCTGTAGACACACACAAACACACATTGATTGTGACAGTATTCTATTATTGCTCAAGGACCAGCATGTACCAGCATACGTCACCTGCTCAGGAAACAAAATGTACTGTAACACGATTACTGCATTTGTAAGGGGAATTCCATTAAATCAATGTCTGTCTGTGCTCATCGGAACAGACTGCAATTGTTCGAGAGTTCATGAGAAATCTATTTCAAGTATTCAGTCTTGGTGAAAGCAAGAGCAGACACAAACAGCCATGCGTAAAGGGCGGTCATTAAAAGGTCAAGCACACAAAGAGGAAGACACACAGACTATCAGTGCTGACAAGCGTGGACATACAAACATAACATGTACGATACCTTCAGGCAGTTCTGACAGCAGCACGTCGCAGAAAGGTGGAGCCCAGCCGGGGTCGCAGTGGCACTTGCTCTCATGGTTGCAAACCTGCCAGAGGTCACACTCACAGTCACATCATGCAGTTATGACTCACAGAGCTTCAAAGTATTGTGAGGTTTATAACTTTCTTACCCCATGGTTGCTGCATTTGGAAGAACAGTCGTCCGTTCCGTACACTTTTATGTTTTTGATGTCTTGACACCGTTGATTGTAGCACACCTGAAAGACAGATTTTGACATTGTGAGGACATTGAGACAGGAGTCCACAGGGGTTTTGTTGATACTAACTGCAAACAGGAAGTAGTTCTTACCATGTTGCTGCCACACTTGGTACCAGTAGGCACCATGCCCAGATCTGCAGGGTAGTTATCTTGGGGGTTCATAGTCACCTCGTTGCATATATCTCCATTTCGTACTTTGTAAAAGGACTTCCTGGATGTCACTGGAAACTCCCAGCCTCCAGAGCAGAAAAGTGTCCCACAGGATTGATCTCTGTAACAAAAAAACCACAAAGTAATGACTCCAAAAACCACCACATTGTTAATATGTGCTATTACAGTGCTGTTTTGGCTTTTCATGACATACCTGTTGGAACATCTCTGGTTGAACAGTGTTTTTCTGCAGTTTCCGTGCTGGGAGAAACATGCATCTGCAGCTACTTCAGCCTCTAAACAAAATCGTCATAAACAAAATGGTTGCAGATGTAAGAGGCTTGATGTATAGGAATTGAAGCACATATGAAACTAAGTGTAATTCACTGGTGTTTTACCTGGTCCCCAAAGCCTCTTGCAGTGATCCTGCCGTGAAGGACACTGTCCATTGTAGCAGTATCCTTTTCCACGGTTGCACGACAGGCCATTTTGGGTGTAGGCGTTAGTTGGACAGGAGGCGGACAAGCCAGTGCAGTATTCTGCCAGGTCACAGTCTCCTGCCTTTGGTCGGCAGACGATGCCTGTCGGTTTCAGCTGCAGAGCCGAGAGAAACACAGATGGTGATGTACCGGCTACTGAAATACATACACTCGCACATAACCGGCCAGACGGCGCAGTCAGACAGTGTCTAGCTGTATGGTAACATAATTAGCATCAGTGTGACTTCACGCATCGAGAGAGGACATAGTGAGTATTACTTACTTGGCAATTGTGGCAGCACTCTCCCTCTGCACACTGGGCTCCTGCGTTAAGTTTGCAGGTAGTGGCATTGCAGCAGGGATTCCTGCATTCCTATGAGACAGATAGAGAGGGGTGCAGAATATTACAACCCAGCCTCCTTTGTGTGCTTTGGTTATGTGTGTGTGTGTGTGTGTGTGTGTGTGTGCACCCTGTGTGAGCACGGCACGCACAAACCTCCACAGTGCCACAGTCGCACTCCTCTCCAGGCTCCAGGAAGGCATTTCCACACACTGGCCCTCCATAGATGCGATCCACAGAGGGAGTATCCAGCAGGCAGGCGGGGTTGACCTCCTCCAGGAACCTGCTGAGCTGCTGCTTACTGCAGCTGCTGAACAGCTCCGGATACACAATGCTAGGAGAGACAGCAAGAACAAGGAAAGAAAAGATAAACATTAGCCCTACTTTGGGTTAAAGAAGATTTGTTTATGTGCAGGTGTGCAGAAACTGAGCTTACCCAACACTCTCAGACATGATGCAGCCTCTTTTCGTCATTAAGGTCCCACAGACACAGTTCTCAGTGTCATGGGACAGACCCAGGTTGTGACCCATCTCATGTGCAATAGTAGAGGCAACTCCTATTGAGTTAGTGTTATGGTCCTGAGTGGAGTAGAGTCAGATTGAAACCACATGATTCCCATTCAATTCCTTTTAATCGCTATATTTTTTTTAAACAGAAATTTTACGTCTATTCAACAAAAACGTATATTTACCTCATTGACAGCTCCAGAGTTCGAGGTGCACATTGCGTTAGTGTTGGCTAAGCCGACAGTGGAACCATCAAAATCCACACCTCTGAACAAAGAGGAAGAACAATGTTAGAAACCTGCTCTGGCAGCTTAATACATCATCTTGCCTTTGTCTTTTCAGTGCATCTCACGTGATGAACTGCGCATTGTCGTGTTTGGTCCTTGGCAGCAGGTTCTTTTGACGCCACTCCAGGAAGCGGCCGAGGGTGAGCTCAGAGTTAGTGCTGACCTCTATCTGATCTTTGTACGACCAGATATCCAGACCGACCAGCATCACGCGAACACCCATGGGGCGATACAGCTGAAACAGAGCAGCATGTTAGCACAAGGAAATTCCCCTAAAACTGAATGAACTGTCAGGTCTATCTATAATGCTGACATGGGAAAACCACAGTTGGGTCTACTGCTGTCTGATGGCACATTCACGTTGGCACTACTCTCTCAGAGTATGCAAAGAGGATTGTGAGATGTGTGTGAAAAATTTCAGCTTTGGTGTGAAGATTCACAGTTAAAGTTAGATTTTCACAGTGAGAGAACTTTTCCTTCCTTTTACTGGTCAGATTCCAATCAGGACAGAACAAATAGTATCAGGACAGATTTCTTACTCGTGGCTCTGCTGTCTTATTATCTGCCACCAATGAAAATGCACTGAAACATAGTCCAGAATGGAGATGGCATAAAATTACACAAAATTTATACTCATTACAGTGCCATCATTTTTACAGTCCTTGCAGATTTTTACAATCAGATCAGTGGATTTTTGTTGAAAAAACATAACAAGAATGAATCACTTTGACTGATTATAGGTTACAGAGAAACAAACTTACCTTGTCCACATGGTTTGCTATTTCAAGCACCCTGGCCTCCATGGTCTTCTTACTGCCAAACTTCTTATACTAAAAAGAAATTTGAAACAGAAATTATTATTATTATTGTATTATTATTAAATTCGTAATACAAGCAACTGCGTCTCAGGTACAAATGATGGGAAAAGCGAAACAAGACTTTTAGCTTTAATCTCTCTATATCAGGCTACGCCTACAATAACAGACTCAGTCACAGAAAGAAAAATAGGGAATCAAACCTCTGTATTGTCGACCACCACAACCAGCTCCACTGTCCGGGTTCTTCCTGTGCGATCTTTGGTTTGGGCTCTGCTTTTCTGAATGACACAATAGATGTAAGATATCAACAACACTAAAAGTGTGTTTAACAGAAATTAAAAATGATTTTAACTTACTGTTTAGCTCTCCTGCTTTTGGGTTCTTACAATATCAAGGGGAAAGTGTTTGTTTTTCTTCATAAATTTGATGCAGATACAGAGACTGATACAGTACTGTGTATCGTGATACTTTGTACAGATGCAATAATATAGTATTTTATTGCACATTAGTTTTCTGTGGTTGTTGTTTTTTGCATTGAATCAAGTCAACTGTAAGAACTCAGCATGAAACAGTGGATATCAAATATGAGCTGCAGGCTTCCAACCCTGGTGTGTATCTGTATGTGTCCACGCTGTGTGTCTTTACCAGGCTGCTGAGCTGGAACAGTCCAGACGGACGAGCTCCATGATCATAGAAAGTGGTTGTGTTTCCATGGGAACAGGAGCTTCTCTTCCTCCTCAGGTGTTTGTAGTTGTAAACGGCGTGAAGACCCTCATCACTGTGAGCTTCAGAGCTCTGTCTGTCACCCTGCTGTCCCGTCTCGCTGCTGGCCAGAGGTTCAATAAGGTATGTTTGGTCCTGGAGATGCACAAAGCCCCTGTAGTGCAAAACAGGAACTTCAGAGTGGACAGAGGGAAACACAGTTTCTTTTTTCTTCAGCACGTCTACAGTGAAGCAGATCTCAGTTTAATTCACTAATTGAAATGTCTTTTATAGCAGACAGAGGGTGGCTTTAATCAGAGAGGTTTGCATGGCCCTTGTTCAATTAGGTGACAGATTTTCAGACTCAGAGCTACATGCAGACTTAATGGTCTTTGTGATGGGAGGAAATAGATGCTGAGGGACTGATCCCTGTGTTTGGATTGGACACACAGTCTAATATCATCATGGGTTTAATTAAATTTTGTGCTCTAGTTAGGGAAACAATCACCCTTTTGCAATTAGAGATACAGGATGAAAAAGTACATCCAGCATTACTCACTTGATTCCTGAGCACAGTCCCACACTGGCAGAGGACTCCTCCACTCCCACAACGTGTCCATGGTAGTAGCAATGAACCTGAAAAGACATTCATTTTTTTTGTCACACAATCAAAGGAGAGATATTTCAATTCACACTCTAGTTTTTTTCTTAAGCACAGTGGAAAAATATGGCCTAATTTGGTGAAAGATGTATCGTGCTCTATGTGTCATGGTCAGATGAAATGGCACTCTTAACCTTATATGTCAATTCCTCTTCCACCTTCTATTGCAGTGTGAGGCATCATCTTTTACAATGAGGAACTTTGTAGTTGAGAAATTTAGATTCATTAGGACATCTGATATTTTGAAAGAAGAGGATACTGCTGGCACTTATTGCACAAAATGTCTGCAACAGGACTTTTGTAGATTGCAGTGATGAAGAAGACTGGGATCTGATTAATTAAATATGAATTTAATTCCTATTATGTGTTTTGTATTTTGTGTTGTACTGCCTTGAAAAGCTTGACTGGCAAGAATATAAAGCAAATTTTGGAAATGCTCTTATCACATCTTTTTCTTATATTTAATAGTTCAGAGATGTAACTTTAATGTTGGGCTGATGACAAAATAATCACACCAACGTTTTTGCAAAGCTCCAAAAAAGACCCAGCACAGAGATCCTGCACTTCACTGAAGCCTGTATAGAAAGATACTTTGGTGAACTATACCAGCCTAGTTTTAGACCTCAGAGTCACCCACATGTCTGCTTTATCTGACCATTCAAATAAGATGAATGAAGTGAAACAAAATGGCACACTTATTGATTATCAGGCTAAATATACTACACCATTCAAATCTTACAATGTATGTTTTAATAATACAGGCATCTGCTTCTGATACGCACAGCTAACTTAAATATATATAGCATTATAAGGCAAATTGATAATGAATACAACGACTATATTACTGTAGTACTTACTAATGCAAAGCTACTTACCCCAAGATCTGGAGTAGTTGTGACTTGAGTTCCCTGATCGGAATAGTGTGTCACAGAAAAGCTTTTCCCCACAAGATCTCTGAAAAGAACAGAGTGTTTTTTGTGTCAATAATATTGACAGATCAAGACAGAAAGCACAGTATGTGTTGACCCTGCACAGTAAAGTCAAAATACAGCACACACTAAAAACACTGTTCAAAAAATCTAAAAGGACATTTTTCTCACTTGTTCTTTTCCAGGTGCAGAGTGTAGTTTTGCCCTGCAATCGTCAAAGAGTACTGGAGTACATCAGGGTACGTCTACACACACACACAGAGCAAAAAAGACTTATGTACATTCTTTAAAGGAGTTGAACGTAGTTTTAAAATGAACTGATAAAATAGTGCAGTAAAGCATTTGTTACCTGATGTGTAGCAGCATCGTTATGAAGAGATGAATCCTTCAGCTTCTGAGGGGTCACTGTTCGGTACTTCATCACATGAGGTAGAGTCCCCACATTGGCTGCAATCACTCCTGCAAGTGTTCAGGGTATATGATGAGACCAAAAGAAAGAAAGAAAGAAAGAAAGAAAAAATGAATGAGTTAATGAAAGAAAGAAAGAAAGAAAGAAAGAAAAAGGGAAAAAAGAGAAAAAAGGAAAGAAAAAACAAAGAAAGTGAAAAAGAAAGAAAGAAAGAGAAAATCATACCCCATGAGGAGAAGAACATCCATATAAAACATCCAGAACATGTCATGTTGCTCTACCGGTCTGTCTGTATCATTGTGTGCTTTGCAGGCAGAGAGAAATACTGAAGATCTTCAGCTCTCCGCCCCTCTGCTGTGTAATATCCTGAAAATTACCATCTGAGACTGAGAGACCACATGAGTCAGAACCCGAGCCTTTAGAAAGTTAAACACTGTTCCTCACTAGATGAACTAAATGAATATGAATAGTGCGGGGTGCCGAGTGAGCCCTAATTTAATTACAGACATGATTTTAACTGAGATGAAAAAGCTGTCATGTGTCTCGCTTTGAAAATGTGTAAAAGTTTATTCAGAACTCAGAACTGAGTTTCAATCCATTGTAATTATTCTCACAAGTTGATATGAAGCTTTAGGATTATTTGATATTTTTTCCCTTGATTAAAACAGAAGCTTGTCTATTATTCCCACTCATAGGTCACACAAACATTGCTGTAAGAAATTTACATTAACACTGAATTAGAGCTGCACGTTGGCAGAAGAATGGTTTTAAATTATGGGAATCTTCTTATTTATTAAAAAAATGTCAAGTATCCATTAGTTCTTTACTGAAACTGACAGCAGACGCAACAGAGCACCTTCGTGGCCTTTGTCGCCATCTACTGGTAAAATGGCGGTGCAGTCATTCGCTCAGAGGTTTAATCTGTCATGTATTTGTCATATTCCTGAGGGACAGTGAACAAAATTTAGGTTGAGTCGTAAATGTCACCCAGCATGTATTTGCTGTGCAACTTGTGAGAAGAAAAGTACGAATTTAGGCTGCTGCAAATGTTGACATTTAAAGGTTTGTTGCACAGTGGAACAGAACAGATTATTAAGCTTTTAAACTTTATTTTTTCCTATCAAAACAAAACAAGAGCGGAACAGAAAATGAAAACCCCACGTTTTTTTTTTTTTTGCAATCATACCAAAAATAAATGCACTAATTATGGGACCCCAGGCAAAAAAAAGAGCAATGGGGCGGATTCAGCTCTCCCCACCCCTTGCTTCCTTAATTTGTGTGATACTTGAATTATATAAATATTTAAAAATATTTAGGAATATTAACAGTGTAAGTAAAAAACCGAATCTTTAACGCTATGAGATTTTTACTAGTATTGGGTAAAGAGCAAACTTACCTGAACTATAAAAGTCATGTTTATATTGATAGTGAGTGGTGCATAATACCAAACAAACTTACTAAAATGTACTTACTTAAATTACCCCACACTAACTGCCACTGCTGGGGCCCCCAAGGGTCAATTGTCAAACTTGTTTCTCATCTTGTGTCTCCTTGTAAAGGTGCAGTCATCAGACATTGACATTAGCATCAAAACTTGTGGACATTTTCCATGTTGACCAGTTGGTGGCAGCAAAGCACCATTTTGTTTTTGACCACCACCAAACAAACTATGAGGTGACGTCGTTATTCTGCGACAACAGCCAAAACAAGGAAAGTCTCCATGTTCAGCTCATTATTTTGATGGTAGGTTAACAATAGTAATCGGAATAGTATGGAAACGTGTTTAAAAGATGCTGCAGCCAGATTTAGCCCGACTTCTATCAGAGGATCATGTGTTATTAAAAGGCCACGACGAGGACTGTCCGACAAGAAACACGCAGGAGCTGAGACAAGCTGAGGAGGGAAACCTGTTCAACTTCAGCCCGCAGGTCCTCCACCTGCACAAAGACCACGATCTGTTTGAGGTAACAACCATCAACAAACTGAACCGACTCATTCTGCCTGGATAACAGCGTCCATTAGCCGCCATAACATACTGTGTGTACGTGCTGTTTACAGGATGGAGACATTCAGAGACACATATACCTGCAGGACCTCTACATCTCAGAGACAGAGGACAAGCCAACACTCAGGTATGAAAATCAACTAAAAGCTTGATCGAGGTTTTAATCACTGCGGTGACTTGTGTTCAGCTGACTACAAACACAAGCAGCACATATTATCTATGAAACCCTTTTCATTCTGGGGAAGATACTGTCTTTCACAGACGAGCAAAGAACATTTAATAGTATATATATACACACATGCATACATGATTTACTAACAGACAAAGACCTAAAACTAATGTGGTTAAGATACAAATACCGCTGCAACAAAACATGTAAGAATTTTCTCAACTCAACTCAAGATTTCACATTAAAATGAGGTCATCTTACCCAAGTTTCAACCATGTTGTTCAGGCAGAGTTAAAGAAATGTTTGCCAGTGTAACACACCTCAATCATTTGGGTATGACAATTTTTTTAAAAATTTGTTAATTTCGGTACTGTTTTACAAACTGAGCTGATTAGTTTTTTGAGAGATTTTTTAAACTTAGGGCGAGTTTAGTATTATTGGAGAGACTTTATTTCAAACCTTCCTCCTCCTCTTGACTTCTCTCAGTGTGTCAGAGTTTGCCTGTCACATCTCTGGCTGCACTGCAGTCTTCAGCACTTTGGAGGAGTACGAACACCACTACAACTCCTTGCACAGACATGTGTGCTGCTCCTGCCGTCGTTCCCTGCCAAGTGCCCGACTCCTAGACACTCACATTCAGGAGTGGCATGACTCTCTCTTCACTATCCTCGCCCAGAAGCAAGATATGGTAAGCAAAAAAAAAAAATTCCCATGACATCCGCATGACATATCTATTGTTGGAACTTCACTCTCTTAAGCTTTGGGTTAAAAGCTGTCCCTGACATTTGTGTCACATTTTTCAGTACCAGTGTTTGGTGGAGGGCTGTGGACATAAGTTCAGGACCAGTAAACACAGGAAAGATCATCTTATAAGGATTCACAAGTATCCTCCCGACTTCAGATTTGACAAAAATAAAAAGGACAGAGGGTAAGACTGCACTTACGACATTTTGTCCACCAGATGGCAGCAAATCGTCAGTTAAAACATTACTCTATACAAGTTTTCAGTCCAGGAGAGCCCTTCTTGTAGTAAACAGGATTTTGACAGATTCTTGAGAGTTGAAGCAGTGTTTCTATGGTCACATGACTATTTCATATTCTTTTGTTGACATAATATGATAAGACAAGAGTGAGATGCTCTTTTCTGCTCTATTGAAAACAGTGTATAACTCAGCTACAGTGTACATTTTATTAAATGCATATATTTCTATTACTTTTCTGACTGAACAAACAGTAAAATGACTTAAATAATCACATTCTCCTCAAATAATTTAGTATTTGTATTTCTAATATCATTTCTTTGTTAATAGAACTCGAGAGACGACGAGACAGCAGCAGAGAGACGCAGCCATGGACGTCGTGGATGATGTGTGTGAGTCTGAGGGTGTGTGTGAAGTTATGTGCGATGTGCTGTCAGACCAACCCGAGGATGGGGAATCCATGGAGATGCATGTGTCCGAGGACGAAGCTCCTCGCATGGCAAAATCTGCCTCTACTGAGGAGCACACAGATCTTTCTGCTGCAGCTCACAGCGCCGGGAATACAAGCACCGAGCCACCAAAACCACGCTACTCCTACAGGTTGGTCTTTAATCAAGTCTGCTGCAGAGCACTGGGTATGCTCAGCTGTGTACTAAGAGAGGCAAAGTCGGCCATTTTTTTTAGATGCTTTCACTTTACTCGTCTTACTTTTGGGCAAGTTTTTAACCATAACATGAGATAAGATTCTAATCTTAGGTAAAACTTGTGTAATTACTTAGTTAAGTCTTGGTTAAGCAAAGTGTAGGAAGGGTTCTTTATATCTTTTAGGTACAATATTATACATTTAAAATTTATGTGACATCTTTCAAATATTCCCTACAGTTTTTCTTATTCACATGTCAAACTTAGATACGAAACAACAGCCTTCTTCTTGTCTCTCAGGGTCCCTACAACTGTGTGCTTCGGTCACGGCTCCGTCCGAGGCTTCAGAGGACGGCGGGGAAGAAGGAAATGAAACAGCAAAACTGAGCCTTTTGTCTTTTAAGATGTATAACTTTATACCCACATGTTGTAACAGAATATATTTACTGTCATATATGTCCTCAACTTGAAATAAAGTATTTTTTTGCAACGAAAAAGCGTGCATAGCCATTTTTTTCAGTTGATGATAAATGTATTTTGTTGTGTTTCTTTTCTTTCTGCAGCACAGCTTCCATCTCACTTCCTTGTGTTGTCATCCAGCCTGTAAACAAACAGCGCTGACTGCACTATTATGGTTAACGTCTGTCTTTATCATAAACTTAAGAGTTTCTGTCACTTTCCAAAGGATGGGATGCTGTGGACTTGTGTTTTACTGGTGGGACGTTTAACAAAATTCAAATGTACATATTGTGCTTTTAAAAAAGTAGTGCAGTGCAACTGAATGTGATGTTGAAATTACAATGGACATGGAAGTTGTTAGAGTCCACATAAAGATTTTGCGAAAAACAAAAACGAGAAATATCAGAATTTACATAATAGATTTTAATAATTGTACAAAACACCTTTCACCCATCAGATATAAAATACACTGTACATTAATGACCAATGTGTGTCTATCGGTCATGTTTAGCATTTTCAATGTCTGCAAAAATAGTTGATGATTTTTATTTACATTTAGTAATGAAACTGTGATCTTGGACTTTTAAGAGCTCTTTGAATATCTGTGCAAAAACATTCTCCATTTGAGGTAATGTAAAAAAAAAAAAAAAAGCAACAACAATTATAAAATTACAATCGTAAAGCAGAATTGTTTTAGAGTGGATTTTTTTGAGACAGAAAATCAAAAAGTTAGAAACAAATTGTTTGAATTAAATGTTATTGCAATAGTAAATTCATCTTGAAAGATCTCATGGTTCACACTTTACATGAAGAAAGTCATTGTGCAATATTTAACAGCTTCATGATAAAATGCCAAAGGTAAGCAAACATTATTTTTTGAAACTTTTGATGATACTGATGATGATACTTTTCAAACTATTTTTATGGACACTTATTTCATCACAACATTAGCTAAAAGGCACAAATGAGCACTTCATAGTCTGAAGCTTGAGACGACCTCTTTATAGCTTCTGATCATAATTTTAGGTGCAATCACACTTGTTTGGTAACTTTTCCTTCCACCTTCAGCTTATAAAAAGCAACTCTGACTGTAAGCTAAATTAAGCATGAGTCTAATTAAACAATGGAGTCCCTCAGATTTTACTCAAAGTGCGTTTTTCCGAGTTTCGGACTAAATGAATGTGGATGACGAAATGACGCTATTCAGTGTTTTGTAAAGCCCAAATTTTAAAACTGCGTCTTTTTAAACTGAGAAAATTTCAAAGGCCTCTTCAAGGACACTTCATTGACTCACCATGAGTTATTGCTTCAAACCCAAAGCTTCAGGCATTTAAATAATCTCGCCATTCTCTCTTGCAACATTTAAATGATTTTGACTAAAGTAAAGTAGCTCTACTGGAGAAGAAAAGCTCACAATACACTTGAAATCTGAAAAAGGGAGCTCAGTGAGAGTCGGTCCCTTAAAAAGGATTTTTACTGAACACACTGCAAAAATGACCATGTTAACAAATAAATTTACAGTAAATCTTTCAGAATTTTGTATTAATATCCACAGAAAATGGATGAAAAATGACAATTAAGTGAAAATAAATTTGACTTTTATTCCAAAAGACTGTTTTAAAATTATGCCAGATTGTTCTATGTGAAAAATATTTTTGTCAAGTTTTAAATGAAATTTTTAGTTAAGATTTCAGATATATTGACTTGAAATGGACATTTTTGCAGTGCTGATTATTCGCTGTAGAAGATGAAGGCATTTTTTTAAAAGGCAACTTTCCCAACGATGCAGTTCAAAGTTAGTGAGGGTTAAGACAAGTAGTACATCCCATATGGTCCACTGAATAGTCCCGGGACAGGTAGGCCAGGCCGCGGTGCGTTCAGGGCCCCGTAGAGGGACGGAGCGCCCACCGGTGCGCTCAGGGGAAAGGGGAAGGCGAAGGCCGGCAGCAGCGGCTTGGCGGCCAGCTTGAGCTTCTCCAGCTCGGCCTCCTGCAGTCTCTTGGCCTTGGCCCTGCGGTTCTGAAACCAGATCTTGACCTGGGTCTCTGTGAGGCTGAGGGAGTTGGAGAACTCGGCTCTCTCCGCGATGGAGAGGTACTGTTTCTGTCGGAACTTCCTCTCCAGAGACAGCAGCTGGGAGGTCGTGAAGGGGGTCCTGGGCTTCCTGTTGTTCTTGTGTTTCCGCAGGTTGCATGGGGTCGGACTGGGCAGTCCTGCAGGAATATACACAAAGATGAGTTTTGCATCATGCATGGAGTGAAGATAAAATCAGGGAAATATCGAACAGAATATAAACTGTAACAACAGATTTTTTTGCAGCCTCTCAAAGTTTTAAAAAATCCCTCTCCATCATAAATACTAGACTTTATTTGGTCCAAACTGGCAACTTCTCGTATTGATGAAGTGACACAAGTATCACATTAAATAACAGGATAATATAAAACACCATACAGTGCAATTTACAATCACTTCAGGAAAGTAGGCTGAAAGAAACCAATGTCACTATATCATCATAACACATATCATCTCTAGATTTATTAATGGGTGAGATCATGTCCTCATTAATTTGCTTTATTATAATACCTAAGATATTAAGTATTTTTCACTGTACAATTTCATGCAACATGCTCTGCAGATTTCTGGACATTTCTCTGCAGATTTCCAGAAAAGTTTTAAAATGCTGCAAAGTTGGAAAAAAACAAACAAACAAACAGTCCATGTTTCTCTGGATTAAGACAAGGACTCTCCTGGACTCACTTGGAGGGGATGAGTAAGGGCCCTGGCTCCAGGGGCCGCTCTCCTTGTCGCTCAGGTCCACCACCTCTTGCTTGGACCGGTAGCCCCCTCTCGGTGAGGCGCAGTCGGTCTCCAGCGGCCGGACGCAGCCGGAACCCGGCTCGGGGGAGTGGAGGCTCCTGTCCGGCGTCCTGTCTGATATGAGGGACTCCACGCTGAAGGGCAGATCTAAACTTTTGCTTTTACATCTCCGGGCAGATGGCAGGTCCAGCTCCTCCGGTCCACCGGCGGCTCGGTCCTCCGGAGAGGCCGGGGGCGGTGATCCCTGCGCAGGATTCATGACGCACGACTGCGGTGCCATACAACCGGCCGGGCCGCCTCTCTCTCCCCGCGGCTGCTGTGGTTGTCTCCAGACGGAAGCGCTGTGACGGTCCGGTCTCCTCTGGATGCTGGATGGTGAAGCTCAGCTTTTACGCACGGAGCTGCGGTGCCGCCGGGTCTCCTCTCATCTCCCCGCCTGCCAATCAGCCTGTCGCTGCTCCCACGTGACTCGGCTGAGGCTGTTTCTGATAGGTCAGGCTGTGGCCGTGTTGTGGTCCGCTTCGTGTGCCCTGACAGATGTAAACCTCCGACCAGAGGCGGACCGAGAAAGTCCAGGTGTCCAGAGTCCAGCTGTGGGCTCCTGTCAGCGACACCTCCAGGACTGATGCGCACTTAAACGTTGCACAATAACGCCCACCAAGTTTAAATTTCAGTTTCATAAACATCTTTGCAACCATTCACAGGAACATTTAATAAATTCATTAATATTGATAATAATAATAATCTTATTTTTTTTCATTTCACTTAATACAAATGCAGATAATATGGGCTCCTGTTATTTATACAATGAGAATTTAAATGTGGACCAAACTTTAACACAACCTTCTCAAGCTTAAATATCTTTCTCTAACTTTGAAGCTGCACTAATCAATATATATTTATTATCAGTAGCTCTAATGACTAATTGTAGTATGAAAGTGATGCTAGTAGTGAAGAACTCAGAGATAATTATCAACCAGTTCCCCTCAGCTCAAAGAGAGTTCAGCAACTTTTAATTCATTTTCCCAGTTTTACCATGTTGATTTGACTGGCAGCTGTTCACTACCTGCCAAGCACCAAATATGAGCCAATGTAAGCATCAAGCTGTTGAATGTAATGGAGCATTTAGCTGCTAAAGAATGTGATATTTACCTGAGGAGTTGGTGGAGACCAAAAACAGAGCTAGTGAATACAGACTTACATACATTCATCAGGTAAAGATGACTCGTGAATGCTGATGTTGCTTTGGTGATATTGTATCAATGTTGCCTCCAAAAATCAATGAATGCAGGTTTAACAGAAGCTGCTCCAAACCTCACCAGATCAATAAAAGTTTACCGGTATAATTGTTTCATTACGCTGCCAAAACTAGCGTGCTGTTACTTGTTGTAGAGCTTCATCTGAAAAAGTCTTTCTTGAGAATATGCTGACAGTAATTTATCACTGTGTTTCATTAAAGCAGTAAGGCAATCTAGGCGGTTATTTACAGTACTTTTTATACTCTCAAGAGTTATTATCACTATAAATTTCTACCTTGTGGCCCTGTAATCAAATTATCTATGGCTGTGCATTGCCCATATTTCAACCTATTGTGTTCATTGTGTGTAATCCCTCTGAGAGGCAGTAAAACCACAGTTGATGTTGCAGAAGCCCACTGAAGAGGCCCATCCAAATTGGTCTTGTTTTGCAGTTCCTCAAATGAAGTGAAATCATTTTCAGTGAAATCCAATATGTGAGACTCTCTTATGGGAACTGTTGTTGAGCCTGCAGCAGCACACTGACTTTATGTCTGCAGGACAATTGGTTAAATGGAGTTAACTGTTTCTCTCCCTGAGGTACATTTCTGCTTTGATCCTGCTGAGCCTGGCGCCTGTCTGCTCTCTCCCCTCCTCTGCCTCTCTGTGTGACAGTGATAGATTGCTGGGTAACCATACAAGCTTTCAATGACTGTAATTTAGTGCCCAACAACATTACATTCTCCTCTACTTAGCGTGAATATTACCACTCTCACTCTCCTAATGTTTGACAAGGGATGTAGGGCTGCCTGTAATGTTTTGTTTCTCTTCCATTGTTTTATAATGAATAAGTAAATGATATTTCCTGCTTCCCTCTGATTTGCACGCACATGCCAGAAAAGTCAACAATGAGTATTTTGGTTTGAGAAATGAATATCTATTTATAGCACAGTGGCTGCACTGCAGTTTTTTTCCTGTCATTCCTACCCATGTATTATTCAGTATATGTGGATAAGTAGTGAAAAGCAGATAAACTATTGGCAGTTATTACTGTTATTACTTTCAGTTATCTGCAGTTACTTTTGTTATTATGAGATGACAGGGAGTTTTGTCACCAACAAGGTGTTTTGAATGTTTGTTCCTTCCTACTACTTAGTAGAAAAACCTCATACCCCTGAAATATCTGTACCAATCTATTTATCTTTCATCCATTTCACTTATTTATCTATTTTTTTTAAAAAAATTCAATTAAATTCAAAAAACTTTATTTATCCGAGGGGCAATTTAAGGCTTGAAGAGCAGTGAAACCAAACAAAAGCAACAAAAGTGAAACAAACAAAAAGTAAAAAAATGTTGAAAAAATGATAAAAAAGTAACAGTGCAATGCAATAAATATTGTGCTGATTTAAAACAGTAAACAAATACTGAATATTAAGCAGACAGTAAACAAAATGGGGGCAGCCCAAAATTTATATGTATTTTATTGACTGATTACTAGGAAGCTAACAATTGCTAATTAGCAATAAATACAAACTATGGCTGAGACTGATGGGAATGACATTTGCAGGTATTTGGTCATAAATAATGAACAGATATAATTCAAAGAAATCCAGAGTATTGAACATTTTAATTTTGGCCTGATGGTGGCTCTAGATTAAAAATCAAGGAATCACCAAATTTATTAGGATTCATCCTCTGGAGACATCAAACGTTTTTTGTACACTTTCATACCATTTTATTAATTAGATGTTAAGAACCTTCAATTGATATGTGAGTACTTAGACCTAGTGGTGGCGCTAGAGTGAAGTCACCAAAGTCGATCCAATAATGCACAAGAATTTTTACCTGATGGTAGCGCTAGAGGAAAAGTCAATGGGTCACGGGAAAATGTAACAAGTTGTGGAAAAATATTCATACTGTACGCTTCAATTTATTATTTCAGTTTCCCTCATGACTTGAGAAGATTCAGCTAGAAGCCATCAACCAAACTACTGTCACACACACACACACACACACACACACACACACGCACACGCACACGCACACACACACACACACACACCTCTGAACCCTGCTGTCTTGCCAAAGTTGGGAATTGTTTAAGGAGGTAATTGTGGTTTCCAAAAGAGTTCTGCTGTCGAACCAAACATGTTGAAGCAGGCTTTATATATTTCATTTTTAAATCTCTCTCTTTCATGAGAGTTGGCAGGGCTTACAACTATCCTAAGCAAACTTCGGGGAGGGGGCTGGAGTCATGTGGGATAAACATTTATGAAACACACAGCGGGGAACTTTGTGGTCAGAGTGTATCGTCTTTAAAAGAGACGAGAGGCCTGCCTGGTGAAGCATAACAGAACACTATCCTGTGTCTGAGCGGACCTGCCAACATCGGTATGTCAAAATGTCAATAGATGTGAGATCACAAACTTTCCTTTCCATGCTGACATTGACAGCAACTCACACTCTATATGAATTCTCTATATATTCACAGACAGAATGAAGTGTTGATTGCCTTAAGAGCAAGTATCCTATTTATGATTCAGCCCATTTCATGCAGTGACCAGCAGCTTTGTCCTTAAATTCCTCTCTTGTCTTGAAGCACAAGTAACGAGTCAAATCTCACATCTAAATGTAAACATTGTAAATATTCCACTCCCACTTAAAAGAAATAAAACATATCTCGACATTTTTATAGTATATTATTATGTAAAAGTTTCAGAGCTACTGTCATATCCTCATCCTCAGACATGATGACACAAGATGAAACATGATTAATATCTCAAAAACTGTAAAAGCTACGAGACTGAAAGTTGGTGAACAGCTTCCCGATACATTTCGGCAACCAAAAGAAAAAAGCAGATGTCTATGGATTCAGATGATGCTGAAGATAGGTCACATCCATTTACATCATAAAATTTTTTCCACCCTTTTGAATTTTTTGCTAGACATAATTTGCTGCTCGAGGGCACAAGAGCAAAAAATTAAAATAGGCTTAATACAAATTTCTCCTACTGTATCAGTGACTAGAAAACAAATAAAGTGGTCAGTAAAGGTAGGAATGAGAAAGAAAGATAAATTCAATCTTGTTTAAATACACAATCAGAGTAAAATCTCTGTACTACTGGGATTTCAGTCAGACTCGAGTTGAGGTTGTCTGACTTGAGCCCACAGCTTTAATTTTACAACTACACCATTAAGAAATATTAACTCTTTTTCTCTGACTAGTTCATTTCCTGTCGTCATGATATGGTGATTGTGCAAGGCTAAATCTAATTATACCAAAACAGCTTCAATGAAATAAACTGGTATCTCTCACTATTTATTTTGTTTAATTTACTAGGCACTAATCACCTTGTATACATGGCACCATACTTGCATTGGCATGATTGATATGCGTGTTACATTAATTACTGAAATAATGAATTCAGACATACAGACTCACTTGGCTCCAGCTCAGTTTCACTCAGGCCCAGTCATGCCAATCATGCCAAAGAGGATGTGGAGGGCCTGAGGTATTCCCAGTGATGTTTCTCCTTATCTGATCTGAGCTTGAAGGGAACTGCAACAACTCGTCAGCTTTGATTAGTTGTTTCATCTTTCCCACCGTCAGCACATTGTGACATGTGAGCTGCTGCTGTCTCTGCGCCCACTCAAGGTCAGGTCTAACCTGCCGACTGTGAAAAAGGTCAGATACGACCTGATTACCATATAATGTACTTAAATGTTCTCCTTCTTCGAACCTCCCTGAGGTTGTGCCGAGATATATCAGATGTTATCTGAGAACAGTTCTCAGGGTGTCACAGAGAAAAGGAGACAGAAGGCTTTAATGAGAGTTACTAAAGGCCATGTAAGGTATCAGTATGCTTCAACCAAAGTGCTTGTCGAATGGTTGAAGAGTGTCTGAAACCCCTCCGTCTCACACTTTTCTGACACTGTGTTTGAGCTTCTCACTCAAGCTTTCAGTCTTCACACAAATGCTTATTTCACTTTTGGTGCGTACAAATGCAAGTATGACTTTCAGGAAAGATTGTCAGAAAGCATGCACCGTTATCTCCATTTGAATGCTCATCATGCTCTCCCTGCACACTTTCCACCGTGCTGTCGAGTGTCGCCTTTCCTTACGGCATTTAGAGTTATAATAGGCTTGTCAGAAGTTGTCAGAAGCAGGCCATCAAATTCCCACTTTGGAAAATTGTATGTGGAGGGGGTATCCGATTCAGTTTAAGCACCCAGCAAATACTTGGTTTGAAACATACTGACTGTCAAAATTTATGGCCTTCTGCAGCGCACTTGTACCTTACAAGGTTACATAGCCTACCACAAAACCACAACGTCAAAGGTTTGATTTCAGCAGGGGAGAAAGTAGTGTCTGATTCCAGAGTATTGAAAAGTCATTTAAAAAAAAAAGTCACAACAGAATATTAATGAATATGAATTTTTACAGCAGCATGAACTGAGGTTGTCTGTTTCAAGCTTTCATTGAGAGGATGAGATCTCAGTAATTTTCTTCTTGAGGACATACTGGGGACTCACAAGGCAGATGATGCTTGAAACCTTTGTAATTACCTGATGGGTTGTTGATTGGTTAAGTGCTTTTCATTTATCCTCTATATGTTAGCGTGAATCGGCTGCCAGGGGAAAGCGTTGACAGGCGAGCAGCGAGCGGGTTATTATGTCTCTTGTGTGTTTTGTAAGTAGGATATTGGATTTGGTGACAGGAAGGCGCGTTCCACATGGCGTCTGACAGAGACGAGCAGAGTGGTTGGCTGATGGGCACTCGGCAGCGAGTCTTTCCCGCTGTGCCAGGTGCTAACAGGTGAACACAGAGATATTGTTGCTGTATTGTTGTGATCTGGGACGACTGGAGGGGGGACAAAGGGAACCGGACACCCTCTCTGGATCTGGAGTGAGCCAGGGGTTATAGGGTGAGCTCAGTGACGGCGCTGACAGCAGGAGGGAACTCAGATGGTAGCCTGCACTCAGTGATAATGATGATGATGTTGCAGAATGACCCACTAACAGAGGCTAGGGATGTCAAATTATCATAGGCTCTTCATTGTCTGGCTATGATCGCAGATGTAGGCAGTGTTAGTATGAGGGCGATGACAGCAGAGGAGCAGGGGGCATCACAGGACTAATGGAAGTAAGAGAAACCTGACACACACACACTCACAGAAACAGACACACACTGAGAGGTACAGCTCTCCCCATGCAGTGTCTGAGTCTTGAAATATAGAGAAGCTCAACTATAAACTACTGAAAACGTCCCTGAGTATAATGAGAGCAGCATTCCAGTGGTTCACTGTGGGACACAGAGGCCTCGCAGTATTTGTAGCCATTTTGTGGTCAAATGAATTGACTGGAAAATGTTACCACAGCATATAATACATACAGTATTTCCTTCTTTACTCTCACTCTGTATCTTATCTGCGTCAGTTCCCCTGTTTCTTGCTACACTCTGTACACTCTACATTTACAGTAAATTAAATATCACAAACGTCCCTGCCACTGCATCACTTTCCCACTTTGCCTCTCAATAAACTGCAGAGTGAAGTCAGACCACAGCACAGTGGGAGATGGTGCTGAACATAGTTTGGTGTAAGCCCGCTGGAAGCTGAAAATGGTGCACTGATTTCTGTCAGACAGCTGTTGCTGATTGACTATTTGCAAATGAGGTTAAACATTTCCCATCAATATTAAAATTGGCTTCTCTGAAACCACACAAGCTGGCAGCTGCACTGCAACATGCTGTGACAATTTGAACTGTGACAAATCACACAGCAGCACCTGTTAGGAGGTGACCTGTGTTTTACCTCTCTGAGTTCAAAAGGAGACTAATAATTGTATGTATAACAACATATCCTTGCAATACTAAAATGTGACACTACATATACTGGAGCAGAAAAATGGATAACACACTTGTTAACTAAGTAAGAACAGTTCAATTTTAGATTGCATATGTTAAATAATAATTAGTACTATGAAGTTTGCCAAACAGTGGGTTGACTACTAACTAATAAGAGTTCCACATTTTGTGAAATGTGCTTCATCGCTTTCTTGCCGGCAGTTAGATGAGAAGATTGATTCTGCATTAATGTCTGTGCAATCAATAGCCAGGCTAGTTGTTCACCCCTGTTTCCATTATTTGTGCTAAGCTAAGATAAAATCTGCTGTTGACAGCTTCATATTTACTGTGCAAAAACGTACATAAAAACAAGAGTGACATTGATCTTATCTCAGTTTCTGTACAGAAGCAAGTAGGTGTATTTCCCAAATGTCAAACTACTCCTTTGTTGGATGACGACTGAAAGCACCACATTTCTGTTTGATATTTTTTCCTTTTTTGTAAATCTTGTTATAACCCTAAACTCTACCAATAAGAGACCTATCGTTTTAGTCCTCCTGAATGCTCTTTTTTGTGCAGAACTAAACATCATTACACGAGATATTAAGCACAAGATTGCTTATCTTGTTATCCACTTGACATTTAAGGGAACTTGCATGTTTGAAGTCATATTTAGTGTGTAAATACCCCTGTAATGTAGACAGCCATTCAGTACAAAGGACTTAATGAGAGAGCGACTTGTTTGGATCTAAAGCAGCATCACACAGAAGGAACTGGTCCATATTTCCGACGCATTTTTCCTCAGAGCTTTTGACACACTGACTTCAAAAGATGTTCTGGGCAAGTCGATAATGTCAAAGAGTTATAGTATCATCATGTACTTGACGCTCTGATAATGTTGACCACAGAAGAGCTGAGACTGGAACAAATTGGGGTTACATGCCTTGCTTTGGGGCATTTTTTCCCGCTAGCTCTTGATGGTGGGAATAGCCCTTTGAATTTGCTTCCCCTCATGCAGATTTTTCAGGCCATCAGTGGATTTTAGCCAGTATGACATTCTTGATCACAGGCCTACTTCTCTAACAAATTCTGCACTTCTTGTTCATCTACGACGGATTCTACATTAAAAAAATATTATTTAATTCAAATATATTTTGAGCTCTAACCTGCGTTTGTGTGAGAACGTGAGTGCGCGCCTGTGATCTCAGCACAGTGACAACCTGAACAAATATGCTGAGTTGATTCTTCTGAGGTTACAATAGATTCCACGTCGTCTCATGAAGCTCTGAAAGAGATGGGAGGGCACAGCAGAGGCCCCTGAATAAACAACCATTAAATTCTCCCTACGCCTCTATGAGGAGAACCTCCAGACTCGGGGCCATGCTTTAAACAAACCAAAACACAAAACCAGACAGAAACAGAACTAAACATAGGGAGAGGCAAAATTGTTCAAATGCAGAAACCCATTTTACCTTTACAGCTTAATCTTTTTAGATTGAACGCTCGGAAAAAGACGCAGATTAGTGGACAGGCGGGTAAAGCGAGGAGGACGGGTGGAGGGAGAGAAGAGGGGGATGAAGTGGATGAAGGAGAAGATGAAAGCTTTGTTGTGCTGATGCTTAATGAGCTGGAAAACACAATTGAACTTCTCTGACTGTGGAAATTGCTGTGAGGGCATCGTAAATTAGCGCCAGTGTGGGAGCTAGCCTGCTGACAGAAAAGGGGCTTTGTGTGGTAAAGGCTTCTTCACAGGCCTGCAGCCACTGAGATCCTCACAGCAGTATCATGGCTCGACGTGTCGCACGACAAGGAGTTCGGTGGTGACTCTTGAACGTGGACGAGGGGACTGTTTGACAGCGTTTTTTTGCACTCATTTGCAGATGTGACACTTGTTCTCCGCTCGACCATCTTACCTGTTGTTTCCAAAAAAACTCCTGACCCAAAGCTCTTTGTTTTTTTTTTTTCAGTCCATGCTTTCACCATGTTCCTGCTACCTGGGGATTATTATTCCATAAACAGGGAGGCCGGACAAAGAAAAGACAGACGAAGATACGATAGTGAATAAGGGAGAAAGAGAGTGAAGAGGAGATGGGTCTTACTCTTTTCTAATATTTAGTGAACTCCAAAGGGTGACTCTTCATTCTGGCTTTGCAGGCTTGGCACATGCCTTCTGTTACTAAGTGGCTTCATATTGAAAGACTCTGCAGCCGCTTTTCTCTCTCCCACTGGGTGCCAGCCTCTCTGCCCTGGCAGCTGCTGGGCTTTAGAATAGACCCATAGTTTCCCCTCTGCAGGTGAGCTGCACAGCCAAAACAGGGCCCCTCAAAGGCCCTTTCAGAGCCTCAATAGGAAACTGACTTGGGGAGAGAGGAACGGGCACACAATGGCCGCCTTCTCTGGACACAGAGAAGATGGAGATGAGCTATTGGGGTGCTGCTTTAGTGTTGCTTATAGCCATGTCGAGGAGAGGTGATGAGAGTAGAGAGGAGAGGATGAGTTCCCCCTGTTAAGTCTTTGAAGGCGTGGTTCTTTCTCCCCAGCAGTTTTTTTTTTTTTTTTTTTTTTTAGCCGCTGCCGTGCAGGGATGTCCTGTCATCCTGCGTCTCCGATGTAATTGCTGTGCCTTTGAAACCTGATGAAACAAAATGTTTTTTTCCATGTCCCGGGGTGCCGGGGGTGACACTCCGCTCCTATCCACACCTCCCCTCTCTCCACCCCCCTCCCCTCCAATCTCATCCCAGACCACTGGAACTCACTTTCGCTCCGGCAAAACTCTTCCCATGCAGCCAGGAAAGAATGCACCTCCCTCGGCTGCCTCTCACCTCCTTTTCATAGTTTGCTTTTTAACTTTTATTAGCAACAGCTTTCACTGACATATGAAGAGTTGGCAATGGAGGGATAGGGCGAGGGAGGGGATGTGAGATGAAGAGAGGGTTTAAAAGTTTGGGGATAGAGAGGAGCAATGAGGGAAAAGAGGGTTATCCTTTCTCTTTGTTGGTAATTGCAGCATGTCCACATCCTGTCAAACTAGAACAAAAAACAGAAACACACGTTGACAACCTGAATCTCTGAATCTCTTTTGACCCATTTGAGACCTTATCAGTCCATACGTTTCTCTGTCATTCAGCCAAATGCTGCTCCCTACACAAACTGTAGGGGAACATCTAAACATTACTGTTGATCTGTTATCCAGCAGCAAATTGTATCTTCAGAGCTATTTTTTCTTGATCTCACAGATGTCTACTGTTTGCCTAGAATGATGAAATGTTTACTCCAGGCGAAACAAATGTTAAAAGCCAACATTTCCACAGACTGCACCACTCTGCTCGTCTTCTTTGTTGGAACATAGGTCTGATCATTCCAGTCTGTGAAATATCACATTTGAAAAGGTTTTTCCCAAAATATCATGCAGAAAGTAGACATCTTTGAAAAGACAAAAATCCCTTTAAAGATCCACGGCTGGATCAAAGGTGTAATATAACGTCTTGACTTTTCCCTCTAATGTTTGCTGGGGAAACGCTCTGACCGATCTATGTTTTTATACTTCTACAATTTATGCTGAGGAGCTCATTAATTTATTCCCTTTTCTGTTTTAACTATTACTCCTAAAGACACAATTTTTAGCAAATATATTTTAGGATATATGTAGCATAGTGAAGTGCAATACATCCGCTGACCAGAGATGGCAGTGTTTCCAATATGCTTAGACGGTGGATGTAGCTTACAGCTTGGACAGTGACGGACATGTACCACACCAGTATGGTATTGTCTGTAGTTCTTTTTCTGAAAAGTTGGGCACACTTTGTGGAAATACTGGATTGAACCACTGGCTTCGCCTCAAGCAAAGGTGTGCTCACCCTGGGCAGGTAGTAAACACCAGTGTGGTGAGGAAAAATACCTTGGAAGATGCAAAACGCTGTGTGGCTGGTTGGCTGGCAATAGACTTACAATAAAAAAAATTATTCAGCTTCTTATCAAACGCTTTTTTGTCGTGATAAATGTCCCTGCAGCAAGTACGTCTTGTCCTGTTCTTTAATGAACAAAGCCACAAGGACATGCCGCACGGGCTGGGTTCTAATGAACTAGAACCAATTAAATGCTCATATATTTTTTGAGTGACAGCCCTATTCCGGCATGAAATCTTAATACTTCAACATATACTGTATATTTCTTTTCAAACTTAATACACTAAAACCCCTGTGACTTAATAGAATCAGCATAAGGATAAATTATTATTCTGTCAAAATTCCTCAATCAAAATGACGATGATGTTGATTTAAATTTTTTCCCATATTACCCGTCCCTGCTCTAAAATATAAAAAATATTTCTATAGTATTTTCCTTTGTTATTGTTGACATTTCACATGAGATTTTAAACACACAGTCGTCTGAGAGATTATGGAGCCTTTAGCTGTCTAACATAATTAAGTTGGGTAAGAAGATGCTATCAGTCCCTGTCTCATTTTTCCTCTCTTTTCTTCCTCTCTCCCTCCTTCCTTCTCCTCCTCTAATCAGTTCCACTCTGTTATTGCTGGCCCCGGGCTGTTTACCTCTTTGCTAAACTGCTTTCACAAGCATGAGACCAAAGCCTGCTCAAATGTCTATTAGACCCTCAGTCACTGTGTGGCTGACCTTACTACGGTTGTTGCCATCATTATGGAATCAATGCTCACTGATCTGATGCTCTTCACACCTTCTTAGACCAGGAATCGTTCAGCCCTCTGAAGTTTGTTGACCGGTTTTGAAAGGTTAAGTGGTGAACAGGGGCTCTCAGACTGACAGAGACAGTCTGTGACCGCAGCCCTGGAGGACATTTAAACGCCATGAAATCCAGGACAGACAGTTCAACACACGTTCTGAGGACAGACATGCTCATGAATGCACCACGCTTCATGTACTATTTGCTCTGAGGTTTTTCGAGAAGAAAGAAGCATTTCCTGCAGTCAGGCCAGCTGGGAGTGATTTAGTGACATTAGTAAAATCCCATTCTGGCAAGCATCTTTCCTCAGGGATAAGTTCATAGGGCTACGTAAACTAATAATGTAATAGTAACCCTCACAGTGGGCATCATTATTGTGTTAGCTCAATTTGCAATGAGGGCTGGGACTTTTGAGTTTAACCTCTCCTGGTACAACATTTAACTCCAATAGTTCCTGAAATACATGCATTACTGCACATACATACAGTCTTCAGTTCAGTGCCTTCCACGGCCTAACAGCTTCTACTGAGATAAAAATACGGCGTGAAGCATGCTACAATTGTTTTATTGAATTTACAGTCTTAACAGACAACATGTCTATAACTATTAATTCTGCTCTGAGCACCTTTCAACACCTTTCTTGACTACTTGACTTTCTCCTTATCACCGCATCTTATTATGATTGACAAATAGACTGAGGGAGAAGGGACTGAATATTGCTCAGACTTCATGTCTCCAACCATGTGGCGGCACCTTTGAATAAAAACTCAACAAACAAAAACAAAATTCTTTCCTGCCAAACCTGCTTCTCAATAAAATTGGAACGAAGAAACACCCTGGACTTTTTCTGTTAGATCATTTACTTTCCCATGTCATGCTTCCCTGTTACATTGCATTACATAAGGGCTTGTAAATAGACGCTTAAACATCTAATTAAACCGCGATTAGAGCACTGAGTCAGCGTTTATGCCACCAAAAGACTAATTGGGCTCAGTGAGGAATTTCAAACCTGTTTTTAGCCACGTTATGCAAACATGTCCTGCAGCAATAATCTTATCACTGGAGACTGGAGACATGTAACAGTGTGACACCGGTGCTTATTTCATTAGCTGAACTGTTGGTTTTTGGAAGAACTGTGGAGAGAAACATCATCACATTTATTTTTACTTTACTTTGGCCAAACACCAATGGGAAATAAATTCTGAAGACTTACATTCAGTGCTGTCCTTTAATGTAAATTAGATACAACAGTGAGTATCAGTAACAGTGACCCCTTTCTCTTTCATGCTGTGTCTCTCTTTACTCCGCTGCTGTCTGCATTTTGCAGGTATGTAATTATGGTTTGAAAGGGTTGGAGCCAGACTTTCCACAGGCCACAGCGTAGGAACAAAGCAGGGGTCTGGGAGGCGAAGTCAGGGAGCACAGTAGCTGTACGGCAGCTACAAACTATAGATCCACAGAAGAGGAACAGTCGTCTTCAAGAAATGAAAGTCTGTTAGTGGAGTGGATTCGGAGGTCTGACTCACATCCTCTGACTGTGCCGAGGATAGTTTATGTGGCGTTGAAGGATGTGTAATGAGCAACTTTGCAATCTGGCATGAATGGAGGTTGTTATAGTAGCTGCAGATGATTAACGGTGCATTACATGTAACAGGATTCCTCAAATACGATTACAATTTGTCATTTTGACGCAGCGCAGTTACTGAACATAAAAGCATACAAAATCCCAGATATTATAGATTATACAGAAGGGCCAATAGACTTTGTATCTAGTTATTATATATTATATAAAGAGGAATTTTAAAATTGGAATACTTATCCTTTAAAGAGTTTGACAACATCACATATTTTCAAATCCAACATTACATTACATCTAAAATTCTGTATTCACATTTCCGTGCAATTCTGCTGACATTATGGCCTTGAAATACATTGATCTTAATTAGAAAATATAATGCAATTCTTCCTCTCTGTATTTGTAATTGTGGGCCAACTTTATAAAAAGTTAAACATTTACAGTAAAATCTATAAATCTCTCACAAAGTCCACTTCCTGTCATCATCCTGGCGTCAGAACAGCCTCATAATAATGGTTGGTTTTGATTATAGTTGCCTTTATGTTACGCATGATGCTACTTACTTTTCTTTGGCAGTTTCTTTATAGAATGAAACCACAGATTTTTAATTTTAAGGCGCTGGAAAACTTCAATCAGATTTTTTGGAGATTGAAGATTTTTGGACAAATTGGTCCCTGTATGGTGGGAAACGGCATCGCTGCGATGCCAAACCTGCACATGAAACAGTCCCTCTCCAATTATCTGTGGATAAATGACGAAGACCAAAGATTAAGTGATCATTTTAATTGAATCAGCTGGGTTTGGCTTTCTTTGCCACCAGGGAGTCTGTAATTATCCTCTCACTGTGTGACAAAGAAACCAGTGGTGTTTGAAGTATGAAGATGCACCGAAAGGAGGCATAAATCACATTTACCGAGATACAAATAACAGTATTTTATTCATCTTTGGCGTCATAGGCTGAGCTTTCTATTTATTATTATAAGATGTGTGTATGAACTTTAAAAGAGGAGAACTGATCATATCTGTGTAATATCCTTATTTGTATTGAGAAAAGACTGAAAGGAGAGGAGAGGGTAAAAAGTTTCATCTGCCAACATAACTGCGCAGAGCGGGCACATATTTCTTTAATAAGGATGAAAGCGCTGCGCTCTTGTAACCGGATCTCTCTGTAGCAGGCAGCTTTCCATCAAGGAACAGCAGGATCCTTTCTCTAACCCAGGAGCATCAGGACAGATGGGACCCTGACATGCAAACACACACAGACACAAATTCAGAGCGTGACAGACACTGAGAGGATTTCTGTGATCTTATGGGTACAGTGTGTTGTGAATATGAATGGAGATGGTGTAAGGAACATCTGTAACACCTGTACTCACTGCTAACACCTGTGCTCACCGGCTCTGCCGTCGTGACAGTGTTTCGCAGGATGTGCTCCCTGCTGAGCGCATGGAGCTGACGGCTCTGTGATGAATTCTGTGATGCTGGGGGTCAGAGGTTAAAGGTTAGGGGTACTCCAGCTGGCAGCCAGGGCTGTGGTGGACTCCAGTGAGGAGGCATTCAGTGGCTGGAGCAGGAGGGGGAGACGGGGGAGGCAGAGGACAGGAGGAGGCCAAATTGTTTTCTCTTTCTGTCTTGTTTGATGTACTCCACCCTCAAGGCCCTCTTTTCCTCTTCTGGCATAAACCATCACAATTCTCAGATGTCAGAAAAAACTGAGGGGAAAAATGTATGTAGCATTGTTCTTCTTTATAGTTGAAAGTATGAGTGGCTTTAATCAAGATTTTATATTAACAATGGATCACAGGACTACTTGCATGTGAAGCTCTATGGCATGTTTAACCTCCTTGTTTTGGTTTTCCTGTTTTCCTTTTTCAGTTCGTCCATGCAAGGGGTAAAACAAATGTCAAAGTCCTGCATTCAAAATCTGACATAGTAAAAGTGCAAAAAAATAAGAGCTCTTTCTAATTACTTTATACACTGCTGAGGAGCTTTTAATAATGTATCATAATTAACTAGTTGATTTATATATTACATTAATTAATTAATAATTAATCTGAATCTGTACAGTGACTTGTAACTAAAGTTAGAGATAGTCCTGTTTTCCTCTCCACATGGACTGTTTACCTGCATGCAACCAAAGCTTATTCAAACATGATTGGTCAACGCTACTTGGACTACAAACATGTCTGATACCAGAATCTTATCCCTTGCCCACAGACTGCATTCATAAGCAGATATGTGTTTATAGAGATTAAAAAAGTGGTGACTGCAGACAGAGAGCAGCGGCTGCTTCAGAGCCAAATAGCACATTTATGAACTATTTTTTTATTGGCAATTGGATAATAAACATAACAATTCTGATAACTGGAAAAATGCTGAGCTGTTAATTGGTCAGGGTTAGGATTTGTCGACCCCTATTTAGTGCTATGAGTGTCATTTTTGGTCACCAATAATACAGCTAAGAGGAGAGTGAATATTGTACTTATATTCATCACGTGGCCACAAACACAAATTGAATGCTAACATTGGTAAGGATTTGCTGGATGTGTGGGAGAGTGTTTGCTTACAAGTTCACAATATCAACTTTTTTTTCACTGCCCCAGTGGAGTGACAAAAAAAAAAAATTAATACAGGTGTAAAGTTTAGGTAAGAAAAGTTAACAACAGATGAAGGAGTGTCACTGCTGGTGCATGTCAGTAGTCAGGTTTCTGCAGTTCCCTGGTTTATCCTGTAGAGGGTAGTTCACTTAATTAATGAGCCACATGTGCCTAGTGTTGGCACGATGTGTGTTTCATTTAACAGAGTTTTCCAAAACATTGGTTCTCCTTGAGTGGAAAAAGTGTTTAATGAGAAGCGTCCAAAACACAGTAAATAGCCATTAAACTTACTTTAACAGCTCCCACATGTTTACTGAGTTTATGAGGGGTGTGATTGAGAGAGGATAAGGGTGTGTATGGTATGTTTGTATGTGTGTGTTTGTGTGAAAGAGAGAGAGACCACCTGAGCTTTCCCTCTCATTATTCTGTCTATAATATAATATTTCCATGGTTGATACACGCTGTCAAAGATGCGTAATGGCTCCGTGTCAGCTCAAGCAGCTAGTTCTCACAGATACTCAGATCGGCTTTTCAGATTAGCTGCCCCGGACAAAAAGGTCAGCCATATTCCTATGTGTCTCCTCTCCTGCAGACAAAGAGCTTCCCAGTCTCCTGTCATCACTTACATAACAGACAGAGGGGAAAGTTCCTCTTTCTGTCTGTCTGTTGCAGATCCTGATCCACCTCCTCTTGTCGGCCTCGGCTGTCATCAGAGCTATTGTTGCAGGAAAACCGTCTCAGGCATTACCTGTGGAGCCAGATAGTCAGGTGGCTCTGTGCCCCAGACTGACTGGCTCATCCCTGCCCTCATTTTACCCCCCAAGAAAACCCACCTGTTTATTGAGGAGACATTTTATTAAGCATTAGCACTGAGACATGTCAAAAGCTGAAGTGCCTGCATGCAACTGTTGAGCAGATGGCTTACTAATTCTCTGTGCGGCTGATTCATAATTCTGACAGCTCCCCTGTTCACCAGACCATCGTCACAACATTTCATGTTCGCCTCCGCTCTTCCATGGAGGTCCTTCCCCCAGCCCTGTAATTCGTGCGGTTAAACTCCACCGTGAGATGTCTAATGTGTGTTTAATGGGTGTTGGTGAAGCATCAATTAAGTTAATTGTAGATCATTGAGTTAATTTTAGTTATTTAGAAAACCCCAGCTTTCCTAAATGTTGAGTGTGGGGGATATGACGGAAGACTATGAGTAAAGACAGAGAGGTGGTTAGCCTCAAATACAGCCCTGAGCTCCGGGGCGACCTTTATGGGATTTACTGATAGTAATGACGGTGATGATGAGGTTCTGGTGCTGATGATTGTTTTAGTGTGGAGCAATGACTTTTCTGTTTTCATACGAGGCGTACAATATGTTCATTATCACATTTCAAACAGTGATACAGTTTGCGTTGAGGTTTAGCGTGGAGTCTGATGTCTCCAGCTGATTGTCGCCTGTTACATATTCTGTTTTCTATTTGTTTCTTTGCCAGTGGAGGAGGTTTGATAAAGATGCCACTTTAAGTCAAGTAGGAACATGACGGCTGCATTCCTCAGTCTTAGCAGTAATAAGCAGTTATTGGTTTTGGGGCAGAGCCAGGACATCAGATCCTGTACTTAAAGTTACAATTTGAAGAGAGTGCTGTCATCAGTGGAAATGACATATTAATCTGCTGTATCTGACTACACATTGTGCATGTGTGTACGTAAGTGGCACAGTAAACTATACACACATGCATTCATGCTCATACGCACACTCAAACACCTCATGCAGCAACTGAGTTACAGAAACATTACGCAAAATGAAACCGAGATCATTTATTTTAAAATGGGAATTTAGTCAAATATTCATTTTGGTGGTTTCCCCCATAAATTGCTGCAAGCTGCAACGTTTGGAGCAAGTTTTCTCTCCAAGAGTTACAGGCATAAATCATGACTTAATGCTGCATTTAAATAGTTACAGACAGGCAATTTATTCTTGGCTCACTCCTCGCATTTTGTGCAATAGCGTTGTGTGACTGTGTGTGTGTTTCACCGTTTATTGGCAGCGATCATTACTTGCTGACAACTCCCATTCGCTCTGGTCTTTATTGTTGCCCTAACATTTTCTAAAAGGCTTGTCGTTCACATTGATGCGTGCACGTTCACACATTGCACCAGCGCACACACACCTAACCAATAACAGGATACAGGCTGAAGAGGGAAACATATTTGATCATGCACTTGGCAGATGAAGGCGAGCCTTTGATAGCCTCCAGAGGTGTTAGGGTACACTCTGTATTCACCACATACATATATTATCCCCGCATCACCTGCAGCCAGAGAGAAGCTGAGGGGGTGTTAGAGGCTCATTAAGAAATATTCCGCCATCTCATGTGGTTGTTTTGCTTCCAGGGCTGATAATTACGCTACATAAATTTCTTCACCACTAAAGACAGGTAACTCGTAGTGGAACATATATCATCCCAGTGAAATAAAATAACATACAAATATTTGTATGGTTTTTAATGTATGAGCACATCAAAGGGTTCGTGTTGATATTAATTTTTTATTTATGTTTTCATTGAATATTATGTTTTTCTTTGAGCCTAGAGTCAAATGTAGGTGTAAGTGGCTATGAAATTAAACAAAGTGTTTTGGGATACCTACTCGCTTTCTTGCAAAGGGGTTAGAACTGAACACTGATACCTCTCTCATATCTATACAAGAATAAAATTATGCCATGTCAGCAGCCGGTTAGTTTAGCTTAGAATAAAGACTGGAAACACTAGGAATGAGCTGGCCTGGCTCTGTCCAAAAGTAAATAATCCACCTACCTGTGCCTCTTAAACTTGCTAATTAATGTGTTCTTTCTCATTTGTTTAACCCTTTATAGGGCACTCATTGAAATGCTTTGAAATTCAGAATTTTAACCATTTGAGTGTTATTGGAGGACATAAGAAAACTTTATTTCTGTTGTAAAATTTTTTGCCATTATTCAGTATTGTAAATGTTGTGGAAATTACCAAAAATAGTCACTTGCTCTATAAAAGGTTAATGCATGCAAAAAAAAACCCCAAATACATATATTAGTAAAAACATTTACTATTTATACTTAAGATCATTTCTGTTGGCTTTCATTCCTTTAAAAAGTTTCCATATTAAAAACAGGTATGTTTCACAATACCTCTGAATGTATATGATTTAATGTTCATACATTGCTTCTCATCTATATTGCTCATGTGTCACACAGACTTGCAGGTGCTGCTCTGAAAAAAACTACCCCTCCTGACTTTTCTAATAATAATTTCTGACACTTCAGTGGAGTGACAAAGACACAGTTCGGTCCGATGGAGAGCGACTCGTTTGCTCTGCCAGCAAGGGGATGTTTAAACCACAGAGGAGTGTGTTTTCCTATAAGACCGTGGGACCATCAGGAGTTCATGTGGCTAATCTGTGCTGGTAGCTGCTGGGCCTCTGGGCTTCACATGAAAGCTGTTTCACTGATGTGAGCAGGACACAGGGGGTGGATTGGTCGAAGCCTCAGCACACTTTATCCATCAAGCCTCACTTTCAGGGCTTGGAGCAGCGGGATGTCTTCTGCCAGGGTTGTGGTTTCTGGGAGACCGACAGAGACATTTCCATAATGGCTCACATCTCCCAGCCTCAATGTCAGTTTAACAGCCAGTGTATGTTTGTCACCAGTATGAATCTGGCAGCAATGTTTTTATGACTATTTTCCTGAAGACAAATACGCTTATTTGCTTTCTTGCTGAGATGAGAAGATTGACATTGCTGTCGTGTCTGTGTGTTAAATCTGAAGCCACAGCCAGTGAGCTTAGCTTAGCATAAAGACTGGAAACAAGGGGAAACAGCTTGTCAGGCCATGTTTAAAGACATAAATTCGCCTCTACAGTTCAAGAATGAACACATTATGTCTCAATCGTTTAATGTGTATAAAATCCAAAGTGTAAAAACAACAATGTATGTTTTCCATATTTCCATATTTCTTAAAATGTCTAACTATTCCTATATGTAAATACATTAGTAAAAGCATAACCAACAGCAGTTGTTTCCTTGCCAGTATTTCACAGACACAGACTGTCTGGCATTTGTTTGCTTAGGGAGAGCATTTTGGAGGAGACAGTAGACCACTCAGTGACCCTGGAGCAGGGCTGGCCGAGGGGTAACATTGGACTTGTACATATGGATCTGATAGAGAGGGCAGATAACCAGCAGACGCGGTGGTGCCATCCCCTGAGCAGAGCAGGAAGTGTGTGTCTGTCTGCTCCTGCTCCTCTATGCAGTGTGTATACGTGTGTGTGTCCATGTGCTGAATGCTGTTGTCATGAGACATTATTAACCCATATGTTAACGTAATGACTCTCCTGCTGTTATATTCCCTCTTTGTAACGTTAGACTACTTTAAAGTAGTTTAAAGCTGTGTATTACAACTTACAGATGTGTAACAAAGTCCAAGAGTCAAACATTTTCTGTCTTGAAACATTTATTGATAAAGTGAGTTGTAATGTACTTACTCCATTCATCAAATGTGAGGCTGTGTTATTCTGAGACAGTGAGTTTTACAGAGTGATAGGACCTTGGCTTGGACGTAGATCTGAGCTGACACACTCAACAGTTGCTTCAGTAAGCGTTGTGCCTGGCACTAACATCACAGGCCGATCATCTGCCTCCAATCTGTCCTCCTACAGTGGATGTGTATGCGAGGGGTAATTAGCTGTTTTAAGTGATTGAAGCTGCAGGAGGGAGTCTGCGTCTGAGAAAGTTCCTGTAAAAGCAAGCCAGGCATGGTGAGCATTGTTTCTTCATGGTAATATTACACATACTGGTATACAAAACTTGATTTGGTAAAACTCTATATAAACTTTTCCTTCTCCTGAATAAATAATTGGCCCGTTAGCACATTAATGCATCCATAATCACTGCATTTAATTTACATGAAAGCAGTTTTATGATCTTTTTTTACTCTCTACAAAAAGTTACCCATGAGTGTCCAAAACAGGACCAACAGTCAGTTCACAACTGTAGTGACAATGAACATTAAGTCATAAAAAAGTTATTGCTATGTTGTTCTAACCTTTGTTTAATCGGGTGAGTCCCACTGAGTTTGTGATTCAGGGGAGATGTTGATGGGAGGGATTGGGCCTAAATGTTAACACCACTGTGCTAATTATCAATAAATACAAACTACATTTTAGGCTGATGTGGATGTCATTAGTTTTGCAGGTATTAGGTCATAAACCGAACAATTCTAAGGAAATGTCTGGGGATTCATCATCTGGGAACCATGAATGTCTGCACAAATTTCCATGCAAATTCATCCAATAGTTGTTGAGATATTTCAGTCTGAACTAAAGTGGTGGACAGACAAACCAAGAAACTGACATTCCCATACCTGGAGCCACCAGCATGGCTAAAAAATAACAAAAGATACAAAAAAGGTACAATTTAAAAAATAAAATATTACGATCGGGGAAGTTATAATTGCTGACAAACACAACACACAAATGACCTAACATCTTATTACATCTACATAATAGTACATTGTAAACCATTTATTAAAAGTTTATATAATGCTCATAAATACTAAGTAGGGGCACTTAAAGGGAAGTATTAGCACAAATTGTCCCAGCAGACCTCACACAGTTAAAGCAAAGTACTGAATGGCAAACTGTGTATATAATTCATTGCTTTATTTGAATGTCTGCATATTACAGAAACAAAGACGGACTCATAGATCTTTGCTCTGCTACATGGTGGACAGCAGTTTTTATTTATTATACATGCATGCAATAAATAATAATTAATTGTATTCATTGCACTGTAGTTACTTTGAGCCCAGGTAATAGGGACAACCTCCTTAATGAGATTAGAGAAACTGCATCATAAAGATTAAATATCTCAACCTCAGCTTTAAGGCCATAGAAGATTATAACCTCGTGATCACTGATTGCTGATAAAGAAGATGAATCACAAAAACATCTGGTTATAATATAACTATATTATGATTTGTTATAATACTTATATCAAATGTGTACATAATTCAGTATTTTTAAACTGTTAAGGCACAAAAGAAATCAAACACAAGAACTACTCTTTAGTCACAAGACGGTAATTCATAAAGGTTAACGAAGAGTGACTGTTTATTGTGTCTTATTCTGACCAGAAACCAGCTGGCTTCCTGTATTCAGAGGGGACAAAGGTCAAGAAAATATGACTGGTTTATAGGTGGAACTTTAGCCCTTCATTTCCATAGCAGGTGAACTGTAGTGAAAGATTTCTTGTTGTTCAGACTGGTTGAAAACGTTGAGCTGAAAGCAAGCACGATGTTCAGGTAAGAAAACTGCAGATTTCTTTCGAAGGGTTTCTGACTCTGATTGCAGTGATTGGCTTTAATGTTTTAACAGAATATACATTTAATGTTTTTTTGTAAGATCTGACAAAGTATAATGTCTGACTTGAAATCTTGACATTAATTCTGAGTCTCTCAATTTATAGGTTTTCTCTTGTAGTCAGTGTTTGTCTGATATTTGGCATCACAGCAAAGCCATATAAACCCTTGGTATGTATGTATTGCTTCTGGCTATCCACAATAACAGTCTCTACAGCTTTAAAATCAAAATTAGAAATTATTCCTGATGGACTTAGAATGACAAACCATGTTCGACACTTCTAACTTTGTACAGTGGTCATGTAATATCTATGCTCTTTTCTCAGGATAAACTTAAATATGAAGCATTCCAGCACACAGTTATGTAAGTTGGAATTTCCTTTAACTCAAAAGAATAATCTTCTTCTGCACTGAGGAAATGCGGACTGAGGTTGCATGATTTTGATTTCAGGTCCATAGATGACATGGGAAAGATGTCCTGGGGAATGGAGGTGGAGCCTCCACAGGACATGGATAAGACTGACTATGACATTGACCCTCGCATGAGGATTTGGAAGAGTATGAAGGGCAGTGGACAGAACAAACAGTCCCAGGAGCCTGAAGAAGACTTGGATGAGCTGTACCACCCCTCAATGAGTGATCTCCTCGAAGCTCAGATCCAAATTCTGGGTGCTCTCCCTTCCGCTAATGTCCATGAAGAGCCCTTGGAGAAAGAAGCCGATATGAAGTCCTATCAGATACCAGAGGAAGACAAAGATGACATCGACCACCCTATTTTCAATAAGATGGCCTTAGTCAACCAGCGTTCGTCTGTGCAGATGGAGCCACTGAGACATGAGGTCAGGGCTGAAAGTGAGGTCAAAGTTCACCGTCAGCCAGAGGAGGACATGGACGAGCTGTATCACAAAGATTTCCTACAGCTCATCCCTTCCCAACATGGCAAACAAGCTGATGCTCCTGCTGATGTGCCGTCTCAGAGGAAGTACAGCGAAGCAGAGGAAGATCTGGATCATCTCTACCACCAGTGATCTGCCAGCAACAACTCAACCTGTTGATCCTTGTCATTTCAAATCAAACACAGCTGATGCACAGTAGCTTCAACAGGTAACTAAATTACCTGAAACAGTTCTCAATAAGAATAAACACATGTAAATTTCAGTGCCACTCATCAAAGACTACGTGTTTTATTTATTGAAATGTATGTACAAGTCTTTTACAAAAATACAGTTTTGCTCCATGTAAAATAGAAATGAAACAGATAATATTTAAAGCATTATGTCATTAATTTGCAATTATGCATGAACAAAAATAAATTGTTTTGCATTTACAGCTTCTGATGGAAACTGAATAAAACTGTAAATTAGTTTAGTACAAAAATATTCACCTTCCCCTGATTTTCACTGAAAAGAATTACAGTTGTGATTGAAATCAACATTAGATCATTACTTTAAAATGTGTGTGTGTGTATCACTGTAGCAGCTCAGCAGGAATGACCCCCTTCTTCAGTATCAAGTTACCATACAGAGCTGTTTCCCTGTGAAGACAGGAGAGGGGAAAATAAGAAAGTGGAAAATATTTAGATATATCAGCTGCATTTATAAAGACATGTTTGAAATATTGAGACTTTTGTGGCTTGGATTTAATAGCGTTAGCAAAATGTTATTTGTGAAAGATCTCTGAATCAGTGCCCACATCTCATATTTGCTCAGTAAGTCGGTCTGATCAGTCTTGTCAATCACAGAGAACAGGAACACATTTTATGGCTTAAGAAAGTTTGCTCACAAATGAAATCTTGGGAGTGGTTTCTTTAGTGGAGAATGTTTTTTACAAAGTGACACTCGCTTTTATTATGATTTTTCAGACACAAATTCAATTCAAATGAAGGCAGAGAAAATACACACCCTGTTGCCACAACAGCGTAGGCTTTCTTGGCTCGTTCATAGAAAGCAAACCTTTCCACCTTCTCAAGAGGAGTCTATATGTAAACAGAAATCAACACACAAGAGTAAAACATCAAAGTAAGACAAAGTTTTTGTGTTGCTTACTGAATTATTGATTGAACCATCGGTTGGACAGGCTGTTTTACCTGAGACCCAGCCTGAGCCAGGAGCTGTTTGTAGGTGTCCCACACAGGGACAGCCAAGCATCTCTGTTTATCACTGTCTACCAGATCCATGACTGCAGCCTATGGACACATATTAGCACAAATGCACAAAAAAACGAATGACACAAGCAAAAAATAGCCTGACAAGACATCACTCAGTGGTTTGAGCTTTAGATTAATGGGTCCTGTACCGGAGAGGGGACATAGGTATCCAGGGGTAATAGCTTCAAAATGGCCTCCAAAAGCTGTGGGATTCCCAAACCTGCATAAAGATCAGACATAGTAGGAACAATCAGTTATGAAACCTCATTAGTGCACACACTCATCCTACACCTTTATTGACTGGTATATTTACATACCATCAGCTCTGATCTCTGTTGGACCACAGGCACAAATGGAAGATGCTGGAAAATTTGCATCAGCAAGAACTGCAAGAAGAGAGAAAAACACTGAGTAGGCGAATGACTGAATAAGCAGGTTAATGATCCTGTGAGACCAGCCCTCCTGTCACTCTGTACACTGGTGTTGACTTGAACTTGGATCAGCCTGCTGAGCTGCAGTGACTGTACAAATGTTATAGGCTAACACTGCTAGCACAGCCAACGGGAAAGACGATCTATACTAATGTCTTACCCAGTTCATCCCCGTGACCCATTTTAGCGAGAGCATAGAGCAGCTCAGGTGATAAAACAGAGGGGATTCCTCTCAGTACAACCATGTCTGTAGCCACCAGGAAGCGAGGACTGGAGAGTGTTGAAGCGCAGAGAGAGGCATCCCTCCAACCTACTTCCGTCTTCGTTAAGTCTGCCAGATATGCTAGCCAATAAAAAACAGCTTAAGAAAAAAAATACTTTTCTAGTACCAAGTATCGCATGTATATTACAGTGATATATCCAGTTGGACATTAAGACGAATTTCAGATTATTTTACGTTTCCGTCTGCCAGACAGAGGTTTTTGCAGGGCACCTTACTATCTTGACATTTAACTCCATCGTCTTTGTTGACGCAAGGAAACGCGCCATGTGATCGTGGATCTTAATCGGATTGGTCAGCGAGGCTACGACATCGAGTCCCTCTCACAAAGTTAGAATTTCAAAATTCTAGATTAAAACCATTGCTCTGTCTATAGCACCAGTTTATATCATAATTAAAGAGAATTTATTATTATTATTATTACTTACTTACTTACTTACTGTTTGATAAGCTGTAGACTTGTGGAGTTGGTCTATAGTGATAAAAGCCAGGCGATATAAGCACGTAATATGGTTAAATTAATATAATATCAATATGAAATAAGGTAAATATTATGTTTGTGTTCCCTTGATTATTTACAAAAAGGCTGCAGTGTTTTTTTTGTAAATACAATAAGCAAAGGTTATCTAATGACTGTCGGCTATATGAAGCTATAGAATTGGCTGTTGTCAGAAATCCAACAGACTTCAGTAGGTTTATCTTGGTCTATGTTGTTTCTGACACCCTTGGGTGGGCATAATTTAAAGCAGACACCGGTGAACGTGTTGTTCCGACACGGTCTCTGGTGCCAAGAATGTGAGATAATGAAAATATTTGTCAGATGAAAACCACTCCACCCGGCGTGTTTCATCTGAGCCGGAGAAACTCTCAGCTGGATGGCAGAAAAATGCTGAGGAATCCTTTCCATGACCGCAAAAAGCAGATCTGCATATAAAAAGGCTTTTATAAAAGTCAAGTCATACTTAAGCATTGCAGCCTTGTGGGCCTATATAGTCTGGTGAATTTACAATCCCCATACAGCTGCTCCTAATAACGAACAGGAGAAATATGCTGGTGCTTTATTGCATGTTTTTAATCTGCAAATATTAGATAAAAAAAAACCTAAAATGCATTTTGCTTTATTGCTCACACATTCTCTTATAGGACTTGAGATGATGTGTGTAATCACTCTAAAAATATTTTCTGCAAATTTTGCAAGGAAAAAATTAGCCCACATCACATCACACAATCACAGGGAACAATAACTTTATTATTGACTTTATTGTAACCTAATCTATGTAGTTCCCTATGATTCGTGCTTATGTAGCTGCTTCTTTTTCTCAGTTTCTTTGCTTTGACTTATGCAATAATTTTAAGAATGCGCGCACCCATGAGAACATAAGACTAAACTGGATGTAAGTTTAGAGTGTGTAGTTGAGGAATATGAGAGTGATTTTTGGGAAAAGGCAGGGAGGCTGCTGGGCAGGAGAAAAAGCCCATGCAGGAGCCAGGCCTGTCTGCAGGACTCAAAGCCCCTTTTTCTCCCTCTCTGGACCCATGCTGCTCTCTCTTTATTTCGGCTTCTTTAAATGAGTTTATCACGCTATGAGGGTCTGCGCTGCCAAAATGTAACGTTTTGCCCCCTTTGTCTGTGTGGAGAGCCTCAATTGAGTCTACATTTATTATTTTGACCTCTCGGCAGCCTCAAAGAGGAGCTTCTTTTCGGGCCCTCTCTGCAGACTTTTGTGCCTTCCTGCAGAGTGAGGAGACCACTTTTTTTTTCTCTCCTTTTTTTTTTTTTAGTTTTGTTCCAGGGGGCTGACAAGAAAGCAAGCTCCAGGGGAATATTGAATGAAAATAAAAATCAATTAGGCCATGGCCTTGTGGAGATATGGGGCGCCGCCGTGTGAAGATCAGAGAGGAAAAAAGGTGCCTGGCGATGATTGGAGCTGCAGAAGAAAGAGCACACTAACCAAATTTGTTCTGCTGTTTTCTTTGAAGTCAGAGTTATGGTTTTATGGGTCGCCCAATAATATCCACCAATAGGTGATGCACAAGAGTTAACATGCAGAGGCTACGCGAGGCAATTATTTTTGTATATCTAAAATGAAACTTAAATTTTATTTTCTTTTATGCAGCAGAGTAGTTACTGCTGAGAACATGTTGTTTCATCCAATCATTAGACCGGTAGCATAAACTTGTCTGTTGTATAATTCACTGATATTTTGTCAGAAGGCTGTCGGCTATAAGACCTTTGAGTTATTCAAAGATCCACTAATCTGTGTTGTGACAAAATTTGGGCTTTTTAAAATATTTATATTTAAAGATGATCTACTCTAATTACAAAAAAAACCCATAATGTGGCAAACATTAACAACACACCGTGTTTGTTTGTCGTTTTTTTTTTTTTTTTTTTTTACAGTATTTTAAAGTCCTGACCTCATAACTGTCACTATACATTTGGACCAAATTAAGCGTTTATCTACAAACAACCTTTTCTTGTCGACGCAACAGGCCCCGTGAAGTTATTGTCCATGTCCAGTTTAATGACAGCACATGAGCCCCATCTAGTGGTCTAAAGTACACACTGGTTGGTGCTTGAGTTTCATTAGTAACAGGTGATAGTATCATGATTGGGAATGAGAGGTTCATCCTGGAAAGACTCGTTCACAAGAAAAGATGGAGAGAGGTTCAACACTTTGTCAAACACATGACTGGAGAAAGGAGATTACAACATGGGCTCAGGAACACTTTGTAAATCTGTTGTCTGTAAACAGTTTGTCTACAAATGATTGCATTGTGGTTTTATTTAATGCAAACAGGCACATGTGAATTATTTGCAATCATACTGTATCACCTAATCTGATAAGTACAAGGTTAGGAACAAGACAATGTTTCAAACTGTGTTAATAAATACAGCAGACATGTCATCCCATTTGTTCACGTCTCAGTTACAGTACTGAAAACCTATAGTTTTATTTGAAAAATGTTCACAGAAACAAGTTGCCCACAAAAGCAGACAAACATTTGATCATGAAAATGAAAAGGCAAAGTCAGTACAAATCATAAAGGCTCATTCCTCCTATTGCACACTGACTAATACAGTTATCAAATGTCAATCACATGCTAAGCCCCTGCACTACTGCACCCAGACATTTGCTATTTGAATTTGAAACTGATCCTCAGCAGGCAGGTATCACTGTGATAAGACACTCTTGTGCACTCACTCAGTGCCAAATCGTAATTTAAACACCTTGTATGTTCCACTACCATCATGATTTTTGCATCATTCAAATTATTGCAGATAATGAAACGACCTGCTGATATCAGGAACTTGTGTGATCTTGGCTGAGCTCTTGATCTTCTCTTTTTTTTTTTTTTTTTTTTACTTGTCCTGGAAATTGGCCTTTCTCTTCTCCACAAATGCCGTCATGCCTTCCTTACGATCATCCTGCAGAGGAAAACACAGACATGCACATCATGATCAGACTGTCAACATCAGAGTCAGTCCTCTTCACTTGCTCTCAGAGGGCTCTTCTACTCACTGTAGCAAAGGTAGCGTGGAATAAGCGCTTTTCCAAACGATTACCCTCAGCCAAAGTCAGTTCATAAGCTGCAATCACAGAGGAACAATTAAGAGAAAATTATAACAGATTCAATTAAGAGGGGTTTAAGGGGATATTCAACTTTTTAAAATTAGTTTACACACCTGCGTTAACAGCCTCTTTAGCCATAGCAGTGATCAGTTTGGAGTTGGAGGCAATTTTCTCTGCACATTTAATGGCTTCAGGCACCAACTGGTCCACTGGACAAACTTTACTCACCAAACCTGAATAAATGATGATAAATACATGAAGACTTGTCTCTTTAATACTAGACTACACTGATGCACTCCTATGTAAGAAGTGCATATTCCATCTTTGGTCAAGTTCACAAGTTGTGGAAGGTTTAGCATCTCTTTTACCCAGTATTGGAAGAAGTATTCCCATCCTTTACTTAAGTAAAAGCACCAATACAAAAATCTAAAAATACTCAATTACAAGTAAAAGTTATTTTTTTTCACCCCCAAACCCTGTTACCTGACTGCTTGGCTTCTTGAGCGTTAATTCTGTCTCCTGTAAGTACCATCTCCATAGCCAGGGATTTGCCCACCACACGGATCAGCCGCTGGGAGCCACCCGCCCCTGCAGGCAGACAGACGTAATGGCAGCTGCTCCGACAGAAATAATCTGGTGATCTTTGTATAAGAAAGTGAAGTATGTACAGAAAGTGAACAGAAATGAATCTTTACCAGGGATTGTGCCCAATAATATCTCTGGTTGGCCGAACTGTGCTTTCTCTCCGGCATAGATGATGTCACACATCATAGCGAACTCACAGCCTCCACCCAGCTGAAACGGCATGAAACACACAAACAACACAAAGAGGTGAAGGAGATTTTCACTAAATGCCACTGTACAGCGATTAGGCTCACTCTTCCTTGTTTCTTTCTCCATTTACATTTTGTGGACCCTGATCTGATCAAACACTGAATATACAGTGTTAAAGCTAAACTGTACTGTCAAATGTATGTGGACATCCATGTCTTTTTGGTCTGGAGCCATTTTCATGATTGGGCTAGATCCTTTATTTATAATAAAGGAAAACCTTAAAGCTACACCATACATTGATATTTTAGATTTGGATTGAATTGCATTGGATTTCAGTCAGGGTGAAAAAGTACCGATATGGCCAAAAAGAAAATTGAAGGTGCTAAATGTTCCTATAGTTTTATTTGTTGGAAATCCCACTACTTTCCCTCAATAAAACAAATAAATGATATCAATACGAAAAAAGACACTCACAGCAAATCCATTGACAGCTGCAATCACAGGCTTCTTCACTGTGGACACTCTGTTCCAGTGAGCCAGGAAGTTTCCACTATAACAGTCCTGGAAGGTTCGATTCTGCATCTCTTTAATGTCTGCTCCCGCTGAAAAACACAAAACTTGAGTTTTACACTGATATATCATTGTGAGCAACTTATTGTGCATTATCAGCTCCTCACAGAAAATAAAATAGCAACAAAAATACCAAGCACAAAAAACACACTCAGTTCCCTCACCAGCAAAGGCTTTCTCACTGCCGGTGATGACGATAGCTCCGACTTGGCTGTCAGCTTCAAATGCATCCAGGGCCTGTCCCATCTCCGTCATCAGCCCATCACACAAAGCGTTGAGAGCCTTGGGCCGGTTCAATTGGATGAAACCCACATTTTTCTTCTCACCTCGCTTCTCCACCAAAATATACTCATACTGACCACCTGCATGCAAAGAAAACCGACACTGATGGTCAGCTGGGACTTTTGTGCTCTTACAATTAGAAACAAATGTACAATAAAGGGTTTCTGCATTGTCCACAGACGTACACCTTAGACTCTTCAGATCTTTTTAATACCACACAGAATTCAAATTTACACCTGTTTCACTGTCGTACTGGTCAAGTATAAAAGTATGATGGAAAACCAGCAGTGACAATACAGCCTAAAGCTATTTCTCATTGTATGACTTTTTTTCAGTTTTTCCCAGCAGCAGATTAAAATAATGCCTAATGATAAAAATAATTACATTAACCAACCTGGACCAGAAAAATAGCAAAAAAATGGCTGTATGGATTGACAAATAAAAACATCTTGATTCATTTAAGTTCATTTACACCTTTACTAAAATTGACACTTGAGTCATTTTTGGTTTATTAGTGCGTATCTTCTCCTGACAGCCTGCAATCAGATTAAAATAAATAAATAAAACTAACATCACTGCCTATGGCAAGCAAGAGAAAACATTTAGGACTTTAGTAAATCATAGACTTTTATTTTTTGAGGAAACTGAATTTAGTCCTTTGACAAACTTTTCAAGACCAGCATATAGCCTGTGCACTGCCTGTCACTGCTGGGAGCATTGTTGCCTTTTAACTAGGTGATGGGTCACCAAAGTGGTCAGAGTTGAGCCGACTTTAGCCCCATCATAGAAACACCTTGCCTTGTGGTAGGCAAGGTGAAGTCTTGGTTAAACATTCAAGAAAAGGTGAAGGATTTACCTTGACACAAGGCATTAACACCTGTAACAACCTTGTGTCAAAGTGGAGCAAAGCTACAGATCAAGACTCATGGCTGCTGCTTGCAAACAGCGTTTATGTGAGTTAAGCCTAAAAGAGAACAGATTGTTAAAGTGACACTTTTTGGAACTGATTCACTGACAATGAGCCAACAAACTCTGTTGCTGATAGCTTTTGATTTCAGGTGAGTTTTATAATCATGAATAAATGAAGGTACTAAGGTTTATCTTTGTGGCCAGCATTGGCTTACAAGACAGCACAACCTAATATAAGCTGGATCCAGAGCTGCATATAGTTTCAAACAATGCTACCAAAAATACCATCATAAATAAAAATAAGCTTCATAACAATATTGGAGAAATCCTATTAAAAATGATTAAATTAATTACATGGTCAGTCCTGCCTACTTTTCCAGTTTCTGAAATAAGGATAGCAAATTCAAATACATCAAAATCAAACAACCCCCCCAAAAAGTTGGGATGCTGTGTTATATATTGATGAAAACAGATTATGACGGTGTGCAAATCATTTACACCCTATAATTAAAACATTATATCAAATGTTTTATTTTAATTTCTTTGTTCTATGAAAAATATATGCTCATTTTAAATTTGATGTGAGCAACAAGTTTCAAAAAGGTTGGGAAGGAGACATCAATTAAACAACAAATCATTTCATATTAAACAAGTTCAATGTCACAAAAATTAAGTGGGCTGCAAAAAGCTACAGAAATAACACCTGCAAATTCCATTTTAGGGTGGAATTTTCCTTTACACATGGCTGATCCTTGCATCAACGACATGTTGCGAATTTATCTTCAATTAAAAGTCAGAATTCAAACATTTAGTTGTGCAAATAACACTATACACAGACAAATGTTAAAAAAAAACACCACGTTAGCTCGCAGCTTGCTTCACATGCGTCGCAGATTCAGTGACGCAGGTTTCTTGACATTGTAGCAGCTAGTTTGCAGCTAAGCCAGTTTTTCGTGTGGCTCCGTTGTAAACTGAGCTTTGACCGGGTTTTAAACACCCACCTGAGCTGTAGAGACGAGCAGCGGACAGGACGGCCGGCGCTGCCCTGGAGGACTTCAGCAGAGAAGCAGCACTTCTGCAGAGAAAAGCCATGACAGCGACCACAACTCAGTGTTGTCAGTGAACTTACTCCTAGATCGAAGCACCTCTGCGCTGGCCTGGTGTTCTTCTTCTTCGTTGGAATTTCATGCACAGACTCACATCACCGCCACCTGGTGTCTTTCAAGTGTAATTACGTCTTCAAAACACAATAATAATCAATAATAATGATTCAGTAACATTTATCAGATATTATTTATTATATTAGGCTATCATATAGTATTATATAGTATATTTGAAAATTAGCCTCATATTCATCGTCATGAGACACACAGCAACATGTTTATATTACTATACGATTCGTTCCATAGCATTATGTTGCAATCTGTGTCTTAAATACTTAGTGAAAACATCTCATTTTTAGTTTTTTTTTTTTACCGTAACAAATTACATCCTTTCAAAGCAATTCAAAAGGATAAGCGCAGAAAAATAGACATTCACCACAAAATCCCAAAGTAAGAATTTTCACAAAAGGATTATTTGCAGAGATTATATTGAGGCATTGATTATGTTCATCAACAGGAGGCCTCTTTTTTTAGTTTGAGAGAGAAACCAAACACAACAACTATCAACATTTTATTATCATCAAGTTAACCTAGTTTCTATACACAATCAGGAGATGGAAAGAGAAATCAGCTTAGAAAATAAAAATGTCAAAAACATCTCATTCAAAATAAGATTAAAAGAGCATTTTGTCAGGATCCATGTCTGATCATATCTGTGTAAAACAGCTGACAGTATCACAGTATTTGACGCTTCAGTGTGAGCGCGCTGCGCGTTCTCGCAGCCTTCTGCGTGAACGAGCCTGCATCGTCCGTGACAATCTCCTCTCATCTTTCCTCCGAGTGCCAAAACCTAATCAAGGATAAAACCACAGAGAAACAAGGTAAGCAGCCGCCTTTAGAATCTACTGGTTAATGCGGGCCTGAGTGTGTATGTACAGTGGATGTCTTCTGAAATGGTGGTGAGATTCCTGCAGGCGACAGGACAACAGGGTACAGGCTAATTTATGTTACACAGTGAGATGAACATCATGCATTGTTTGCATTGTACATGCATTTATAAATGGGAACATATCGTACATACAATTAAAATATATTCTACATTTCGGCTTAATGGTCCAGTAACCTGCTAGATCTCTATAATGCAATAATAGGCTATTATTTGAATACTGGCCTATTATTAACGAACATGCAATTTTATTCTTTTTTCATGATCATCCTTAGAGAGAATTATTTCATGTGTATGAAAGCTGAAAGCAGTATTTTTCTATGGTGAGCATATTTATTTTTAAATTGACCTACTTTAATGGAGAGGGGTGATCTGCAACACAGAAATGTCTTTATGAAAACACATTCAACAAGAACACTAAACACTACAAGGATATCTCACATTTGTTGAGCAGTTGTATAATCTAAATTTTTCACTACTCTTGAGATCATTTTGTGCTACACCAGTGTAATTTATATAATCTGTGTTTGCTGAAATGTTCTGCCACGCAGAATCGAATGAGAATTCTTTATTTTTTACAGCTACATGCACAAAATAGATGGATAATTTCTCCATTTCACATATTAAAGGTGCACCATAGCCACAGGTCCACAGGTAGGCCTGAAATGAGCTTCTCCATTATGTCTCCTTGGTCCAGATGTCTGGAATGAACCAGGTGGTTGCAACATGCTGGACCTGCCTCCTGCTCTCTGCTTTCCTGTGTGAGCCTGTGCTGTCCAAGGGCGGTCGTGGAGGCTCCAGGGGCTCCTCTCGGGGCTCCCCCTCCCGCAGCTCCACAGCAGGGAACTACCGGGGAGGAGGCACCTATGGTGGGACCCGCTCCCGCTTCAGGGCGGCAGGCCGGTCATCCCCTGTGAGGGTGGCCAGTGCAGCAGCAGCAGGGGCAGCAGTGGCGTTAACAGCAGATAAATGGTACGCCTCTGCCTACCGCCGCAGCAAAGCTGACAGCTCAGAGGAAGAACTAGATTACTACAACAGGACCATTTACTTCGATGCACTAATGTCAGGCTCAACCCAGAATGGATTTTCTCTCTCTCAACTGGTTTCTATCATTATTGCAATATTTTTGCCAAAATATGAACTCTTACTGGACAGTATACTGTAGATGTTCAACTTATATTTTAGGATAAATTCCTGATTCAGTCTAGGACTGAGCTTCTGCCCTGGATCTGACTATAATGTGCAGGACCGGCTGGACTGCACTGTGAAGACCAGTTACAGGTGCAACACATGGTGGAAGGACACAACAATCACAAAATCCCGTACTGTATGTTTTTACACATATAATCATCTATACAAATGGACAAATGTACATTACCAGCACAGTTTTCAATGTGATGTTTCACCTCTTAAAGAGTGCTGCTGTTTTAAAAATCTATGTCTGCGTGACAAAAACTGGGGCCAAACTCATGAATAATCAATATTTTTGTACTTTCCTTCCGTAAAGTTTGATTTCTATATTTAACTGATAAAAATGTTTCACCAGAAAAAAGCCAATCACCCTCGTTATGAGTGTAATCAAACCACTGGCTGCCAATTGTAATTGTACTGCCCAGTTGTATCTTAAAAACCTTCATATTTAAAATATGCACAAAAAATGCAAAGTGAATGGCCAGCTTCACTGCTCAGTACAACTGAGGTTAATTATTTGTATGTATCAGAGGACTTGGGTCTAAATACAAATCCTTAAGTTGATGTAGGAGACTGAAGTGCAATCATTCCATACAGTTTCCTCAAATAACAGAGTAAGAGCACTATGTTGGCACCAGCATTATTCTGCCCCTGAACTTAAAACTGCCATGCCATTTTTAACAGTTCTTCGATCAGACTTTTTTGTTTGGTTTTTGAGCCATCTTTCTGCAAAACATTAAGACTGGATTTTAGGATCTTACCCAGTGATTTGATAGAATAAATGAATGGCAGCAGTCACTGATGTGGCCATAAAGATGATTCCCAACAATAAGGTGAGGCAAATGAGAGTATTGTCTGTTAGGAAAGCTAAACTGCATTTTCCATTTATTTTTCATCTCGAATTTCTGTCCAACTCCTACTCTTTTATAACACTTGTAATTGAGCCAATTCCTCTCTCAGGCCTGTGTACAAACCACAACATGGCTGGAAGGGACACTAGAAAACAAACTGCTGCTCTCACTGTTATTCATGTCTCTGAAGGTTTTAGGTCTATCCATTATCTCAGCAGAGCTTTTTACCTGCAGTAGACTCTCAGGAGCAACAGACTGTTCCATATCTATAAGTGCACTCTATTATATTCTACTTATATACATAATAAATAGTTTGTTATCACTGTCTTTATGCTAATAAATATCCAGTTTACACCGTGTCCGATATTTGCTTCATGTATTCCAAAAACAAAGCTGAGAAAAAAATGTACCTGAATTAAGTGAAATTATTTTATTTACAAAGGATACAATACCCTGGTGCTTTTTTTTTTATATCATCCCAAAACAGCACAGACTCCATGTCCCAAAAATGTCAAAGATATGAGGACAGAGACTATATTGTTTCCTTAATGACACTTTTGTGTTAAATAAAAATCCTTCCAGGTTAATGGCAATCGAGCAAAATCCAGAAACAGTCTCTGGTTGTTTTCATTAAAATGGTTCAGGTCAGTCCAGCACTACTCGTCCCAGCTCTCCTTTCCTGAAGGCTCTTATGAAATCATAAGCTGCTGCTGTGTAGTTTGGGACAGTGATGGTAATGTTTCCTGAGGGAGATGAACAAACATTTTCATTATGGGACTAATCTTAAAGTCGTTATGCAAAGCGCACATAATTCACTCTTGATTTTGAAGCAAATACTGCAAGAGGACAAGAGGTTCAACATGGAAAACAAACCTAGAGTTTTAGAATATCTGTTGCTACATTTAAAAAGCCAGTCTGGTTACTACATTAGTATTAGTCAAATATGTAAATAAAGCACATATTTGGTTATATTTTCACTGACAGGGAGTTACTGACACTTAGACAAGAAGATTACTATTACCAGCAGATGGTTGGCAAGAAAGCAAATAGGTGCATATAGTTTTCCCAGAATATATGGTACTATTTATTTAATTCAATTAAACTTGGAGATAGCCACTCAATAACACTGTATGTATTGGGAGTATCTGTAGGATTAGCAGTTTCTTACCCACTCCAGTAATGGCTTTGACCCGTTGAGTCTTTCGAAGTTTTACAGCAATGCGTTTGAGGACATGCTGGATGTCATCACTAGGCTCTTGGAGGTCATATTTCTCCACATAACTGCACATAAACATACATACATACAGTAAATGATCAAAGTAATGTGAAGCAAAAGGAACACACTAATCATTAGAAAGTTCACTGAATCACAATTTAGGGAGAAAGTTCACACCTGAACTTCCCTAGTCTGTTCAGAGAATAGAGTAAGTAGTCAGCAATAATGTCTTCACCCACTAAATGGTCCAAAATAGTTCCTGTGAAGAAAAAAAAATCTAAATAGGTGTTGAATACATTTTTAAAAAACCTATTAGACAGACAAATGTGGCAGCAACTGCACTGCATACAATACAACAAAGAATCCACATGGTGTTTCCTGAATGACAGTAATTCTTATGTTGGAAGATAGTAATGATCCTGTTCTGCTCACCACATAAAGCCAGCTTCATGCCTGTTTCAACACTCTCGATCTTAGGAGGCAAGACTCCTGGTGTGTCCAGCAGGTACATTATGGGTCGCTCACACACCTTAGGACAAAGACAGTTACAAATACTGTACAACATGCACACATACACAGAGACAAAGACGTTCTCTACACTCACCTGAATTTTAGTCAGGACTGCTTTAGTTATACCTGGCTCCCCACCTACTCGAGATGCACGACCTGAGTGTGATGTGTAATTACAATGTTTATTACTGAGGAGGTGAAAATGATCTTAAACTATCAAACTGACTCAATGTCCAAAACTAACACTTATCATACATACCTTTTTTCAAGTTTGTTCTCCTTAGTGCATTAATAAAAGATGACTTCCCCACATTGGGCACTCCAATCACCATCAGACAAAAATTTGTGTTCTGAAAGATTTACAAGACAAGGTCAGAGCATGGCTGACACATTGACATTGGCCTGAATAGTAAGAAAAATGGAAATGGGGTCATTTGAAAGTTTAAATAAATTACCAGTTAAAGAGTTATCAGTTGAAGAGAGAAAGGTTAAAGAAAGAAAGGCTAAGCACTGATCATACAGTAACTCTGTGAGGGTATGACTTGTTATTTTTTTGTAGCTATGTAGTTTAGATATGTTGATATTTGTGTATGTGTTGGGTGACAAGTAACAAAAAAATAAGTTTAAAGGTCGCCTAGAAACAGTGAAGATGCAGTTTCTCCACCAGAGAATACAGCTGTAAAATGCCTAATGGACTGTAATGGGCTAATTTTTCTGGAAGCAGAAATAAATTAAATTTATTGCTAAATGGCCTGGGATAAGCATACCTCATCTCTGTTAAAGCGTGGGTTGCTCTCAATAATTTCCACCACCATTGGCACCAACTACAGAAAAAAAACAAGAATAATTTGCACATTCACACTGTTGATTTTTTTCTGAAGAGAAAACAGTAAAACGTTAAGTACATAGCGAAGATGACCTTTACCTTTTTGATGCTGTCATCTCTCTGCTTTAAACAGTCTGTGAAGAGAACATTCCTCACCCCAGTTTTCTCTAGAGTCTTTAGGATTCCCTGCAGGGCAAATATAAAGTCATCATTAATTCATTAGTGATTTTAAAATGCTGATGACATGTGACTCTGCTAAAATAGCAGCGTGACTTCTGACCTGCTTATTGGACAGATCAGCGAGGTCCATCTTGTTGAGAATAAGCAGATGTGGTCTGACATCTAGAGTCTGCTGAAACAGAGGGTTTCTTCCAGAGAAGGGGATATGCTTCATGTTAAAGAAAAAAAAAAATCTGTTCTAAATTTTACTTTTGCAAGTAAAGAGCAGTGTGGTCGGATTCACCTGCTGGGGCTCCAAAGGACATAGATGCTACAATACTACCTGGCCACAGATGTGCAGGGTGGAAATTTGTTTCAACGCATTAATTTAAGAATTTGAAATATGTAAGCACAAAACTGAAAAAATGAAGGACCTAGGCTGGAGTGCTCCGGAGGGCACTGAAGTTGTCGACATTGCTCCATTGATAATCAAACCTTGAACTAGATTAGAAATAAAGCTGCTTCACAATCCCACTCTCTAACTCACCACTGTGGAAACCTTGGTGACCTGCAGTCTTAGCAGATAACTACTTTATATTTATCCAGGAATTCAGGCTTGTTGTCTGTTTTGACTACTGTTTACTGGCATTACTGAAAGATTTTTGTCATGTCTGCAGCTTGTTCAAAATTGTGGTGCTAGGAGTTTTTACTGGAGTGACGAAAAGATCATTATTATTCACTGTGTCCTGCTTTTTGAATTTATTTCAAAGTTTTATTGACAACTCCTGCAATCTACAAGCTTTTCTTTGTCACTGTACCAAGGACAAGATTTAATCAGAAAGAGGATTATTTTTCCGCTTTCAGGGGTGCTGCACTCTGAAATGATCTTCTTGTGGAGATTATGGCATCTAGAATAATAATAATATTAATAAATAATTTAGGCTGTATAAAACGTGCTTTTATATATGTCATTCAATGAGATTCTTTTGTCATTTCAATGTCTTGGCTTACTATATTTGATCGCTCTGTTTTGTGTTGTGATTCTCTCAATTTAATTACTTGGGTAAGTTATTTCATATGACTGATTACTTTGTTCTGCAAAGTGATATATGGATATTATTATTAACCAGCAGGCAACTTCTGGCAACTAGATGATCTATCAATACAATACTAATGTCATGATGACACAACATGTCAAATCAGTAATCAAAATTGTTAACATCTGCTCTGGTATATTCTAAGATAAATATAATAAAAGGATATTCTGGCATCATGGATCTCTATGATACAGTCCACATTCTTCAGGCTGGCTCTCATCTGCTTCAGTCCTGCAAACAGTTACTAAAACTATTATTACAGCGATTATGTGACCAGCACGTTGTATTACACAAAGGACTGCTTGCTTAACACAAGACACAAACATATATCAAACACATACATTTTACATATAACTAAGTGAAGCTGTCACCTTTAGCCATGTGTCCGGGGAACCAATGAGCCACTTCCCGTTCACCAAAGTCAAAAACGGTTCTGAACTTGTCGACATTACGAAGCGCCTGGTACAGTCTCATGATTACTGGTAAAACTAAAGATAACGACTGCTGGCTTTCATTTGTCTCAATGAAAGACTTATTTTGACCGGCTAGCAACAAAATTTCTTGCTGCACTGGACATGGGGATGATGTGCTACACTGTTTACATGCCGACTGGAATCAACAGTCAGACTTAGTCTTAGTTCCGGTCCAACACTTCTTCTGTTTTTTTTAATAGGTTAATGGCCGCATTACTGCCCTCTTAAGGATAAACAATGAATTACTTTCATCACTATCTTTTGAACACGTATTGTGCAGGAACTTAAAAGCGTTCTTTGTAATCAGTTGGTGGTTCTATTGGCCAAATACAGATTTAATAGAAAAACTAAAAGGCCTAGATATAACAAAAGTGACAATCTCTTATAAAATGTAGTTCTTTTTCTACTATTTAAAGGTGGAAGGCCACCAATCTTACAGTGTTCCTGCTGTGCTGGAGTGTTGGCCAGAATACCTCTTAGTCACTGGTGGACTCATGTTTGAAGAAAAATAAAGCTGTAAAGGTGTCCTCTTGGACGCTGCTGTGGTAGGTAAAACATGATAAAGCCTACCCTAAGGTGTCCTCCTGTGCCCTTTCAGTGAGGAAAACATGATGCAATGCCTCGAGGGCCCTGTCAGTGGAGACAAAGTGATCAAGTGTCCTCGAAAGGTGGCCTACTTTCTGCATGCTGGCACCCCACTGCATGCAGCTGCTGCCCCCCAGTCTGCCACTCCTTTTAGTTTAAATTAATTTAATCATTGAATTCAAACAGTTTAAAAATTAGTAATAAATGTATTGTTTATTTTAATACTTATTAACAACATCTAACAGTTAATTACAATCACACATAATCAATAATTAGATTATGAAACGGGAAAGTTAAAAACTGTATTCATAGTGTATTTAATAAAAATAACATAACTGTATTGATCACTTGTGTGGATTGCATAGCTGAGTGACTGTGTGTGTGGCTTCCACACAAAATTTTCCAAAATCAATGCTGGGATTACAATTTAGAGAAGGTGTAGAGTTTAGCTATAAATCATATGTATCTCTTTTTGTTGAAGCAGTGTTTTTCTTTTAAATCTTTGACTTGGTCAGGTGAGATGGACTGACGGAGGAGGAGTAGTGAGAGATGAGTCGATCAGCCTCCCTCCACCCAGTGAGGACAGCTCCATGGACGGTGGAGTAGTAGCAGTGATGAGTAGCCTCTCCTGCAAACAACACCTGCAGGGGCTGGAAAAGACCAAATTGGTTAGAAGGCACAGTCTTGAACATTGGTTAATTATGTGCGAGTTGGCATGAATGTATGCTTGGTGTACACATTTGTGTTGAGTATGAACATGCAGGTACTTGTGCCTGTGATCCCTTTGTAGGCAGGGGCTCCATCATGTTCTCCAGGTCCTGCACTGAACAGCCTATTGCTGGGTAACTGTAGGATCCACATGTCCAGGGGTCATGAAACCATTGGGAGCGCAGGATTCGCCTCGGTGTGATGGTAGGGTTCCCTTAACACAAAAGTTAGTCTACAAGTGCTGACAGAGATCATTCTAAAACGACCATGGATGGAGTGGTTGTCCAATGCTTGTGACTTATTTAGACTCACCTGTGAACCTGTGGATGAGTTGTGCAATGCTTTGCCTGACCTCCTGTTCAGACAGTGTCTCCATATACTCTGACTCATGGCCAGCAATCCAGCCACATAGAACATGGCCATACCTGAAAGTTAAACAGTAAACAGGTCTGTGTTCCCTGTCACTGAATTTCCCAGCTATTTTCCATGAAATATGATATAAACAAATGTGGCATGCTTCAGCATTTGTGTGCCTAATTTGGCTGTCAACCTTTCAGTGGGTTTGAGCACACTGAAGCCAACCAACTTCTTTATCCAGGATCTCTGTAAATCTGGCACCTGGTCCACCATGGTATCCTGAATCATGACAAGAGATAAAACAGACAGTTCAAGTGCTCCTATCTTTTGGATTCTTTGCTAACTAGTGTAACCCTGAATGACTTCACATCTCACCTCATCTTCCCACACGAGAGAGATGACCTCACAGTCAGGGTCCCACCACGGTGAATCAAACTCCACAAATATTTTGTTATTTGTTCCGAAACCTAGTCTGTGGACGGAGTGCAGCTTGTGCAGAGGGAGAGGAGGACGGAACAGAGTGGAATGGTGCTTCTTCAGATATCCTGATGAAACAGAAGAAGTTAGGTTATGCTCAGTACTGAAAGCCCTGAATTTATGTTGCTCAAGAATCAAAGCACCGTCAGAATAATTGAAAGTGTGAAAATCAAAAACTGTACTTATGAATGAACGCATCTCATTCTACCTAGAGGTACCGTGACAATAACATGATCAGCAGCGATTCTCTCCCCAGCATCACATTCAATCATCACAGGGTTTCCTCTCTCCTCTGTGTTGTTCCAGTGGACACAGCGTACAGGCTGATTGTAGGTCACTAAACCACTGGGGAGCTCTGACATCAAGTTTTTGATTAGACCTTCATAGCCACTGTGCAAGAAAGGAAATAATGCCCAAGTCAATCTGACATCGGTACAACATAACTAACACTAAGATTTGTTTATCTATCTTTATTTCATGACAGTATAATAAAATCAACGGGCAATCCTTTGGGTGCCAGTCCAACAAGCAATTTCAAGACACTGCTTTAACTAATGAAATTATTCACATATAAATGTAAACAATATTAGTTTAATCAAATAGATTGTTGAAATAATTGTTAGTGTCTGCATTATATTATGCAATTTTTGGAATACGAACCCTGGGAATGTGCAATCCAGTCCAGGTAGAGTCTTGTATAGGCCATATGCCCCCAGCCCCACCTTGTCCATGCTGTGAGTCCCATTAATACAGCACTCCAGCTTCAACATGTTACTGATCACACACAGCTGCAGAGATCTAGTGGCTGCATCAACATCTTTCCACTTCTCTGCTGCTCGTTGCTGCACCTGCACCAGACAAGCAACAAGGCAAGATGCAGGTTATTGTCAAGAACATCTAAGTTATTCCAGCCAATCCTAGTTGGCAGCTGATCTTAGATAACACACTGCCAGTATTATTATCTTATTCACTACCTCTGAGCGTATGAACTCTCCCACACTGGCCTGGGGTTCCCCCCCTCGACTCTGAAATTCTGAACTTTCATCCAGTAGCTCTTCAAACATCTCTTTAGCAGGAATGATGTCATCAACACTCAGCTTCCGACCTGCACATGTTAAATAAACAGAAGAATAGAATTAATATAGAATAGAACAGAAAGAATACCAATTAATTAAACATCATCAGGTTTATCAAATTATATCACTTCACTTAGCACCTAATCAGTAACCTTACTAGACACTGGGGACATGTGACGTTAATTACAATAAAGTAAACACATTTGCAAGCATAGCTGTAAATCATTTTGGCTGAGTCTATTCTGTTTGAATGCTGGTCTGTTCGCCATCTCTGTTTTAGTTTAAATAAGTATTTGATTTAAGGGCAGATAATTTCTGTAAAGTACACACTTAAAATATCCTCAAGCTTAGGAATAACCTTATTCAAGCACTTGAATCTGTGACTTGTATCTCAGACTGCAATAAAAACTGCACAGCCACCAAGGTGCCATAAGGTTGCAGTTGACTTCTAAAGATAGTACATAATTAATGAGAGTATAAAAAGAATACAGTAATTTAATTTGCTTGAAAATCAAAGAACAAAAATCACAAATTTAATTACGAGATATAAAAATGTACTCTATGCATACCAATTTTAAAGTCCAGAACAGAGAGCAATAGAGCCCTGAGAAAACTTAGTGCCCTTGTGGGTGGTCTTCTAATTTTGTCACTGAATGAAGCAAATCCCACTTTTGTGAATATTTACCGTGTGCTTGGTGTGACAGAAAGGTTGACTCAACTCTATGGTACACTTTCCTATGATCGTTTACCTGTACTGCTCAAGATGCTAGGAAACCAAGGGGGATGGCCTCCAACGTCTATGGTCTGGTTCTCTGGGGTGAGGGCCTCTGGGTCCAGGAGCCCATACTGACGGGCCATACGAAACACTGGGTTCTCCTCAGACGGTCCATGAATCCAGTTTGCTCCTATCTCAACAATATTATCACCTACACAATAAAAAACAAAGTGCAATTACAGAAAAAAGAGGACTATTATTATATATGTCACAGCAACTATGGTATTGTTTAGGTGGAGTAACCATTACGTAATCACCTCAACTCACCTTGTTCTATCAGTTAGTCACATGATTTACAGCAGACGTAAGTAGGTCTGGTCTTAGTTAAGAACAAACAACAGCAACATGCTCATACTTGAATCTGTCAGATACATTTTAGTGTGGAATCCAAATTTTCCACAGTTTAAATAGCAGACAGCAACATTAATTTTGGTGCCAATATAAACACATGACAATATTTGCCCTCTTCATGACGAAAATATCATTCGCAGTCTGGTCACATTCAGACAACAAAAGTCGAACCACTGATTGGTATGGTTTCTGCAAATATACCACATCAAGGAAAGAGACATGTTGGAAATAAAATCCAAGATTAAAATCATTGCTCAAAGTAACGGGTCAATCTAGCTACTATGCATTTATCTTGCATTGCATACACGGCTGAGTCCACTATTTTTTTAACCACCAGATCTCGCTTGTTGCCTATGTTAATGATTTGATTTTGGGTGGTCTAAATGATGCAAGGCAGGAAGTACAGCCTGACTTTCTTAAATATACTGTAAACCCTTTTGTTGTCTGGTTGAATATATAGAATAGCACAGTTCACGCATATTTTACATGCATTCAGGTTTTATTATTGTGAAACATTTACCACAGAGAATGATATTTTAGTAGTGAAGAAGAAAAATATATTTTTTAATTTTTGTTGACACTAAAATGAATGTTTCAACAAGGGAAGTAAAATTAATGTTTATTTATGCGCCTGCGCACTGGCTCCTGCACGGAAGTATCACCATTTACTCCAGCCACCAGTTCAACTTTAACACTGCTTCATGTGAGAGACTGAAAACTGTGACATTTTAGGCTCCGTAAAGTGTATTTTTGTAATTTCTTGAGACAAACTACAGTCAAAGTAGTGAGAAGTGGCTGCAGAAAACATCAGGCCTCTCACCCAGTGTGCCTGTTTTCACTCGTCCTCCACTTCTTGCAGTCGCTTCAAGTATCCGCACATGATGAAACCCAGCTTTGATCAGCCTGTGAGCTGCTGATATTCCTGATATCCCGCAGCCTACGATCACTATCTTTCTGTCCATGTCCCCGGCTGGTCCCTTTCTGATGACAGCAAACAGACTCAGGTTTACTGCCCTCAGTCTTTTTCCTCTGGACCAACGAGTGCAAGGTCTGGGTGACAGCAAAATGTTTTCCGGTTATGAGTTTCAAAATAAAAGTCTTATTTTGGAGGCTGAATCATTATGCAGACTGAACCGTAATGATTATTTACAAGTTAGTGAATGTGGCATAACATACAACACAAAATGGGATATTTAGACAGACAATCAGGCCTCTTTTACTCATAAAGACAAATGTATTCTCAAAAATGTTAATTACAATGAGCCTTTTTATATTTGTGTAATTTGTCTCTGTTGCTCTGTTGTGCCCATTTTTTCCCCATTGTTTTATTCTGTTTTGCTCTCTGAATCAATGGATTTCTTCAGTTGTATGGTATACACAGAGGACTGAGCCACTGTCATTGTTCAGGTGCGAAGTATGTTGCTGACCTTTCAGTGGGTTTGAGCACACTGAATGTTGACATCTTCTTTCTCCAAGATTTGCTCATATTTGGCACCCAGTCCAAAAGTGCCCTCTTGACAAACCAGATGATGCTGTTTTGGGTTATCTTAAAGCACACTAAATCTGCCATATGAGATCCAGCAGGATTGAATGTTTTGCATGTTTCTGTCTGGTATGTTGGATTAAAACGGTCATTTTGAGAGAAGAGAAAGCTACCTATCTCCTTGTGGCTTAGTGATGTGGTGTCCTGACTAGTATATGTTGATTTATAGGAGGCTCTTGAATATGGCTTCATGTAGCTTATTTGAACTGCCTTTTAAATTGCACTTTGCATCCTCAGACTTTGGGCAATTACAGCCTGTATGGACATTTCTTCCAGACTCTGGAGATGGACGATATTTGTGCCTTGTTACAAAGGTGCAGAAGATAAAAGGAAAACTCAACCCATGAATTCAGTTTCAGCTTTAATGCCAATGGAGGGTCGAACATGAGGAGTGATGGACAGATTCAGAAAAGGAGACTTATTAAAATGTTTGTAGGTCCAACAAAGACCAGCTTCATCCAAACCCACTCTAGCAGTGCCATGTTGCCCAGAAACAGTAAATCCAGCTGGCTCTTTTTTCCTTCATTCTTGTGTAGCACAAGTTTATCTTTTTTTAAACTTTAATTTAGAATAAACAGAATAAACTTATAACCAACATAAGAAATAATAAGGCTAGATCAACTCAGAAGGTTCTACATTCGAAAAGAGAAGAAGAAACAAACTGATATCAATATTCAAACTCAGACTCATAAAGTTACTCAAAATGTCGTGTATTAAAGAATATAGAAAATTTAACAAAAGTGAGCACACATTAAATATACATAATAACCAACAAAAATATAGAGTCTTTTTTCAAAGCTCTTTGTTTTCAATTCAGTTCAGTTCATATAGGGGGAAAAAGAAATGGTTTAAAGTCTTCGGGGTGTTCCTAAAAAGTTAACGCAAATAAGCATAGGGAATTCAGTTTCTTGTTCCTACCAGCCCGGTAGGTGCACGGTGGGTGAGGGGTTGAGGGGGTGATGATGATGATGATGATGATGATGATGATGATGATTATCGGTGAGGGGAAGTGAGTTTTAACTTAACATGACGTTAAAGTCCATCAATTTAACATGTGCGTATCAAAAGTGATTCACTACAAACGTTCATAGTTCAAAACAAAACAAAGGAAATTCATCTAAAACACTTCAACAAACAAATGCCATTTAATTATTAGAAGGGCGATGTGTCGGATAGAGATTTCAATTGATTTAACCATGAGGTTAATTCATCTACTATCGTATTGACGTTCTTAAGTTTATTTTATCACAAATCTCTCCGTCTCCGCGTCTCTCACCACATCTCACCACCACGTGTCGGCGTCTTACTTCCGCTTTAAAAGCACTTCAGGTGTGCGGCGATTGGGTGCGGTGTCACGCGAGATTTAAAAACGAGACTTGGCAAGTTAATGGCATTTGATTATTATAAGTTTCCAAAAATAATATATTACAATTTAAAACATCTTGTGCGATATACAATACACAATTTAACAATTTAATAAAAACAAAGCTACTCAGGTCATTTTGTGACCTGGGTTACACTTGGAACAACTACCACGTTTACTTTTATAAACCTGTCACAGTTTTCTTTTATAGAAAAAAAAGACGTTCAGCTGGATTCTATTTCCAGGTATCTCCTCCTTTCACTTCTCTGTTTTTCATCTTGCTGCTGCCTGTCAAATTTATCTCTTTCCTCTTCATTTCTATTACAAATGGAAATGGACTATTTATTTATTTCCTTTCCCCTTTCTGTTAAATTTATTTATACAGTACTTGTTTTAAAAGTTTCAAAAAGTGCAACAAAAACTCCACAAACATAAAAGCATAAACATTATAAAATCTTACCTTTATCCTGTCACAAAGGTATTTTAACATATTAACTGCAGGTACCTCTCAAGCTTCAATAGCTTCAATTAAAACACTGTTCTTCACATACAATATACAGCAGTAGTTCCCAAGACATGTCAATCTGTGGAGTTCCCTTTTAAAATCCAGAAAATGATAAATATCAAATTAATACTTTTTGGGGGGAAACAAACATGGACAGGTTAAATGGATCTGGCCAGCTCATTAGTTTTTAACTGGGTGGCTACTGATAGAGGAGTAGTGAGAGATTAGTCGATCGGCTTCCCTCCAGCCTGTGAGGAGAGCTCCATGGACGGTGGAGTAGAAGCAGGGATGAGTAGCCTCTCCAGCAAACAATACCTGCAGCGGCTAAAACACAGGCAAGCAGTTAGAAGGGAGAGAAATTTGAGTCAAAGTCATATTTTGTAGGGTAGTGTTCATGTACTCTACAGTTTCTGCACATGTGGGTTTGTGTGTGGAAAAAAAACATGTTCATCTATGTACCTGTGCCTGTGTTCCCTCTGTGGGCAGGGGCTCCATCATGTTCTTCAGGTCCTGTGGTGAACAGCCTATTGCTGGGTGGGAGTAAGATCCGCATGTCCAGGGGTCATGAAACCACTGTGAGCGCAGAATTCTCTGTGGTGTGATGGTTGGGTCACCTAAATAAACACAGGTATGCTGACAGGGACATGACCTCAAATGACCAAGGCTCAGAAACATTTTTAGAAAACATAAAAATCTTAATAAGTGCTCACACTGAAAGAGTAGATGATTTATAATATAAAGAGCAGTAAGCTATGCCAGGCTTTTCAATATACAGTGCAACCTGTCTCCTGTTCATATGAATATAAAGCTTTGAATGGGCAGCACCTTGTACAGCATCTATTAAAAAAGCAAAATCTGTCCCCTCACATTTTAAAAGTAGCAGAGTAGTATTTCACTAAGGCAATTTAAAACTGACCTCCACTTTAAAATCAGTTAAGAATGTTATAGATGAATGTTTGAAGCAGTAAATTGTTTAACACCGTATTACATCAATTGCATAAGATTAAAACAATCTTATACAGAAGCTGACACCTCTTTAACCACGGTCCCTACATTTTCAACAAGACATTAAAATTCAGTCTTAAACCATACTTGCGGCCCTCAAGGCTGAATTGCTCACTGCATACATTGCTAAAATTGAGAGAAGGTGCTGCTATTTTTACAATGAATGAATCAAAGTATGCAGTTTGGCCAGAAGGTGGCACAACAGGAAAGGACAATATTTGTGTGTGGCAACGTCCCAGCGGATGTGAATATTGTATTGTTCTGAAAAATCTGAGTTGGAAAGATATGACCCACAGTCAGATGTGCAGAGATTTTTATTTTTTTTATTTTTGAGTTTTCAAATTAAAATCGTATTTTGTCATCAGACTTTCTTTTCTTTGTCCTTTCACGTGATGTGATGTTGCATTTGATGTCATTGAGTGAGACTGTCTTCTCTGTGCAAAGCAGTTATTCTAATTCTAGTAATAAGAAAGAGTAAAACAATAAAGCATCACTTTCCATTTTCATTGATACTAGCAATTAGGAGGCAGCTACATCTTGAGGCCACAGATTTGAGACTCACCTGTGAATGTGCGGATGAGCTCTGTGATGGAATTTCTGATCTCCTCCTCAGGAAGTGACTCCATATACTCTGACTCATGTCCAGCAATCCAGCCACAGATAACATGACTATACCTGGATGTTTAACCATAGAGGAATCACACGGCTGCATTCTCTGAATTTATGAATTTCCTCAGAAACCTTATATGGACAAGACTGAACAGCTGTTACTGTGCAGAATATGTCGCTGACCTTTCAGATGGTTTGAGCACAGTGAAGGTGGACATCTTTCTTATCCAGGATTTGCTTATATCTGACACTTGGTCCAAAATATCCTCCTGTTGACACAAAGGATGTAAAACAAACAATGAATGTGCTTGGGTGTGTATTTACGCCAAGTTGCAGACCACAAAATGTTCTGTCATACTAAGTAACATTTCAACACTGGTTCTGTGCATGCCTGTAAATAAATGTATTCTGTGGATCATGGCTTCATTACAGACCTCGTCGTTCCACACCAGGCAGATCAGGTTACAGTCAGCATCCCACCACGGTGTTTCAAACTCTACATATATTTTGTTGCATGTTCCAAATCCAAAACTCTGGATGGAGTGCAGCTTGTGTGATGGGAGAGGAGGACTGAACATGGTTGAATGGTGCTTCTTGAGGTATCCTGACAGAAAAAAAAAATTTCACGCTTACATAATGTATAGCACAGATGGGTGATACTATACATGGGCATGAAAGTTGTTAATTTCCTAACACCATATATACTGAGGTAACAAAGTTCTTTTGTATCTGGTTACATATTAGGCCATTGTGGGAAATGTTGCAAATCAACAAGTATGACTGTTTAACTACCATATTAGATTTTTACGTGACTTTTGCATTAATCTAATGAAGTGTCTTGATTTGTATGTTATTTATTAGTTATAAAATTTACCACTTCTATACTGATTTTTCAGAACTATTAGATTACAAAGTGTATTGATACTATAAGCGTGCAGACGTATACGTACCAAGGGGCACCGTGACAATAACATGATCAGCAACTATCTTCTCCCCAGCATCACACTCAACTGTCACAGTGTTTACTCCGTTCTCAGTGTTGTTCCAGTGGACACAGTGCACAGGCTGATTGTAGGTCACTAAATTAGCAGGGAGCTCTGACATCAAGCTGTTGATCAGGCCTTCATAGCCACTGCAAGAAAAGGCATAAACAGAAGTTACATGGATGCACAGGCATAGCCCTCTGATGGACTTTTAGATGTTGACTGATTTCAGTAAGGCTCAATCTCAGCACCCTGAGGAACCTCACAAAGGTATCTCTATAAAAATTATTTATTTCTGTTCAATGGCATAAATATAAAATTATGTGAATGTATTAATTGATTAATACTAATACAACGATTTAAAATGATTCATGAACATATAATTTCATCTCTACTTGCATGCTGCCACCTGATTGTTGACCTTGATTGATTGAGCCTTGTCAGAGTAAACCAATAGCAAAGAGGGCTGAGAATGTATAATCTCTCTCACGCCTTCAGTCTGACATACACAGTAAGTTGATACCCTTTATTTGGTATGCATGAATATGTTTATGACATGAGTACAAACCTGGGGATTGTGCAGTCCAGTCCGTTCAGACTCTTGTACATACAAAATCCCACCACATCTATCTCATCCATGGTGTGAGTTGCACTACAACAGCACTCCTCCTTCAACCTGGTACTGATTGCACACAGTAGCAGCTCCCTGGTGGTTTTATCCTTATCTCTCCACCTCTCTGCTGCCCGCTTTTGTGCCTGCACAAAGTACAAACCCCGACACAAAGCACACATATAGACATGGCTTCAGTTTATCATTAGGAACATCTCAGATCTTAGCACCAAGAAAATCATTTTGAGCACTGAAAGACAGCGTACCTCTGATCGTATGAAATGTCCTATACTGGTCCAAGGAGTTTCTTGTTGATCCTTAAATTGAAAAGTATCGTTCATTAGCTCATCAAACATCTCCCGAGCAGGCCTCATGTGTTCAGTACTCAGCCTCTGACCTGCACATATAGAATAGGACATAAAATGCTAATAAAAATCAGTTTTTTTGCACTCAATAGCCAAACTACTATATTATTATATAGGATAATGCTAATACACACATAGCCAGATAACTTGAATCAGGTAAAAAGGTGTGTTAAAACAGGCTGGTGACACTTTCGGTGACCTGAACTACTGAACCAGTTGGGAACGCAGGGAAGACGTTCATCAATCCACACGGCCTGGTTCTCTGGGGTGAGGGCCTCTGGATCCAGGAGGCCATAGTGACGAGCCAGACGAAACACCGGATTCTCCTCAGATGGACCGTGAATATAACTTGCACCAATGTCTGTAATGTTATTACCTGGAGAGGAAAAACAGGATTGTGGTTCAGTTCAGAGTCAAACCAGTTCAGTTAACCACTTCAACCGCATTGCAACATGGTAAAACTAGTTTGGTAAAAATGAATGATCATTTCAGCAGGGCTTGGTTGATAAGGGAAGGTTCACTATCAGGTGAAGCATTTTAAAGTAATTGTATGGTTTCCATTTAAGATAAGATAAGATATGCCTTTATTAGTCCGACAACAGGGAAATTTGCAAAATTAACTGACCCTTTTCTTTATTTTCATGGCGTTTTGCAGGGAAGGACAATTTATTTTCCCAGAAGTCAATTTTCAATAGACTGGCCACAGTGAGGCCTGTGGATTATTGTTTTAGATTTGTTATAGTCAGTAAAGCTAGTTTGCCAGAATTGAGAAAGGTGTTTGATTCTCATATCACAGTTCAGAAACTGGGTCAAGTCAGGTGTTTTTCTGGCAGCTTTGAAACATCATTGGAAACTACAATGCAATACTTAACTGAATAATGAAAAAATGAATTGAAAAATGTCCTTTCTATTAATGGAAAATGGCCGGAGTCAATCAATCTACACTGCACACAGTGTCAGGATGATTCATTAACCAAGCAGTGTTTGAGTATCTCACCCAGTCTGCCTGTTTTGATTCGTCCTCCACTCCTTGCAGTCGCTTCAAGTATCCGCACATGATGAAAGCCGGCGTTGACCAGCCTGTGAGCTGCTGATATACCTGATATCCCGCAGCCTATGATCACTATCTCTGGCTCCGCAATCGCAGACATACTGACTCCTCATTAAACAGACAGTGCCCCCAACTCGTCTGAATATATGTGAACTGAAAATCAAACAGCATCGATGAGCCGCGTCTTCTTGTCCTCACAGATAGAGTAACATGAGTCCCGTGTTTCCCTGTACAAAGATCAGACGTGTAGCGTGACTTCCGGCCCACGTTCGGCACGTAACTCATCTCTGAGCAACCATAACGGTCACCTGACAAACTATATGCGTGCATGCGTCTTTAAAGTTGCTTTTGTGGGTTCATATAGTTCCTCATCAGTCCTGGCCTGTCTGCATTATTCTGTAAGTGAAATGTCATGTTCACATTATGAAGAAACAACAAACAATGTTAGTGAATGTGAATGGAATCAACTAATCTTTTATCATTAACGTCATGTAAACATAGCTTTAGTATTATTTATCGTTTTAGTAATATATTAAAGTTTTATTAATTTCAAGTAAATTCAATTTAAAGTGTCTAGCTTTTATTTTTAGACAACTTCAGAGCATATAAACATGAATGGTTCTAACTTGTAGTCTTCTTTAACTCATGTACTCATAGACAGATTGCATGACACAGACATGACTGGTTTAGTTTAGATCAAGTTTCACAATAGCATAATTGTGTTAAATAAGGAACTATAGTCTATGGACAGCAAACTGAAATTTTTACCTTAATGATGTTCAGAGGGAGAGCAAGACAACAGAAACAAGGGCATGCACATCTCAAAAAGCAAACTGAATTGAGTCAAGTGTGTGTGTTGTGTGTTTATGTGTGGATGTGTATGATTTATGAAGGCTTGTTCCCATAATGTGACGACATATGGAAAAGATGCCCTGTATAAATCAATAAATTTTAAGTTAAAGACTTGGGTTAAGGTTATAGTAACGTTCTGGCAAATAGTGGTTAGGGTTAGTTTCCAGGAAATCTATGTAGTAATGTAGTGTAAGTGATGGGAACACAACTGTGTGTATGTGTGTTTTTATATGCATTATTATTATCTGATTAATCAAATAACAATAATGGGCGACTGACTGTAGGTCAGTGATTAAGGCCAGGGTTGGTCCACTAAATATTACAACAGTCTTGCTGTTTGTGTGAAACTGTGGGAAAAAGGAACAGCCCTCCTCTCTCAGGATACCCCCATTGTGTAATGTTGATAGGTTCACACACACACTCTCTCTCTCTCTCTCTCTCTCTCTGACACACACAATCACACACACAGAAACACATACACAAAAGGCTCTTGGGAACAAACTGACAAAGAGGGTCACTCAGAAGAACAATGCTAATCTTTGCTCCAGTCACTGTGGAAGTACAGGAAATAATAAAGATGGCTGTTTTCTTTGTGGGAAGTCCGAGCTGGGTATTATGTTTGGTGTCAGCAAAGATTCAACAGAGTTATAAAGGCCACACTAAAACTGATTTATTACATAAAAAGGTCCAAGTCAGAGAAAACATCCTCAAAAACAGCTTGTATAAATATCCATATTTGCAGTAAGAATTGTCATACAAAATGTGAATATATTAATATAGCAGAGATATCAAAGCAGTGATACACTTTAGTAATAACATTAACAAAACAGATCATACAAACTGTTGAGATATGTTGTTCAAAAAGTAGGAGCACATTGGTGTATGATATGGTTCTATTGCAGCCTTTACTTTTACCCTTTTTATCCTTTTACCTTTACCTCTACATTCACTACAGCATTTGGAAATGTTCCCATTGTACATCAACAATCATTAGTGTTGAACTCACCCCTTTCCCCTCACGCATGCACACACACACACACACACACACACACACACACACACACACACACACGTTACATCAGTACATGCATACAGAAACACTCATACTCTGTCACTGGAGTGAGCTCTGCCCTCCAGCTGATGTTGAATCATAGATCGCAGAGCACTGTACCTGCAGGGTTGAGAAACCACACATTAATAATACTTTCCCAAACACCAGTTGCACCAATTCACTTTAAGTGTTTTGTAATTGTTAGTCAGCTAAGAGTAAACAATAAACCTGTTGGGGAGTATTTTCATCTGCGGATTGATACAAATTATTGTGCAGAAGGGAGGTGTATATGGGACTGACTAAAAATAAACTACAGTGCCCATGTTCAATGTAATAAAGGATCATGTCAATGAGTGCAACAGTGAGGCTCACTAATGTGTTTCTGGATGACAGTGGGGGTCAATGACACAGAGGAGCACGCTAACAAAGGCAATGCTTGTTATAAGATCAATTAGTGATAGCTTTTGGTCTTTTTGTGAAATTTCTCGTCATTAAGAATGACATAGAAAGTCACCAGGCTTATCCTTTAACACTAGTAAGTGTGTGCATGACAGACTGTAAAATATGCCAAGGAAATCTCAGTCATATGAGTTGATGATTACACAATCGTGCAAACAGTGATTGATGAATATGTTGCACAAACATTGTCCTTGCTGAAGGCCTTGTTTTGACTCTGTAACGCTGACAGGAGACACACATAATTGGCCTCTCATAATGAAATAGTTGGGTCATCAAAGAAGTGTGTGAAGCTCGTTTTGTAACTCTGTTTGCTGAGTGGAGAGGCTCTTGACTTACTTTTTGGTTAATTTGTTTATTTCACGTTCCTCTTCCTCTTTAAGTTTCTCTACAAAGCTGTCTAAAACAGGAATCTCAAACTTTATGTATTGGGCAACCTGCAGGGGAAAAGATTCAGACATGTCAGCACAAGAGAGCCACACATGATACCAGCACCCATACCATAGTAACTACACAGGCATCCAAATGTCTTTCATGCTTATTTTCTCCATCCAAATAAAAAATCTGAACAATGAGAATAAAATAATTTAAGTTCATAATAAAATAGGAGTAGAATAACTACCACTTAAGGAGTCAGTACTCTTAAAGAGTCAGAGTAAAGATAGTGGTACTTACAGCTAACTTAAAGAATCAGTTTACCACCATTATGACAAAACACACAACCAACCAACCAAACAAACAAAAACATATCTTTTATATTAAAAATGTATTACATTTTAAAATTTCTGGAAACATGTTTCCAGAAACAGCTTTCCTATTATTCTGGAGTATCCACAGAACACACTATGAACTGCTTTTTTGGACTATATTTTCAGTGCAAAGCAGTTCCAATAAAAAATCTGCCTATATAATCTGTTATGTGGTTCATCCATACTAACCATGCATAAAGCATAACATACAAAGTAAGGATAAAAGGAACACGACTGTTGAATATTGCTTTTTTAATTTAAACAAAACTCCATTTGCCTCCATTGTGTTGGATGGCTGGATACCATTAGATGTTAATCACATTTTTTTGTTGTTTGAATGAACTGACTCTTGTATTAGGATCTCAGAGCATCAGTATCTTGGTATCTGGCTGTTAATGTTACACACTTGTACCTTTAGTGGGAATTTAAACCCATGATTACAAACTATTCCTCTCTTGAATGTGACTATTTTTAACTGTGTTCTTTTCTTGTTTGTTTGTTTTCTCGTTATTATCTTGTGTGTAATTATTCTCTTTTAACCAACATCATTGGAAATGATGTCATGCCCTAAATGATTCTTTTAGAAGGTTGAATGAATTACTGGGTTAAAATGCATGTGAGTGATTCAATTATGGATGATCCAGACAAGAAGGTTCTGGTTTTATTTATATAACTCAGTGCAGTCACAACATACAGTCGATCATCTCAGCCTATTGTTACATCAGTCCCGAAACAGGATATCTGTCCTCAGCTTGCTAAATTTAACCCAACTGTCTACATCTGCTCCATTGTATCACTGTGTGTCTACGTTGAGAACTGCACCAAGAATGAAAAAGGGGTCACGTATCACGGACGAGATGACAGAATGGAGAGTGGTGGCCGGAGGCCCAGACTCACATCATATGTGACTTCCTCTCCTAGGTCGGCCTCCGTGATGAAGATCTTGGAGATTTTCTCACAGGGTCCGTAAAGCACACGAGTCACCAGCGGGTATTCACCATCCCTCAGCCTGGTCCTCTCTGTGGGGTGACAGAAAAAGAAAACAACTGATCACAAACACGCACACAAATACACTGAAGCACCACATTTCAGTGACACAAAACCCACAATAAAAGTTCTGACTTACCACCAGACTCGTGCACCATATACAGAACAAACTCTTCAGATTTATTCTCCACCTTAAAAGACACAAATAATTATTTCTATTTTAAAGATGTACTGACTCAAAACTTGAGATGTGACCAGCATCTTACCCGAAACTTGTGTAGCAGCAGGTTGAGGACTTGTCCAGTCCTCATTGAGCTGTTTACTCTTACATTAGTGACCGAGCCATAGGCTGGAGTAAACACAGATGTCTGGGGGCAAGAGGAACAAACATGCAGAAATCTTTACTTTACTTTGGGCTTTGCTTCATCAACAGTTGCAACTCCTAGATTTTAGTAGAGATTGCTGGATTTGAACACCTTGGACATTTTGACCAGGAAATCTGAAACAGAAAGGAAGCAGCTGGAATCTGTTCAATAACAACACACACACACACACACACACACACACACACACACACACACACACACGCTGTATTCAGGAGAAACTGATGAAGGAACTCATTGTACAGTAACCTTGTACTCTGTGGCACATTAATGAAATCAGCTCACAGCAGGCTGTTGTGAAACTCAAGTACAGGCACACCCACACAGGAAACCTCTGCTGCTCTGCACCTGGAGACGTGTCAACAACGGGATACATTAATGTTCCTGCTTGTGTGTGTGCTCTGTTTGTTGTACCTTGTGGTTGTAGAAGTGTCCGTTGATTGAGAATCTGTGTGTGCGCAAGCGCTGCAAATCACTGGCAGTGTGTGTCTTTGACCTCCTCTGAACTGGCATGAAGGAAGCATCACTCCTGGTCCTCAGCAGCTGAGGAGAGTCGTCTTCCTCCTGACCACTCACGTCACCACCTCGGGGACGCAACAAAACATCTCTTTTACCACGTGCCTTCCATAGTGCCTGTTTTTATACATGTCAGCAGCAGTGGTGGAAGAAGGACTCAGAACCTTTAGTATCAAAAGTTAAAGTATTAATTCAGCAATAATATGCCCTATGTGATTGGTATAATATTACACATAACATTTTTAGATGGTCAGTAATGGAGCTAGTTTTAATACTTCAAGTGAAGTAGTTTAGTCCAGTGTGCTGATGGCATGTTTTTAACGTAAAATCTTAATCTAAAACACAACTATAGCTGTCGAAAAAGTACAATATCCCTTTGAAATGTAGTGAAGTAGAATTGTATAGTGACATAAATTACAAATATTCATGTGCCTCAAAACAGGACTTGAAAACAGTACTTGAGTAAATGTACTCAGTTACGTTCGGCATAACATACACACCATCCTCCATCACAAGTCTTTAGAGATTATATAAGTGGCAGAAAATGACAAACTTCTTATAAAATAAACAAGTTTAGGATCTGATGATGTTGAAAACCCACTTTTCAACATCATCAGATACTAAAAAATAAATTGTGGACGATTTCTAGATTTCTTTACTAACAAAATGTTATTTGTTTCTAGGATTTTACAGTATCCTGTTTTGCTCTCAAATTAAGATCTCGAGTGTGTAAGTTGAATACAAATAACCATTTCACATTAGTTGTGAGGGATCAGTGTTTCCACCACAATCATAAATCCTCTCAGACAGCATTAGGATCATGTGAAAGCTTTATATTAAAACCCAAACGAACAATAACAATGTTAGCAGGAGGAGTAAATGACATGTGTACAAAGATAATGCAAACTTTATTCATGGTGAAGAATGACATTCATTAGATATCAGCAGGTGACAAACTGCTTATAAAGGCCAATGTCACACCGATGGCTAAGTAGTTGCCTTGGGTAACCTTGGGTATTTATTTTTATTTTGGTTGGTGATCTGATCTAGATCTAATGATAATCTGCACTCCACCACGTGAGCCAACATTTCCATTGGAAATGCTGAATGAAGCACTTGTGGAGCTCTAATCTGTATAAGCATGTGCGGTTAATCTGCATTAATCCCGCAGGTGTTTGTATGTGTGAGGGAATGACTGCACGTGGATGCTACTCACCAGGCGGTCCAGTTTCTCTGCTCAGTGAATTATTGTTTGACTCTGCTGCTGTCAGCTTGGACACAGGAGATCTATCATGTCTGTAAAATGTTGGAGGAAAAAGTGTTTATGTTAACATTTCTAACACTCTTTACAGTACACAGAACTTAAAAAGCATCTTGGTGTGTTGTACAGGAAAAATGAGTCTTCACAATTTCCTTTACTAATTAATATAAGGAGGAGAAACAGGTGAACAAAGAGGTGACTTGTTAAGAGTTTTTCTGCTGTTGTGTGTGCGGTCCCTGTTGACAGTGTTGTATGAAGTCACAACACATGAAGGTGTGTGTGGTCTGATTGTCGTACCGACTGAGACGAAACCTTTCATTGTCATCGTACATCTGAAGTCTGATTGGTCGGCGTAGACCCCAGTAGATGTTCAGCAAACCCTCTAGGACGAACTCTCCATCCTCCTACACACACACATGCACAAACACACACGTATAACAATAATTATCAGCACTCATGGCCGGAGGGGATATCCTGATGGCCGCCAGCCACCAAGGCTCAATATCAGGTGTACGTGCTGGAACAGAGGAACAGGGTGAACTCTCTCATCTTAGAGAAAGCCCATCAGGTTTGACCCACCCTTTTTTTTAAAAACACAGTACAAGGGTGAAGTCACGTCTGAGAAGGCAGCAATAATGAGAACACTACTGCTTTGGGTCACGTACTTGCAGACGGAAGGTGTTTTGAATTCACAGAAAATGAAACTCTAAATTTAGAAGAAAATGGTCATGCTGCTCTATGTGTGCTGACTAAAGAAGAAAAATCTGTCTACCATTTAAAACTGACATTTTTGGCTCTGTAATTTCATTTTAAAATTTAGTACAACCATATGAAAATACAGAAATGAGCATCAACGTTGACTTTTAATTAAAGATTTTTTGGAAATGATGTAAATCAGGATAATTGTAATTGGGTAGCATACTGTATTTAGGATATTTATGGCTGTGTACTGTATATACATTATGGACAGTATCGAAGATTCAGTGGTTGATCTTGTCCTCAGTCAACTCATGACTTCAGTGACTCAGATAAATAGTGAATTACTGAAGAAGAATTCGAAGGTAGAAGAGAAATGGCTGTACATGTAACCACAGTCAGAGTCTAAAAAGTACAGAAAAGATGAACGTGAGGACCTTGTTTGTAGTTTTTGAATAGAGAAACTCTATTCTAGAAAGAAAATCAAAAGCTAATAAAAAAAAATTAGTACGTAAAACTATACAAATTGAGATTGAGGCAGATATGTTGTCCTGTTGTCTCTGAACGTGAGACCACAGAGGACACACTGAAGGCAGCTTTCATGAGGAGCTCTGATCGCTTTAAGAGCCATATGATTTAACTCTCCATGCCTGCCTGTCTGGGCTTGTAAATCTATGCCTTTCATATTTCCAGACGTAATGGTTCAATTGCCACAGGTAACTTGTGGTTGCCTTTTTTTTTTCATTTTCCACATCCAATTTTTATGTCATAGTTGTCAAAAAGGAGGCTTGCCGGTGAGAAATGTGCAAATTACTGAAGGAAGAGTAATACTGGAGATGAACACAGTCAGTTTTTCGTACTATGTTTAGATGGATAACAATCATTTTAACACTGAAATTTCAGAGAGAAAGAAAGAAAGAAGAGGCAGAAAGTAGGTTTTTGGAGGTGAGATCACTCCCAGGGCTTCATTGTTTCTGGAATATAAACATTGAGAGCAGCTGCGCCACTGAACCTCACTAACCCACCACTCCTGAGTTTCCTGAACAGGCATGAACACACCCACTCACGTACACTCTCACACACACACAGATGTGAGTAAGGTCAGCTGAGCTATTTTTGGAAGGGGTGGTTAATCTCTTTGCCTCAGTGAGCTCTATAAAGCCTGGATACGTGCTCTGATCCAGTCATACTCAACTGAGCGGACTAGACATCACTCTGTTTCACTCTGCGTGTGAACTCTACAACTCAAGCATCAAAGGTGAGAGTGCTTCTTCTTCTTTCTGGTCTTCATTATCAGCTGTTCTTTATAACAGAGGGTGTAAAATTTAGCCACCCCTACAAGTTGGAAATACAACAACATTGTATAGTTTACTCATTAGACAACAGACATAGAGGATAAAAAACACAAATTAAGTTTACAGTTAAATGTTCTGATGTTCTGACAGCAATTGTAACATAGTTTCTTAATTGTAATTCACACCATAGAATAACGAATTAAGGGTGTGTACAGTCATCAGTCACGACAGATCCCAATTAAAAACAGATAATTAAAACCACTATCTAAAATCTAAATCAATGTCTAACCTTTTCCTATTTTCCCCGCTGCAGCATGAAACGCAGGCGGTTGTTGCTCACCCCGCCTCTCCTACCCACCATTACTGAGACGCTCGAGGACTTGCCTGCCCATCCCTCATCCTCCCAGTCTACCCAGAGCTCCCAGTCTCTAGAGGACTACATGACCAGTATCCAGGCCCTGGCCCGACCTGTTGAGGCCCCGAGCTGCGGCCCCGTCAGACTCCAGAGGTCCCCCAGGCTGTGGCACATCTCAAAGGCTCAGATGAAGCTCTCCGCCTCAGCCTCACTTCCTCGCGGGTCTCCCCGCACGCTAAGGACTTCCAGACCTTACAGTCTGAGTGTAAACAGCACAGAGGATTGTTCTCTCAGGATGGGCAGAGAAAAAGACTGCAGGGGCAAAGACCCCGTAGACTGGCTGTTTGGACAGATAAGGACTTGAACCGAGACGTTGTGGTTGTGGGAAGCCCTGAAGACACTTTGGTGGAGTATCTCATCATCAAAGTTGGAAGGACCTCTTCTATTTTTGCAGATTAAAACCATACAGTGTATGATGGGACTTATTGTGAAAAGTGAAGATCTATTTATTTCTATGCACTGAGAACTCAAGTCTACATGTTTACATTGTTTAATATTTTGTAAAGATGTAAAGGCTATAGTTTCTAATAAAACACTAAAGTAATCAAATCAAATATAAATGTTTATTGTTTGCTGTTTCTAAGGGTACTCAAGAAAAGAGCTGATGATCATTACATGTCAAATCCAGTTGAAAATGGAGCACGAATGATGAGTGACTAATTAGACAGAAAACTATTTGCAGCAGTTTCAACAAATGTTTAATCTTCAAGTTATTTATCAGCAAAAATGCCACAGATTTTCTGATTCCAGCTTTTTATGCTTTCAATAGTAAACAATTTTTGGGGTTTTTCGGTAAATCAAAATATTTGAAGACATGTTTCCGACATTTTAGAGACTAAACAGTTAATTATAAAAAATAATTGATAGATGATAACAAAAATGATCATTAGTTGCGGCCAGAATGTGAGAGGTTGGGTCTACAAGCCAGTGGGGGGATATAACTTAATGCAATTAATCACATACTTTACTCAAGTACAGTTTTGAAGTACTTAATTGGTGCCATACATTCACTCTTACATTTCAGATTTTTTTTTTTACTTGACTACATTTATTTGACTGTTTAAATCCCTAGTTAATTTTCACAACATATTTTACATACAAACTGTATTAGTCAGTGACTGAAAGTAACTATGTACATTTACTCACATACTGCATTTAAGTACATTTTTGAGGTACTGGTTTTAGTATTTCCATTTTCCTCTGCTTCCACTACAATTTAAAAGAAATACTGTCTTTACTCCACTACATCTATTCACTAACTTAACTTAAATTACTCATTGTGCAGGTTCAATAATAATACAAAATTCACAAACTACCCAGCAGTATATAAAGGAATCAAAATTAGCCCACATGAATGAACACATGAATGTGCCCCCCCCCCAACAGTATACAAAGTTCTTAAAATGACCTTAGACTTGCTGCAACAAAATTCTTCTAATATATAAAAGGATCATTTCTAATCATCCAATAATATAATATGTAATAATATAACACTCACAGGGGACACATAATGAGTATGAAATTAATATTAGTACATTTTCCTGATAATATTTTCATATTTTTACTTAAATAAGACTATAACTGCGGGACTTGTAACTGGAGTATTTTTACTCTTGTTCTGCAACTTATACATAAGTAAAGGCTCTGAATACCTCTTCCCACACTTCTTGAGACCACCCACATCACACATGATTTTTTGCAGTGAACCTCAAATCTAAAAACCCTCCCCAGCATCCCACTGTCATCTAGTGGTAATCAATGGTGCTACAGTGATGGCCTTTTAAGCTACAAAATACCTAATGCAGCCACTAGAGGGAGCTGGATGAACATAGATTGATATTGAGGTTAATATCTTGGACAAGCACAGGCAAATACAGTTATCCTCCTCTGTGTTTTACTGAGCCCAGTGTTGACTGAAAGGATTCTTCTGAATACACAATTTATATAATTTGGACAGACTGTTTAGTAGCAGGGGGGTTAGAGGTTAAAATAACATCAGATGACAAAGGTTTGCAGCCCTATTAGCTGAAGTGCTCTTGAACAGTGAATCAATCCCACCTCCATCAAGGCTGTTTCTCTCCAATCTGAGCAGTGAAAAGGGAAAATACCTCCAGCAACTACATCTACATCCATCATCTACATTATTACAGCTAATACAGTTGCGTTCATGGTAGACATGTGTGTTAGAACTTGTTTTATCTTTCCATCCTGGGTCAGTCTACTCTAGAGAGTCAAGTCAAATCACCTGGCATGTCCGCCAACGACATGACAAAAAAACCTCACCTGACTACACCTTCAGCGCGTGACCATGATGCAATCCTAAAACAACACTTTTAAGTCCTCGTGACATCTCCAACCGTCTCTTCACATGTGTTTTTTCCACGCAGGATCACGCTCATCATCGACCATTAAAAACAAATACTGAGAGGCGTCGAGTATATAAGACCACAGCACAGCCCTGTCGGGAAATGTGTTCATCTAAAGTCACTGAAGCAGTCATTTTATTCTCTAGAAATTCACATTAGGGTTTGAGAAATTTTAGTCTTAGGACGACTTACAACCCAAGAATGTCGCTGCTGAGTAATGTTTTGGCCCTCAAATCCACAAAATGTCTAATGAGTCACTCTTTAGGAACCTTTGGCCTCACCCCATCAGCTCTAACAATGTCACTACATCATAAATTAATGGTGCAAGAGAATAGAGAATTTACATAACAGAGCTACAGTTACACCATGCTATCACAATGTATTTTGTAGGGACGCTTTTTCACCACTACAATTCCAACCCAACCAATAAAGGAAGAAGAAAGTTCATTTATTCGCTGTTCTGTTTTCAATCATGTCACATGATCTTCCTCAGCAGCTGCGCACTAATCACAGAATAGCGGAAGGACACCTCATTCACATTGGTTTGAAAGTTAAGGTTGAAAGCTCGAGAATGGCTACTGAATGGACTTGGCAGCGACATTGTTTGGTCAGCAGCTGTCCAAGGTCAAGAATGAACCTTCAATCCAAAAAAAGGTTTTTGCTTCAAATAATGATTCTAGTTTTCATGATTTCAATTTTATTTCTCATAGTATTTTTTAGGAAAGACAATAGCCATTTTTATACAGCCTGTTTAAGGGGGAATGTTGCACATTTTTTCCGCCTCACTGTTCTGTATAAAATGTGTGAACAGGGAATGGGGGGCATTATTGTTCTGTTAAACTGGCAGCAGATGTAGTGACAAACCAGAATCGATGTATGTGTGAAACGTGGGAGCCGGCAGGATGGGACACGCAGTCGTCACACTCGGTGCCGACGCTGCTGTGTTACGCTTCATGCCTGTTTATCTACTGGAATTCTGGCTTGCGATCTAAAATCACACATTGGGGCAGCATGATCTTTCATTCTTTGGTTCAGTGTAAAAAAGAATAATGCATAAGCGTGTCATTACGGCAGTATAGTGTGATGTCTGTTTAAAAAGGACTTTTGTCTAAGTTTGTCATTCTTCAGCTTGTGCCTTCATCATTATGTAAAGTGCAGAAGGACTGAATTGTAAGAGTTCCTTCAAACATGACAAATAGTGATGTGCTCCATATACCTGTAGGTTATTACTTCATATAAGAGACACAGAAATGAGACTTAACATCAACAAAGTGCTTCTTTAAAGCGACTATCAGCAGAGAGTAATATACATTTTCACAGTACAAACTGAATGGTTGATTTTTTTTTCCTGCAACAGACTATTCATTCATCAAGATCAAATCAGTCCATCCCTCAGATAATCACATTGTACTTGTGTGGCTTTGCAGCTGCAGTAAACATAGAATGTTTTCGCCAGCACATGCAGCATTTCAGTCACACTAGACTGAGGTAGCAATGCCCACTTTGCACAATACGTACAGAAATAAACTCGGAACAGTATGTTTTGGGATCGAGTGATGCTCCCTAGCCCACTGTTCCCATGAAGTGCTCCTGTGACTGTAATTATAGACCAGACAGAACATTTTTATGTAATATAGGTCTATATGGAATATGTTAAATTATGGCAAAACAGTGTAGCTAAAATGCTGCTAAGATGTTGTTACACAGGTAATGTCTGATTCAGAAAGAGAGCATATGAAGTTAGCTTACATGAGTGAGTCACTGTCACTGTATAGTGAGTCACTGTCCTGCTCTGGCTGATAGCCTTAAGTCCAGATTTGGTTTTTTTCCATGTTTCTCACCAGGCTGGAGTCTCAAACAACCTGAGTAATAACATAGAAAGCAACATATAGTGCAGTGTGTTTTCCCTACAGTAGTGTCTGTTTAAAGCCATCACACAAGAGAAATATATATTTAGGTCATTCTACAAATCTGGACCGAATTTAATTAGCCATTAGTGTTTTGGTTGGATTGCACTTTTCGCAAATAAGATGACATACTGTTAAAATCCCACATGAAAGCTTCAGAGGGCTGATGACAAATGACAGCGGTGTGAGGCAACGTGTTGAGTCACTGTCTATCATGTGGGATTATAATGAGCAGAGTTCGGTTTTCTTCTCGCCATATATTAGTGTTCAGCAAAAATGACCCTATTTTAGAGGTTCAAGCTATTGGATCATTATTTATTTTTAATATTGCGTCTGGTTGGGATATAATTGGTTCCTCTACTATACATGTGTATGTTGCATGTTCCCTGTGACTGTGGGGGATTTTCCCAGAGTGAGATGATGTAGTGAGTCTGGCTGTTGGGACAGATCTTGACCACCCTGCCCTCCACACACACACACACACGCACACACACACACACACACACACACACACACACACACACACACACACACACACACTCTCTCTCTCTCTC